>BPTQ01000006.1:22189001-22225043 GCA_019973895.1 Chrysanthemum seticuspe
TCTTTTCATCCAAAGATCAAAACGCTGTATAAATCCAATTTTGTTATTCTAGTTTCCAGACAGTCCTATCAAAAACAACAAGTGTCTTTACCATAACCGACCGAATTAGAAACATTATGGATAAAAAAATGGTAGTATCGGTTATTCGGACACATTAATTTCGTCTACTGCCCAATACTATCAATTTTGGTGGTGGGGACCAGAAGGAAGATGCGTGGTAAGGCGATTGGAACATTTTCAGCCTGCTTAGTCTGTTTGTTGGATGTGTCAATAAATTTTATTTGTCATAGTCTACCCGACGAGGTTCGTACAGGTTAAACAAAGGATATCCTGATTTCTATATGTTCTATGCTTTATGTATGGTATTAATATAATTTTGTTTAATATTGCATGCTTGGAGCAGCCCATCTGATACTGTTTATTTTAAATAACTGTGTAGGTTGTTTGTCTGATTCGTCCGACTTTTACAAGGTTAGCGGAATGGTGCGTAGAAGGAAGACCAGGGGTGGTGGTTTTAACTATCATAACCCGTCATCTGCTTTAATTACACAGGCTTATTGGCTATGATGGTAAAAAAATAGGTATTACAAAGATTAAGCCAGCCAATACCATTTCTGTGAACAACAAAAACTATCCTGACAGACCTTTGATCTTATTGTTTTAACCTAAATATGTCGCAAAACTAGAAACCTACTTTTCTTTTTTGATGTATTACTTAAAGATACATATCTCATCCAAGTACGCATCTTGAGACTAATGTTGTTATGTGTTGTGGCGCGTTGTCAGCTCTGTTTCAGCTATACTTATTGTTTTGTTAGCTTTAGTTGTCTCCCCGCCAACTGAACTTAAACCAAACTGTATCAAAGTCATCCATCAAACACGATGCTGCGAGTAAAATCTTTGACATAAAAAAATATCCGTGTTAGCATTAACCACTAAAAAGACTAAAAGAGTCACGGGATGACTAAAATTGAACGATATCTCATGTATATGTTGTTTAAAAGAGTTTGTAAGAACATAATTTCTAGAAGTACCAGCGTTTCTAAATAAATTTTGTCAATGTATTGAGAATCGACTATCGACTCAAGATATAATTCTGCATATATTGCGAGCACTTCAACTCCGTAAGTTGCAAAGTTGGAGTATGATGCAAGAGACTTAAAAATACCTTTGTATAAATCTACTCACGATTCTTACAATATGATGGTAACTCGGAATACTTATTACCATCAATTTTTTGGTCACAACACGATCATTTGGGTGGTTGCGCGCAGAGACCTAGTTTCACGAGGAATGCAACTGTGCTTAACCACCCACTCTCGATCCAAATGTGACCTCCCATGAGTTTAAGAAACCTGATATAACATATGGTTGTTGGATATAATACATAAACTGGTATTTCAAAAACAAATTTTGAATACCTTTTGCAAATTGAGAGTCCAAGACCTGCAGGTCCTGCACCACCATTACTTTGGTTGGATGCACTACGAAGCTCTGAAAATTTTGTAAAAGTTTGTGGAATGTCTTGTTGTTTCATGCCAGCCCAGAATCCTTCACCTGCCGTTATAGGTATTAAGTATACTAGGTAAATAATCACTTTGGTTGGCGTCAAAATGGTTTACCGACGACGAACGAATCTGAGATTTAACAGACTTGGTAGCAGTGGTAGTGGTAACTGATATAATGGTGGTAATGGCACCGAAATTATGAGGGGTGCAACCTTACCCATTTATGGCATTCAACACACTAAATCAATCTTCATCAAAATTCTTAAGCATTTGACGGTAGATACGAGTTGATTAATATTTCGGATATATAAACAGTTGATGGTGTTTTTTGGTGTAAGTTTGCATAAACAAATGTGTAAAAAGAAAATCAACCATCTGTTTAGTCAAAGTATATACTTTTTTATATGTTTTATATACGTATTCATAAAAATATCTATGTTTTTATATTTTTTTAAATGTTTTTATATACGTGTTTGTGTATGATTTTTATGCGTTTTTGTATACGTTTTCTGTATGTTTTATACATTTTTATATATGTTTGTATATATTTTTTTATACACTTTTATATACTGTTTTGTATACTTTTATATGTTTTTTATACAAAACCGTATATAAAAACGTATAAAAAGTATATAAAAATGTATATATAAAAGTTATAAAAAAAGTATAAAAAGTATATTAGAACGTATGTAAACACATATATAAAAAGTTATACAAAAACATATAGAAAAGTATTATAAAAACGTATAAAAATTTATATGCGTTTGTATACGTTTTTATATACGTTTTTATATGTTTTTATATACGTTTTGTATAACTTTTTATTTACACTTTTATATACGTTCTTATATACTCCTTATACGTTTTTGTATAACCTTTTATATACTTTTTATACATTTTTATATATGCTTTTGTACAAAAAATGTATAAAAAAGTATACAAAACAATCTATAAAACATATATAAAAATGTATACAAAAATGTAAAAAAGTATATATACACAAATGTATATAATAACCTATAAAACATATATAAAACGTATAAAGATACGCACACCAAAACTATATAAAATGTATAAAAAGTATATAAAATCGTATATAAAAACTTATATAAAAACATAGATATTTTTATAAATACGTATATAAAATGTATAAAAACACATGTATACAAACGTATATAAACACGTACACAAAAACATATGTAAAACGTATAAAGGGTATATAAAAACGTATATGAAAACAAATATAAAAGGGTATAAAAACGTATATACAAAAATCAAAATACATTAAATAAACCTAAAATTTTAAATTATAAACGGACGTTAGTATAAACGATAGATGTTGCAACGGTAATTAGCCAAAAGGGCTGACGTGTAAATGATAACAGAATCCACTCAACACCGGTTAAAAAAAATGACCACGAGTGTTATTCTTATCTAGTACGCGTTTATATTTGATTGACCATACGAAATTTTTAGTAAACCACAGGGACCATTCATGTAACTTACTCTTGATAAAAAGTTCAAATACTTCTAACAGTATTCTTATCTAGTACGCGTTTATATTTGATTGACCATTTCACTGGCCTTTGATTGTCCACATATCATTGAAACAAATATATCCTTGCAAGATCAATCTAGTTTACACGTTCATCTCTTTCAACTTCAACTGTTGTGTTTTTTTCTCAAGATACAATCCAACGTCTCGTTTGTATGAAAGGTATTCATCGATCTAACTAAGTCACCACTTTTTGAAAACAAAATAATGGTTCAAAAAATATATAATATGACTATAAGAGTTAATATATCCTTGTTCATGTTACCCATGAGCGAAGTCTTTTACTTAGATGTACACGGCTTAACCGATGTATTCAGTCAAACTATTTTGGCCAACCCCAAATGCGCACCTAGTATGATTTGGCGGTGGTTTATATGACTATGCTAAGATATTTGATATTTGTACTAGAAAATTTGCTTGTATGATTGGAAGAAATTTACTACTAGGAATTGAACTTATAAAATTCCCAATATGTGAGGCAAATTTTACTAATTAGTAGTAATATCTTGTATTTGTGCATGGAAATCGAAATAATATGTTGATCTCAAAGTTAAGAACTGGTGTTTGAGGGGAGTTAATCTTTATATCTTTAGACAAGTATGGTGATTTGCTAGAAGTGTAGCATGCTTAAGTTAAATCTTGCATTCTCAAGCTTATTCATTTTCGTAAGTACTACTCCCCCGTCTCCCATAATAAGTGTCCACTTTCAAAATGTACATAATTTTAGGAAATCCCGTTAACTACATCTCTACCAATTAATATCATCTCTACCCACTTAAGTCTATTTTCATTGGTTAAAAGATTATGAGACATCCCAAAATGACATGGTGGTCACTTAGCGTGGGACGGAAGGAATATTGGGTTTGGGAGTTGTGTGAATCAAAGGTGTGAGATCGATCATTGATGTGCTTCATTTTAGCACTTATCATATCTTCGTAAGTATTACAGCTACATTTGTAAATGATCATACTTGTAGCATTCATAGTCAATAGTTTTCAGATTGCATTATTGTATAGTATGGTAAAAAAAAGTATACGACAGCAGTGGTCAAGGTACATAATGCAACATAAGCCTTTTGCATACCCCTGTTCCACACTTTTTCAAACAAAAACATCCTGTTCTCATTGTTAGCTACTTACTAGTGTTATAACCATTGTTTGTAACAGATGGTAATTGTGAATAGTTATTGACTTGGTATATAATAAAAAAAACCATTAATGAAACAAGTAATGACTTTTTAACAATCCTATTTGATACTTAGCTGTTCATTGTAGATAAAAAAAACATTATTCTTAACAAAATATCAATAAACAAATAAGTTGAAACTTGAAACAACTAGAACCAAATATTTGCAAGAAACCTTTATAAAACTGTGAATCTTATCGTTCTTTTTCATTGAGCAATTAAGTGGTTTTTGTTTCTGCACCTGATGGCACGAAATTTCTACACAAACACATCCATCTTGTTTACATTGTCTTTTTCACATATACACTTGTTAACTTGTCTATCTCTTTCAAACAACAGCTTAAAGACGCTTTGAACCCTTACATTAATGGCGTCTACCTCAACTCCATCCATTCAAAAGAGCTTCAAGTATGATGTCTTTTTAAGCTTTAGAGGTGAAGACATTCGTAAGAATTTCGTAGATCATCTATTTCATGCTCTTCAACAAAAAGGCGTTGAAACTTATAAGGATGATAAGAAAATCAGAAAGGGGAAAACCATCAGTGATGATCTTATCCAAGCCATTGAAGACTCAAAATTTTATATTATTGTTTTCTCCAAGAACTACGCTTCTTCATCTTGGTGCTTAGACGAGCTTGTGAAAATTATGGAATGCCAGAAGATGAGTGAGCATACTGCTTATCCCGTGTTCCTCGATGTAGAGCCCTCGGAAGTCCGCAAGCAAAATGGGGTTGTTGAAGTTGCCTTTGCTAAACACGTAAATGATAAATCTGCTGGGAAATGGAGAGAAGCTTTGAAAAACGCTGCTGATCTCGCTGGATGGGAATTGAAGAACATTTTTTATGGGTAATTTCTTCCATCATATGTAATATTTTCCTGATCTATTATTGGGTGAATTGTTTTACATTACATCTCACCGGGTCAAATGGGCACATACAATATGAAATGAGTCAAATGGGTCAAAAGTCATGAAGGTGAATTTTTAGCTGATAATGATTTTTATAAAAAAACACCCTTTACCCGACCGACCCTGTCTATATGCTATTCTTTCACTATCTTTTTCGAGGGATTGAAAACGATTTATGATTATATTGGTATGTCATTACCTCATTTATAGTTTTATGTGTTATAGATCTGTAATTGATTGTGTAACAACATCTTTAACATATAGGCATGAAGCTAAACTTGTTCAGAAGATTGTGGAAGAGATAGCATTAGAGTTACGGTTTATTAATTCGGGTGTTGACGAAAACTTTATAGGTATGAAGGCCCGGATAAACGATGTTGTTTCATCCTTAGAATTAGGTGTTGACGATGTTCGCATGATAGGGATCAAGGGGATGGGAGGAGCGGGCAAGACGACTTTGGCCAGAGCTATTTATGAACATATATCCTATCAGTTCGAAGGTTATAGTTTTGGTGAAAATGTCAGGGAAAAATCAACACCGTCTATGTCTGGTTTGAATTTATTACAAAAACAAGTACTTTCAGATGTTTTATCGGATCAAGGCATCAGCGTAAGTGGTGCTCTTGAGTGGAAAAGCATGCTGAAAAAGAAGATGTGTGGAAGAAAGGTTCTTATTGTTCTAGATGATGTTGATAAGATAGAACAACTTGTGGCATTAGCCGGTGACCGTAGTTGGTTTAAGCCGGGGAGTAGAATTATTATAACAACTAGGGATTCACAGGTGCTAATAGCACACAAAGTGAACTTGATTCATGATGTACATTTGTTAGATGATAAGGAAGCAATGCGTCTCTTTAGTAGGCATGCATTTGGGAGAGAGATTCCAGTTGAAGGGTACAAAGAGCTATCGGAACAAGTTGTACGTTACGCTGCTGGTCTTCCCTTAACGATCAAAGTTTTAGGTTCGTTTCTATGTGGCAAAGATGATCTTGACTGGAAAGATTCGTTAGAAAGACTAGACACAATTCCATTGAATGAAACTATGAAAGTTTTGGAGTTAAGCTATATCGATCTAGAGGAGGATTACAAGGAAATATTCCTAGATGTTGCATGCTTACTCAAAGGTTGGGGGAAAGATTATGCAATCAGAGTGCTTGAAAGCTGTGGATTTCGTGCTCGGATTGGTTTAAGGGTTCTTGAACTTAAATCTCTTATAACTATTTCTCAAAATGGGCGCTTGGAAATGCATGACCATATAGAAGAAATGGGCAAGAATATTGTTCGTCATGTTAACCCTAATAAACCTGAAAAGCATGGCCGGTTATGGATTAATGAGGAAATTGTAGATATATTGGCTAATAACAAGGTAAGTACCAAGTTACTATTTGGGTATTGGTAAACTAAAAAGTGAGTTTATTTTTCTAAAAGTACAATTAGTCATGGTACAAAAACAAAATTTTGATAACAAATACACTTTTCTTTATTCTTATCATAATTACCCAACCAAATAACCATCACCCAAAAATCCCCAAATTTAACAAAAACTCAAACCTAAACATTTAATAGAAAAAACAAAAAATTAATAGTAAAATCAAAAAGACCCAAGCAACATTTCATTTCAATTCGAGAAATTAACTTCATTTTCTTTTGTAATGGAACAAATCTCATGGTCTCTGCTATTTGAAATTACAGGGTACCCAAGCAACAAAATGTATAAAACTGAATGCCCCATATGGATTGAATTTTGATATTTTAATGAACGGTCTCACAAACATGAAGGAACTTAGATTTCTTCAATTGTATGTTGCAAGTGAAGAGGAAGTTAGCAACAGGAACTTTGATGAAGATAGTCTACACCTTCCAAATGCCTTACGATTTTTGAGATGGGATAGTTATCCTTTTTCAAGTTTACCAAAAACATTTCAAGCCAAAAATCTTGTTGGACTTGAAATGTGGTGGAGCAAAATGGTTAAACTTTGGAAAGATGGAGAAGAAAAGGTAAAATACATTTATCTTTCGCTCTTTTGTTACTCATTACAGCTGCAATTAACATTTATCTTTCCATTTTTTGTTGCTTATGACAGGCTTGTTTAAAGCTCAGGTTCCTAAAGTTCAGATTTTCAGAGTTGATGACCCTTGACCTTAGTGTGGCTCCGAATTTTGAGACACTAATTCTTGAATATTGTGATAATTTGGTAGAAGTTCATTTCCAGGTTAGTCCAAATCTAAAGGAGTTAACTATTTCTGGATGTGATAGATTGGAAAAATTACACATGCCTGCTGAAAGTCCAAAACTTGAGACGCTAAGCCTCTACAAGTGTACTGATATGGTCGAACTTCGTATGCCTGCTGAATGTGCAAAGCTTGTAACTCTCGACCTCCGTTATTTAAAGTTGACGTCTCTTCATCTTGGGTTTACTCCGAAACTTGAGACCCTAAATCTCAATGATTGTTGTAATTTGGTAGAACTTCACTTGCCCTTCGGTTGTCTAAAGCTCAGAAACCTCAGCCTTAATGGTTCAAAGTTGAGGAAGCTTCACCTTGGAATGACTCCCGATCTTGAGACTCTAAGTCTTGCTGGATGTGACAGTTTGGCAGAACTTCACATGCCCTTTGGGTGTCCAAAGCTCATATTCCTCGGCCTTAGTAATACGAAATTGAGTACCCTTGACCTTGGGCTGACTCCAAATCTCCAGACGTTAGATGTTGAAGAATGTCATGATTTGGTAGAAATAAACGCTCCCTTTGGATGTCTAAAAACACTTCACTACTTAGACTTAACTGATTGTGGGAGGTTTGAATCATTTTTGCTGGACAAATGGTTTCCCTTAGTTGATGTTGACTCTTTATCGGGGTTATATGTCACTGTGGAGTCCTTTGATGTATGGCCATTGCACTCTGAAAATAATTCACCCAAGTCATGGCTTACATCCTTTTATATTCAACATCCAGTGTTATCAGTTGGGAATATTGAGAAACTTATTTCTGTATGCAACCTTGAGATTTCTACAGTAACCATTTGTGATTTTCAATGTTTAAGAAAGCTTACTCTGAAAGGCGGTATTCCAGAGGTTCCCGAGTTCGTTTTCCAGTTAGAAGGTCTAGAGGAGCTGATTTTGCTGTCTACAAAGATAAAACATCTTCCAGAAAGTATTTGTATGTTTAAAAATCTGAAAATTCTCGAACTTAAATCTTGCTGGCTACTAGAGAAGTTACCTGATAATCTTTGTCATTTACAATCTTTAGAGAAGCTAATCCTAACGGAGTGTGTGTTTTTACGAGATATTCCAAACAGCATATGTGAGATGAAATGTCTCAGATATATCCATCTCCCGTATTGTATTCAAGTTGCGGAATTGCCTGAGGAAATTGGACGGTTATAATGTTTAAAAGAGTTGGATATCACTGGAACAGGCATAAGTCGGCTTCCAGAGAGTATTTTAAGGGTGAAAGGTCTGTGTATTGTTGGGTTTAGATGGCTTCTTGAGTCATTTGGTTTTACTACATCTGAGATAAAAACCTCTGATGATGAAACTTACTGCTACATATAAAGCCAATGAATAGCACAAACCCGAAAGCAGAATGCTGGTGTACCGCGATCAAGTAATAATGTTGAACAGCTCCAAAGGCCCAAACAAGTCACTGCATAGAGAACTTTTTCTTACAGGTACTTTCTCCCTTCTCTATTAATAGTTCCTCATTTTATTTTAAAAATGTTATGAGTCAGTTAGCAAGAGGATTCACTTTGTATGCAGGTGGTGCACCAGTTGTTCTTTTTGTAATAGCTTCTGGTCGTATTGATGGGTCTGATCGTCTGAGTTTCTTGATCAAGCTGGAGGTATTTTTTTCCTCAAAGTCAATGAAAACACTCACATCTTACTTAGACCAAAAATCTACAGTATAACATTAGTTTGTTTCAGTTGGGTATTTTTCTTTTTGTCTTTGAACTGCATTTTGATTTTTATTTGTTTTCGGTTTACACAATCACATGACATAATTTCCGCCCTAAAAATTTTGGTTTCAGCTAGCCGTTTATAATCAATGTACAAGAAGATACGACCAAAGAATCAAGTCTACTATACTAGTTATATAGTATATACTCTTGAATCAAGGTATAGTTCTTAACTTTGACTTCTTCGTAAAGTCAAAATCTGTTCATTATTACAATAATGAGACTTGACATGATATTAAAGATGCTCGTGTTATGAACAAATTCAAGAAAGTTTTAATTTGCATAAATATCTTATACAATGGGTTGAAATTATTAAAAAGTTGGCTTTTGAGTCAAACTATTGAAGAACATATATTATAAAGTGTTTACTGGTACTGAGAAAAGCTACTAAACATGTTTCAGGAATGCAAAGTTACTTCAATGCCAATCACTTGAGAAAATCCATTTTCCGACAGAATTTGAAGCCGGGAACAAACGTAGAAGCTAACATATAAATCGACATTACTTCTTGTTCCATGTAGCACTAGGGGTAAAGACAGACAGAACGGATAAGGTGATATTAATGCAGAGTAGAAAATTCATACACATCCACTAGGAAGATTGACTGGATAACTTTGTCTTGTGATAGCATTAGAATTAATAGTTCTGTAAATTCCGTTCAGGAAATTCTGATCCTACGACTATTATATCATGTCAAATTCTAATACACGCTGTTTAAGAAGTTCAACTAAATTCCAGCTTGTTCATATTTTATGTGCAGTTTGTCTTGGTTGACCTCATGTTCTCTTTAATTAACATCTAAGATGAACGCTTTTATAGTATAATCAGACTCTTTAACAAAATCAGAACATTGAGCTCTTGAGTAGAACTTGGTCAAGACAGACTAGTTGTGTTGACTCATTCTCCAAGTTTACAAATTACACGGGTTGTCAATTTTCACGTGATTTTGGTTTTATCCCATTTTGGTCATTGTTAGTATTGTCTGGCACACTCCCAAAGTATGATTGTTTGTAACGATTACAGTAGTACTTTTTTAACTACGTGCTAACTTAAGGTATAGCCCCAACTTGGATGCGTACTAGTACTTATTACCTTAATTCATGGAGCTCAATAAACACAATTGACTTATTAGATAGTCAAACTGCGTTTTTGATTAAAAATGGACAGATTTTAATATGAGGCTGGAGATGATCATATTAACAATAAACATAAGAAATTGTTATAAGTGATGTAAGATCATATTACATAAAGAAGCTCTAAATTTGGATCAAATCGTTAAGCATAAACATTACAAAAAATTGACTTTTAAAGTCAAACTATCGGCTTTGGTCAAATGTCACTGAGATTTACAGGGAACTGTTTATATTAATGAAAGCCATTGAGTAGTCATATTGTGTTTTCCATGGTTGGGCTACAAAGTGGAGAATGTAAAATTTGGAAAACAGATTTGACATGGTAAACTGAGCTAACACAAACCGTTGCTTATAACTAAAACCATATCACCATTGACCACGTAATTGATACGTGGTGATGTTGTTATAACTAAAAGGTTTGTACTTTTATCATAGAATTGCGGAAGATGATACTGTACAAGGACGTGACACCAAGCTTTGTTCCTGTAACATGTGAGATGAAATAATCATAAACTCGTATCAATGACATTGTGCTCTTTCATTAATGAGTTGACGTTATAGAAAAGTCAAACTACATCCTTTATGAAAAAGGTTATAAAAAAGTCAAACTGCATCCTTTATGAAAAAAGCTTGGATGCTAGTAAGTATCATGTTTAAATAAGGCTGCCCCTAGTAAGGACGAGCGATCGACTTAGTCGATCGATTGCTACTCGATCGCGCTACTGTGGCAAGTCGATCGACCAACCAAATTTACAAAACATGGTCATGGGAGCGATCGATATTTTCACAAAATTCACAAATAAAATCCTTGTGATTTCTAGCCGTTTTGTAATGGTTGAAAAAAAAATCTTTTAAACTACCTTATAAATACACAACATATTAACACACTTCAATCCTCAAATCTCATTTCACACATTTTCTATATTTTTTCACACTATGAATTCTTACGAGCTATTAATTGCCGATTCGTCATCGGATGATGAAAATGAAGTTAGTAGCGAGTTTATGATGTTTGCGGAAGAGTGTTGGGAGGCTTTTCAAGCGTCACAAACTAAAGTATCACGAAACCAAATTAGTAGGGATCGTTTGGTCGCTCATAACCGTTTAGTGGCTGCTTACTTCTGCGAGACCCCAAAATACGGCGATCAAGCATTCCATGATCGTTTTCGAATGAGCCGAAAACTATTCACACGAATTGTTCGAGAGGTAACCGATCATTCACCTTATTTCCAACAAACTCCTAGTTGTGCAGGCGTACTTGGTATTTCTCCATTGATGAAGCGTATTTCGTCAATTCGTCAATTGGCATATGGAGTCAATGCTGATGCTCTAGACGAATATGTGCAAATGGGTGCGTCAACAATTCGTGAGTGTCTCCAAAACTTTTGTGAGGCCATAATGGAGTTATATGATGTAGAGTATTTGCGAAAGCCGACGGTTACTGACATTGACAAAGTCTATGCTCATCACTACGAACGTCATGGGTTTCCTGGGATGATAGGAAGCATTGATTGTACAGATTGGTTGTGGAAGAATTGCCCACATGCTTTAAAAGCTCATTTTTTTAGGGGTGATCACGGGCAAACTCCTTTCACTTTATTGGAAGCGATCGCCTCTCAAGATTTATGGATTTGGCATGCGTTCTTTGGTCTCGCCGGGATGAATAACGACGTAAATATTTTACGTAAATCGCCTCCTTTCAATGATCTCAAAACTGGGAGAGCACCGGGTGTGGAATTCATTACTAACGGCGTGCCTTATAAACAGGGATATTATCTTGCTGATGGGATATACCCGGAATACTCGGTTATTATGAAGCCCATTAAAAATCCAGGGACGAATGATCACAAATGAATATTGTATAAGACGATGCACGAAGCAGCAAGAAAAGATGTGGAACGTGCTTTTGGTGTACTAAAGAGGATGTCGCTAATGATTAAACATCCGGCTAAAGGGTTTGACAAATAGCGTCTATCACATATAATGTACACATGCATCATATTACATAATATGATAATTTAGGACGAAGAGCGGGCGATATCTCCCGTATTCTTTCCAGCGGAGCAGCACCGTTCTTATGATCCCATAAGAATGCATGTGGATTCGTTGAAAATTACCAGGGAGATATGCAACAAAACAACTCATCTTAGCCTCAAAGCCGATTTGGTGGAAGACATTTGACATCGTCATAATCAACACTAGTTTAGTCATTTTATATCGTAATGTTTTAAAGTTATTTGAATTTTACTGTAATGTTTTTATTTATTTGAATTATTATGTAACGTTTTAATTATTAATGAAATTTGAGCTTGTGTTAAAAATGTTTTGTTTTTTTGTTTTTTTTTGTTTTTTTTTTAAATAAACAAATTGATCATGGTCGCCCTTACTGGGGCACCCAATCGCCTGAAGGTCGCTAGAGAGAGAAATGTGACAGGGAAAATGGGAGTGATTGACCCTCCTTACTAGAGGCAGCCTAAATAAAAGAGAAAATTACTAAAAAGGTAGAAAAATCAAAGCTTGATCCACTATATAGTTATTTTCAACACCTTTTTCCCTAAGTGGTCATGCTCGACTCCTCAACTGCTCGACTTTATTCAAATTTTGACACGTGTCATTCCGTTGGCTACTCAACTTTGACTGCTCAACTGCTCGACTCCACCCAATTTTTGACACGTGTCATTATTTTGTACTTTTTCTGAAAAAAAAGTACAGACGAATGACACGGGTCAAAATTTGGGTGGAGTCGAGCAGTTGAGTAGTCGAGCATGACTAAAATGGTAAAAGGATGCTAAAAGTGTGTGGATCAAGCTTGAATTTTTCTACCTTTTTGATAATTTTCTCTAAATAAAATTAGTTTGGTTTCATAAGTAATGTAAGTGTCATAAACAAGTTTTAAAAGCTACCCACATCTAAAAATTTGAATCTATTGTATAACAGGTGTGAGATTTAAATAAAAGGAAAGAGATGATGTCATACTTCCAAATTCATTAACAGATGGATTTATTAAGGGTTAATGGCATCTAATAGCAACGAACTTTCTCAAATGTTCACATATGAGTTATGAACATAAATACATAATAAAATACCACAATACCCATCAAATTTTCAAATTTTAGCTGAATGTCATACTTTTGCTTACGTTGCATGACCGGCAACCGGCTACACCGGTTAAATTGCATACTTGATTTTTTTTTCAGTTAATTACGTGAAGTGAGTTGTTTCAAAATACCCATCAAACTTTATCAAATATTTCAAAATACTCATCCAACTTTGTCAAATGTTCACTTATTAGGCATGAACTCAATCTGACGTGGATCACAACGATACAAATTTATGACGTAGCATGAACATTTATCGCTGAAGTGGATTTTGGAGGTAAAAAATGGGGTTTTGTTGGTATCAACACAAAACAAACAAAGTTTGATGGGTATTGTGGTATTTTATTGGGTTCATAACTGATACGTGAAATTTTGAGAAAGTTCATTGCTATTAGATCCATTTATTAAAGCACTATTTCAATCTTTATTGGGCAAACTTGAAGGTCAAATAGTTAAACCTCGTTTGATTACAACACTACCCCAAGGAATTCGAAAACCCCCAAAATGTGATTTTTTTCGGTAGAAAGCGGGTCAGAATCGTAAACCAGTTAAAAAGTGGTTACTTTAAGTTTTGTTTCTTCACACTTGGCCTCAAGGTTTTAACAAAAGGTTTATTTATTTGCACTTTGGCCGCACGGTTTATGAGAAGTAGTGTCAAATTAGATGAATATCCTTGAACCCATGAGTGATCTCTTTTGTTGAATGGTTTTGGTTCACACTCACACTCACACTCTTTTACGATTTACTTATTTATTTATTTGTTTATTTGTTTATTTTTTTTACCTCCGATCAAGGAAGCAACACATGTAAAAATTTCAACACGTCCGGGGATGGACTTATCAAAAATGAAACCAGTTATTTGACTAACAAATAAAATCTGAATAGTTGGGGTTAGTTTCTATCAAAGTTTCATTTTACTTGTTAAAATGATCATATGAGACAATATTCTTGACGATTGATCAATTGAACTTTAGGAAGAAAACAACAATTACGTTATAAACAAGAAGGGACTAGTGTCATCCACCTGATTCCATTGTACTTTTCAAGGGAAAATTTACAACTTCAACGCATAAGCAATTATATGGTCTTTTTCTTCTACATAAACTACAGATCCTTTTTTCTCCATCTTGTAATTGTAAGCAAATACACACCGTTCACATTAACGTCGTAAGAACCGTTTTCCTCTATATATAAGCTATCACTTTGATCTTACATACAAGAATATGCTTGATGGCATCTTCTTAAACTCCGTCTATTTTATTCAAGAGAGCTTTAAGTATGACGAGTTTTTGAATTTAAGAGGTGAAGACACCCGTAACAACTTTGTTGGCCATCTTTATCCTACAAAACAAGTAAACTGTCTAATCTTACTATTGGGTGGCGGTGGTGAGCGATGGTGGTGGTAAGTGGTGGTGATGGGATTGGGTGGTAAATGGTGGTGGTGGTGGGTGGTAGTGGGGGTGGGGGTTGTGGATAACTGTGGTGTGATGGTGTGGGTAGCAGTGAGGGTGGTGGCGATGGGTGGCGGTGTTGATTGGTGGTGGTAGTGGGTGTTAGTATAAAGTCGCAAACGATTGTTGTATAAAGGATCAACGTTGCAAATAATCGTTGACTAAATGGACTAGTTTTGCCACATAGCAACCAGACTTAAATAACGGGACTAACGTCATTGTATAATGGACTAACATTGCAAACGATCGTTAGCTAAAAGGACTAACTTTGCCACATGTAATCTAACATGATTAACATCTTTATGGTCAAAGGACCTGTCAACATAAAATGGACGACCGCAAAGACGATTTATGTAATTATTAAGAGCTAAGGATGAAATGTGTAACTTGAGCATAACAATAAGGATAAATTATGTAATTAACTGTAAATTAAATTACTTTTACCGAATCAGCAATTTCCAAGAGGATGTATTGAGTTGCTTTTTTCTCTCTTTTTGGTGCATCTTATCTTTCTTTCTCATTGACCAAAAGAATATACAAGTGGCTTATATATCTTTTTTTTTTTTCTTTTTTTTTTCCTGTCAGTCTGTGAATCTTATCTTTCTGTTTCATTGACCATATGAGTGAGTGGCTTTTATTTCAGTTTCATGCATTCAAATGGGCTTTTATTTGTCCACGTAATTTGCATTTTATTTCCACACAAACACAATCACCTTTTCACATTATCAAGTTTCTTTGACGTCGTCTTCTGAGTAAACGCCTTATCATTATCATTCACTTTTTTTTTGCAATCAGTTTGTAGAAATGTCCTTCAGCAAGATATTACTTTTCTTCGATCCTTCATCCATAACTTCATTAACAGTGATTATGCTTATGCTAATGCTAATTCTTCTGCTAATGCTCTTTATATATTACTTTTATTCAATGGCATCTTCTTCTAACTCACCTGCACCAAAAGTAATGGTGTCCACTTCAGCTTCATCCTATCAAAAGAACTTCAAGTATGATGTATTTTTAAGTTTTCGAGGTGAAGACACTCGTAACACCTTTGTCAGTCATCTATATAAAGCTCTTGAGCAAAATGGGATTCAAACTTACAAAGACGATGAAAAAATTGAAAAAGGGGAAACGATCGACACCCAGCTCATGGAATCCATTGAAGACTCAAAATTCTTCATCATTGTGTTCTCTAAGGACTATGCTGGTTCATCTTGGTGCTTAGATGAGCTTGTCAAGATTATGGAGTGCCGGAAGGTAAGCGAGCAGACTGCTTACCCCGTCTTTTATGATGTGGAGCCCACGGAAATCCGCAAGCAATGTGGGGCAGTTGAAGTCTCTTTTAGAAAACATGAAAATAGAGAAGCTGCTGGGAAATGGAGGGAGGCTTTGAACGAAGCAGGCAATCTTGCTGGGTGGGAGTCGAAAAAGACAGCTAATGGGTAATTATTCGTAATTCTTTGCTATATGAATTAATGTAAGATCTTCTTGATAATTAGTAATTAGTTAGATCTTCTTGAATGTTACAGGGATGAATCCAAATTAATCCAAATAATTGTTGACGACATTTTCAAAAAGATATGTTCTGGTAGTCCGAGTGTTGACAGAAAGTTAGTAGGCATGGAGACACGAATAGAAGATTTCCTTCCATCTTTAGAACTTGATGCTCATGATGTCCGCATGATAGGGATATGGGGGATGGGAGGTGGGGGGAAGACGACTTTGGCAAGAGCTGTTTTTGATCGAATATCCAATCAGTTCGACGGTAAAGCCTTTGTTGAAAATGTAAGGGAAGTTTCAAAATCCTCTTTGTATGGTTTGAATAAGTTGCAACAACAAATTCTTTGCAGTGTGTTAAGTAATAAAGACATCACTGTAAATAGTGTTCATGAAGGAACAAACATGATGAAAAGGACAACTTGAGGCGTTAGCAGGCGAGCCTGACTGGTTCAAATTGGGAAGCAGAGTTATCATTACCACACGAGATAAGCATGTTCTGTTAGCCCACGGAGTGAAGTTCATTGACATCAACCTGTTATCGCGTGCGGAAGCGATTTGTCTCTTGAGTAGGAATGCATTTAAAAGAGATATTCCAATTGAAGGGTACGAAGCCCTATCAGGACAAGTTGTAAAATATGCTGATGGTCTTCCGCTCACGGTGAAAGTTTTGGGCTCGGTGCTATATGGTCAAAATGAGCCTCAATGGATAGATACCCTAGAAAGACTAAAAGAAATTCCATTGAAGGCAACTATGGAAAAATTGGAACTCAGCTATAATGGTCTTGAGGAGGATTACAAGGAAATATTTCTAGATGTTGCATGCATACTCAAAAATTGGCCTACAGAAGACGCAATCATCTCTCTTGAAAGCTGTGGATTTCGTGCTCGGATTGGTTTAAGGGTTCTTGAACTGAAATCTCTTATAACTATTTCTGAAAATGGGCGCTTGGAAATGCACGACCATATAGAAGAAATGGGCAAGAATATTGTCCGTCGACCGAACCCCAATAAACCTGAAAGGACATAGCCGGTTATGGATTAAGGAGGAAATTGTAGATATATTGGCTAATAACAAGGTAAGTACCAACTTCGGATACTTTGCTTTTCTAAAAGTACAATTAGTCATCGTACAAAAATGTTTTTTGATAACAAGCCATTTAACACCTAGTCAAATACAGTGTAGTGCTAAAGATTAATGGGCCTTTGAGTTTATGTAACCTTCCATCTAATCAATCATGTACATAAATTTACATTATAAGCTTGTTTTGTTAAAACACATTAAACATTATTATCATCATCATCAACAATGATACAGAAATGTAAAGCAATGAATGTGATTAAAAACGACAATAATGGTTTTGACTAATAGTGCAGGACTATAGGAAGATAAATTCGAGAGCCACCCAAAACCAAACGAAATTATTCTCTTTCATTCTTTCTTTATTTCAAACAAACATCATCATCATCAACCAAAAATCCCCAAATTTAACGAAAACCCTAACCTAAACATTTAATAGAAAAAACAAAAATACCCTAAATATAAAATTTAAACATTTCATTTCAATTTGAGATATTAACACATTTTGTTTTGTAATGAAACAAATCTCATGGTCTCTGTTATTTGAAATTACAGGGTACCCAAGCAACAAAATGTATAACAATGGATACATATGGATTGAATTTTGAAATTTTAATGAACGGTCTCGCAAACATGAAGGAACTTAGATTTCTTTATGTGGATTCCCCATTTGTAAGAGAAGAGGAAGTTAGAAAGTGGAACTTTGATGAAGATAGTCTACACCTTCCAAATGCCTTACGGTTTCTGACATGGAATTTTTATCCTTTTTCAAGTTTACCAAAAACATTTCAACTTTGGAAAGATGGAGAAGAAAAGGTAGAATAATTAATGGTTGATTAATTGCTAGTTTTATCTTTCCCTCTTTTGTTAGTCATTACAGTAATTAACATTTATCTTTCCATTTTTTGTTGCTTATAACAGGCTTGTCCAAAGCTCAGGTTCCTAAAGATCGCCTTTTCATACAGATTGAGGACCCTTGACCTTAGTGTAGCTCCGAATCTTGAGACACTAATTCTTCACAGTTGTTGGAATTTGGTAGAAGTTCATTTCCAGGTTACTCCAAATCTAAAGGAGTTATGTATCTATTATTGTGGAAGCTTGGAAAAATTACACAGGCCTGCTCAAAGTCCAAACCTCGTAATTTTTGACCTATATAATTTAAAGTTGAGGACCCTTCACCTCGGGGTTACTCCAAATCTTGAGACGCTAAGAGTCAGGAATTGTACTGATTTGGTCGAACTTAATATTCCTGCTGAATGTCCAAAGCTCGTTAATCTCAACCTCAGTAATTGTATTCATGTTGCGGAATTGCCTGAGGAAATTGGACGGTTAGAATGTTTAAAAGAGTTGGATATCACTGGAACAGGCATTAGTCATCTTCCAGAGAGTATTTTTAGGGTGAAAGGTCTGCGTATTGTTGGGTCTAGACAGCTTCTTGAGTCATGTGGTTTTACATCCGAGATAAAAACCACTGATTATAGAACATTCTGCTACATATAAAGTCGTGAATAGCACAGGCACCAAAAGCAGAAGTACCGTGTCCCGTGATCGAGTGATGATTTCGAACCGCTCCAAAGGCCCAAAGAAGTCACTGCATAGAGAACTTTTTTAAGCAGGTACTTTCTCCCTTCTCCCTTCCGTGTCGGATGTAAAAGATGTTCCTCACCTTATTGATAGATTGAATTTTGAGTCAACTGTTGACTTTTCAATGGATTTCAAAGCAGATATATTATATATTATAGTGTTTACTGGTACTGAAAAAAGCTACTAAACATGTTTCAGGAATACGAATCTACTTCACAGAGAGTGATCTGCGAAATCCATTTTCTGACAGAATCTGAAGTCGGAAACAAGGGATGCAGCATTACTTATTTTTCCATGCGGCACGACGGGTTATAAGGGCGGTAGCCGGTAAGAAACTAAGTTAAATTAGTACATTATTACTTATTTGTTTTTGTACTGTTGCCTTATGTTGTTACTGTTGGGCTACAATATATAGGATGTAGAATTTTGATAACCAGTTTACTGAGAATAGTATCACCAGATGGATTCAAAGTTGACTTTTGAAGGTCAAAGTTTGTGTGAATATAAACATTGAAAGTTTGAAACATGAATGAAGCATGCTATTCATACATGAAATTTAGTATCATGCAGAACTGAAAAGGGTTTGTTACCGAAATGCGGTACAATGATGTAAAATTTTAATTTACTGATAGTACGGAGTAGTATATAAAGGTAGCACCACTTGTAATTAGGAGTTAAGTTAACATCAAACTAACCAATGATTCATTTCCTAAATGAAGATTAAAGGTTTTTAACGGCGAATTAATATTGATATTGTTCTTATTTGTCGGATTGCTTAAAGAAATTGAAGGTTGATTTTAAATGGTCTTGTCTAAAAATACCAAATAAAGTTTCATTTTCGCAACATTGTGTTTCATTACCAGTAGTAATACTTTCAGAACTACAGTAATAAACACAAAATGTTATAGCCAAAATGTTCAATAACTAGTTATTCCTGTCAATCGTCGATATTTTACATATGAAGTTATCAGTCTCAGATACGTTATAAACCTTTATATGAATGAAAGGTAACTTTCGCCTGATGGCAGACTGTGAGTTACCATTGAAGTCGATGTAGATTATAAGTTACATGTGGCCATGTCGGAAAATGAATATCGGTAGCCAGATTATGCAGTTTTATAATGATTAAAGTGTAAAAAGAAATAAATATTAAATGTTAAAAACAATGATGTACTTTTGTTTATCTGCCTATTTCCATAGTTTTCGCCAAACAATAACTTTTCGAACCATTATCGTTACTAGTGTTATATATGGTCATAAGATTTATTCATCTCATATGAATAACTTTGCACTCGATCTTATATTTATCCGAGACAAAGATTAGAGTTAATATGATCCTCTAAGCATACCTTCAATTGCATCTTCTTCAAATTCATCCATTCAGCTTTAAGTATGATGTGTTTTTAGAGTTTTAGAAGTGAAGACACCCGCGAGAACTCTGTTGGTCATCTCTATTTTGCTCTTCAACAGAAAAGCATGCATTCACTAGTTTGACTTTTCTTATGTATTACATCGAAACCAATTGATCGACCTCAAATGTTGGTCAATTATGTTTATAATTGGTTGTGTAAATGATGTATAAACATGTAAGTTTACATTTTTCATGTTGAAACGTGTTTGATTTTTCATAAGGTTAATTCACTGAGTTCAGCTAACAGAGTTGACTTCTTCAAAAAGTCAATTTGTGTTCTTGATAAAAATGGTGGGTATTATACATGAGTTTTGTCATTATCATGTTGACAATGAATACCGTAGTGTTCCATAAGTGATCTGATTATCATTAACAAGTTTAAATTGGGATGTAATCTTAAAGCATGATAAAAGCTGACTTTTGAGTCAAACCATTGACTTTCAACAACTTCACTAATTTTTTCACTGGATCATGTTGAACAACATATCTATAGGTAATGTCATTAGATATTATATGATTGAAGTTGTTGCGACAACCAAAATTAAATACATTAACAAGTCGAAATTTCATAGACATGTGTGAGTCCGATAATGTTGTTCAGTGTTTTTATAAAGAAGATCCAGGTTCAAATTTTGGAAATATTGAGAGGCTTGTTTCTTTAGGCCGAATAGATGCTTACATAAACTTCTAATGGTTTTCAAATTTCATTTGTGGTTTACAATTTTTTTAAAGGCTTACACTTGAAGGGGGTATTCCAGATGCGCCCAAGGATCTTGACCAATTAGAATGTCTAGAGGAGCTAAGTTAGCGGTCAACAAATATTAAAAAAAAATCAAATAGTATTTGTATGATGAAACACCTGAAGAAATTGGATGTTTAGAATTTTTAAAAGAGTAGAAGTTAATGGGAATAGGCATAAATCATCTCCGTATTAATGGGTCTAGATGGCTTCTTGAATCGTGTGGTCTACCTATAATGATGAAACATCTGCTTCATGTAGCCATTCATACATGAACTACTTTACTAGGTACTTTCTCAGTTTTATTAATCATTCATTCTTTAATTTGACCAGGACAATGACAATAGAACTATTTCCTGCAGTTAGTAGGTCTGATGAGCATGAGGCAATCGCCTAAATTGCTTTGTTCCAGTTGAATCTTTATTTCCATTTCTTGAAACTTTAGTGTGCTGTCAAGATACGTTGTCGACATTAAGCTCTCAGGTACATCAAAGCTGATTCGGATATTTAAAGGCTTCTTAGTAAATAGATTTGAAGGATCGTTGTGTTGGAATTATATATCAAGACATTCAAATAAATAATCACAAAACATCAAAGTAATCATGCGGAAGCGTATAGGATTTATTAATAAACAATTAATTAACATAAAAGAATATGCGTACCTTTTCTTGATTCTAGCCGAACAAGAATCAAATCCACAAACTAGCAACATATTAACCCTAATTTGATTTAGTTACGATTATGTGAATTACCCCTTACCGTTTTGTAATTCAATCCAAGATAATAACAAAAGTATGTTATTACTATGTTCTTGTACACACGTACTAAACCGAATTAAAGTAATGCTAGTTTTTATCAAACAAATAACTTGGTTTTGTGCAAAAGAGTGGATCGACACCTATAGGGGTGGCCGATCGATTTTGGACAAGAAAACACACACAAAACAATTTTAGGGTTTAGCTAATGAGCACAAGAGATGGAAAAATAAAACCCCTAGCCTTGTTTATATACCGAATCAAACTTGGTGAACAAGTTGGTTTTTCTTTCCTTGTTTTGCTCCCTTGGCTGATCGGTTTGGTATCCCTAAAGGGATTCCGGAACCTTCCCAACATTTTCAATTTAATCCTTTTCCATAAACATTTAACGACCGTTAGTCCATTACATTAATTACTTAACGTCCGTTAGTTATTTCGTTTAATAAATAAATAAATATAACATTTATATTTAATTATTAACTTTAAATTCTCATACGTAAAGTGTGCAATCCCATAGTCTCGAGTTCGATCCTAACTCACGTCTACTAATTTATATCCATAAAACCAACAGCTCCCACTTGGATATATCTTAATAGAGTGATCACATTCGGTTAGCGTCTAGCAACACTTCGATGCCTCTAGTACAACTCGAGCAAGGCTCCTGAAAAACCTTTTAATGATTTCTCATTATTATTATCCTTTTGTTTCTAATACCACGTTAAATAAAGATATGGAATTAAGTCATTCTTTATATAACTATTCTGTTTCTCGTTGTAAGTGATTGACCAAGATTACCGAATCATCTAAACATATTTAGGGGATAATTGGGTGCGGCCGCACAAACATCTTGTCAACCCTACGAGGGGCCCAGCAGTATTAGACTCCAAATAAATTTGAAGGAACAAATTCTATCTTGACTACAAGAATAACCCACAAACTTTGTAACATTTCTGAAAACAACCCTTATGACTACCAGTTACGTATAGCGTTAAGTTGCTTCACAGAAATGCACTACATTCATGACACTTATCTGGTATCTCAAGTCTGAGGATAACTATTCATAATTTACTTATAACAATATCCACAAAGTAAATTATGTAGTTGGGATAAGTCCTATATTCAATTCATTGAATATCATTCGAAATTGGTATGCATTCTCATCAATATACTTTCAAGTATATTCTACCACATCTCTCATATTTGTCTTAATTTAATGATACTCCCATATCATTAATCGACAACGGACATTTAGAATAACTTAGTTATTCATGGATTAAACATGCAAATATAGGACAACAATATTACAAATGAAAATAAACATAATCCAAACTTTATTTCATTGAAAATAATAAATGTTTTACAATATCCTTTATCCAAATACTAATCACAGTTATGCATGAAACTTTTAGCTAAACGAAGTCCAATTCCATTGGCAAGTCCTACAAGCTTGTCTTTAGCTAAAGCCTTAGTGAACGGATCAGCTAAGTTATCATCTGTGTGAACTTTCAGTAGATTTATTTCACCTTCCTGGACTTGTTCCCGAACATAGTGATACTTCCGTAGAAAATGTCTGGTGCCCTTCATGACTCCAGGTTCATTGGAAAATATGATTGCAGCAGAATTGTCATAATACATATCAATAGGTGATTCAATTGAAGGCATAACACCAAGCCCTGAAATAAATTTCCTAATCCAAACAGCCTCCATTGCAGCTTCCGAAGCAGCTATGTATTCAGCTTCTGTCGCAGACATCGCAATCGTACTCTGCTTCTTGCTCTTCCAGTCAACAGCTCCTCCATTGATGACAAAGACATAACCTGTCTGAGACTTCGTATCATCTTTATCACACTGCCAGGACGCATCACAGTAACCTGTAACACCAAGTTCTGTGTCTGGATTTCCTTTATACACTAAAAACATATCTTTCGTACTCCTAAGATACTTTAGAATATGTTTAACAGCAATCCAGTGAAGTTCCCCGGATTCTATTGATATCGACTGGTCATGTTTTGAGCGAACGCCACATCTGGCCTTGTGTATCTCACAGCATACATAATAGATCCTACAGCCGAAGCATAAGGAACTTTCTGCATGCGTGCCACCTCAGCAGGTGTTGAAGCACACATATCGCTACATAAGCCATGCTTTACTTCCATCGGCAAATATCCTTTCTTGGAATTTTGCATACTGAATCTCTTCAATATTTTATCAATGTAAGCGCTTTGACTTAAACCAATTAACCGCTTTGACCTATCTCGGTAGATCTTGATTCCCAGAATGTATGCAGCTTCTCCTAAATCCTTCATAGAAAAACACTTCCCAAGATATGCCTTAACATTTTGCAAACTCAGAATGTCTTTTCCCATAATTAATATGTCATCGACATAAAGAATTAGGAAAATTACATCACTCCCACTAACTTTGTGATATACACATGGCTCATCAAGATTTTGAATAAATCCATACCTTTTGATTTCTTCATCAAATATTTTATTACATTGCCTTGATGCTTGCTTCAATCCATAAATGGACCTTTGAAGTTTGCATACACAGTTTGGAAATTGTGGATTCACGAACCCCTCAGGTTGCTTCATATAGATGTCTTCATCTAAGCGACCATTTAAAAAGGCAGTTTTGACATCCATTTGCCATATCTCATAGTCATAGTATGCCGCTATAGCTATGAGAATTATAATAGCTTTAATGTCCGCTACCGAAGAAAAGGTCTCCTCGTAATCAATGCCATAAGTTTGAGTAAAACCTTGCGCAACTAGACGAGCTTTAGAGATGTGTACATTGCCATCTATGTCAGTCTTAATCTTATAGAGCCACTTACTCCCAACCACCGTGGCATTTAGAGGTAAGTCAACCTCTACCCAGACTTCATTTTCTCTCATGGATTGCATTTCCCCATTCATTGCAACCTGCCATTTTTCCTTATCATTTTTCCTTATCAGGACTTGCCATGGCAGCTTTATAACTAGTAGGCTCTCCAAGATCTCCTAACATAGTTTCCTCAACCTCTACGTTAAGAAATAGACGTTCAGGTGCACGCGTATTCCTTACGGATCTACGAACGGGAATCACTTCAACTTCTGGTGGAGGACCCAGACTATCAGGTTCTACCGGAAGTACGTTAGTGTTTTCAAAAGGTAATGCATCTTCTTGATCATCTTCCAGATCATAAACTCTCCCACTGAATTCTTGAGATACGAGATCTCTTTCAAGAAAATCTCCATACCTAGCAACAATTACTTTATTTTCAGTTGGATAGTAAAAGTAGTAACCCATAGTTTCCTTAGGGTATCCTACGAAGATATACTTTACAGATCTTTGTTGGAGTTTATCTGCTGAGTCACGTTTAACATACGCCTCACAACCCCAGACCTTTAAATAAGAAGTTAGGAGCTTTACCATGCCATATTTCATATGGTGTCTTATCAACCTTCTTTATGGGAACCATATTTAGAATGCGAACAGCTGATTCCAAAGCATAATCCCAAAAGGATAAAGGTAGAGTGGTAAGATTAAACATAGATCGTATCATGTCCAATAATTTATGATTTCTTCTCTCAGATACACCATTTTATTGTGGAGTATATGGAGAAGTGAGATTCTGGACAATTCCATTCTCAGCTAAGTAATCTTTAAACTCTTGGCTTAGATACTCGCCTCCTCTATCGGATCGAAGAGCTTTAATCTTCTTTCCCAATTACAGTTCTACTTCAGCTTTGAAAACCTTAAATGTTTCAAACACCTCATGTTTATGCTTAAGCAAATAAACATAACCATAACGGCTGAAATCATCAGTAAAGGTTAAGAAGTAGCTAGCACCTCTCTTTGACACATGTCTAAGTGGTCCACACACATCAGTATGAATAAGACCAAGTAGATCGGAAGCCCTCTCCATATTGCTATGAAAAGGTTTCTTAGTCATCTTCCCAGATATGCATGACTCACATTTATCAAATGATTCATCATTGATATTTTGCAAAAGCCCTTCTTGTTGCAGCTTATGCATGCGAGCCTTGCCTATATGAGCAAGTCTACAATGCCAAAGATAAGAAGAATTCAAGTCTAACTTTATCTTCTTGTTAATGCTAAACATTGAATTATTATTATTGTTAGATTCATTTCCAATCACATCAATTTCAAACACACCATTCACAGTAATTGCTTTAAAATAAAATACACCATTTAAAGAAACATCAATTCCATTACGTGAAATAGTATGAGTAAAACCATCATCCAACAAAACTGAAAAGGAAACAACACCTCTAATTATAGAAGGTGCGTAATGACAATTGTTCAATAACAGTACTAAGCCCGAAGGCAATACTAAACTAAACGTTCCTATGGCTTCAACAGCTGCATGTGCGCCATTTCCCACGTGCAGATATTGCTCCCCATAGGCAAGCTTCCTCTTCACTCTAAACCCCTGCAGTGTATTACAAATGTGAATACCACAGCCCGTATCATATACCCAGGAATTATTATGATTTAGAGTAAATAATTCAATGACAAATAAATTACCTGAAGTACCGGCGCCCATGGACCCTTCAAACTTCAGTTTATTTGCCCGCAATTCATCAAGATAGAGAGCACAGTTTCTCTTCTAATGCCCAACGCTCTTACAGTGGTGGCATGCTTTATCCTTTTTAGGATTTTCCTTCCTAGTAGTATGGTTCTTCTTGGGTTGAGGTTGATAGGCCATCACTTGTTTGCCTTTGTCAACCTTACCCTTACCCTTCCCCTTCTTGTTGTTCGCAAGCTGCGGTTTTGGCTTATTAATCCTTCCACCCTGAATAGCAAGTACCTGGGCAGTAGGAACCTTTTGAGGCAACCCTTTCTCATAGTCAATAAGAAATGCGTGTAGGTCAGTAACTGTCTTCCCCACGCAGTGCATATTGAAATTTCTGACAAAACCATTAAAATCCTTGTTAAGGGATCTATTAATCAGATTCACAGCCATGTCATCTTCATAAGTTTTGCCAAGTGTGTTTAGCTGGTCCATGTAACCTTTCATTTCCAGCACATGAGCACTTACGAGTTTACCCTCACCTTGCCTACAGCTGTGTAACGCGTCGGTCAAGTCATAAATCTCGACGGCAGCTGGTTTCTCAAACATAGTCCGAAGTTCATTGAGCATATTATATGGGAAATAATGTTCAAACTGCTTTTGAAGCGCATATTCCATTGTTCCCAACATAAGACAAGCCACATCATTATGACGCTTATACTCAAGTTGCCAAGCATCAATTTGAGCTTGAGTAGTATCAGGACCAGTTGGTTGTTCAGGGCAAGGTTCATAAAGATATTTCAACCGGTCAGCAACTCTACAGACAATTCTCAAAGAGCGGTGCCAATCATTGAAATTCTTAGAGCCAGTCAACTTTTCTCGATCAAAAAAGCTTTTAAACGCAGAACTTAGTGCAGTGTTAATGTTATCGTTATTTTGAGCCATTTCTACAGAAAAAAGTTCAAGTATTAGTATTTTCGATAATACAATTTTTCAAGAAAATAAAATATACCCAACGGTAATATAAACATATAACCATATAATTTTCTCGAAAACTAGGATTTAAATTATCATAGGCTCATTACATCAGTTGATCTGCTAGCAACGAACGCATATAATAAGGTAATCTGTTGAACATTAATTGACAAACAATTTCCAACTCCTAGATCATTATGGGATTTATATTTTCCAACGCTATTGCAAATATAAACATGTTTCATCCCATCTTATGTCATTGAGTCCAAGTCTCACTTCCTACTCAACTTAAGTGTCTAACTTAAAGAACTGCAAATATGTCCATGTAAGGTCTCACTTTACATAGAGATTTACCTCTCCATCACAATCTAGCCAAGTACTCTCATGACATAAATTGCAACTTCAAATATTCCTTTTAATTAGATGGCATATAACTTAATTTAAAAGGGTACTAGTTTTGATTTTATGTGGTTAAATCAAATATGTACAAAGAAGTCATGCATTCATCTTGTAGCATAAATTTAATAAAAAACTTTTTATTACCAATTCATAAAGATCAAATTATCAAAGTTTTGATTGAGGTATTGGGTTCACCAATCAAGGAATTTAGTGATAATTATCATCCATTATACCGTACTTTTGCATAAGTGTAAACACTTAGTGTTTCGGATAATTACCACCGAAGTGGCGCATGGAATTAAAACTAATTCGCCCTTAAGATGATCTTGTACATTTTATGGCTTACTAAGTAGCTCCATTCGAACTTACAGGGGGCAGAGGACCAGGTAAGCGCGAAGCATAACCTAAGACATCCTTTCAGTGTGACTGTGCGCACTTCTTTATTAACCCCTTTATAGTTCATTCTAGTGGGTGAGCCGTTCAAACCATTTGTACCAAAGTCACCAATCAATTAAACTATTGAAAACTTAACTCTTCCAAAACAAATCAAATTTCGCCATTGTTTAGTCCATATTATTTTTCTATTCAAAATTACCCTTTGCTTAAAAGTGTCTAACATAATAAACAAACAAGTAAAAAATAAAAAATAAATTACTAAAAAACAATGCGCACATAATAAACAATTTATACGTGTAAACAAGTAGCCACATGCAACTTATTCGATAAAACCCTATTAATAATCAATATCTAGGTTAAATTAATGTATATATTAATTAGGGCTTTCACTCTCTCAATTGAGAGTGACCCACATACATCGACGTATCGATTGCGTAAACCCATAATTAATGATATACCAAATTGCACATAATTGATTCATTAATATACATAATTGGAGTCTTCCCCAATTCAAGATTTATCGTAAATAAATATGTCTCAACAATTAAACAATATCAAAGCAACTTATCCATGACTAACATGCTTGTATAATCATGGATATCATAACAATTTATACAAATAAGTCACAAGATCGCATATCAAAATTCCATGACACATAATAAATTATTCACGAATTAATCACGTAATCAATATTAATTCTAGGTTTTAATAAGGTTAGCAAACAATTTTCAAAACCCTAAAAAATTTATACATGTGTCGAACTAAAAAAAATAGGGGAATGCCCCATTAATTAAAAAAAATCGACCAAACATAAATTAAACATAAACCCTAGATTAACATATCAAACAACATACAAGTATTTGTTTTATTACGCGTTTATGTAATTAATTACTCATTAAAACCAATGACTCGTGATGCCACTGTTGGAATTATATATCAAGACATTCAAATAAATAATCACAAAACATCAAAGTAATCATGCGGAAGCGTATAGGATTTATTAATGAACAATTAATTAACATAAAAGAATATGCGTACCTTTTCTTGATTCTAGCCGAACAAGAATCCAATCCACAAACTAGCAACGTATTAACCCTAATTTGATTTAGTTAGGATTATGTGAATTACCCCTTATCGTTTTGTAATTCAATCCAAGATAATAACAAAAGTATGTTATCACTATGTTCTTGTACACACGTACTAAACCGAATTAAAGTAATGCTAGTTTTTATCAAACAAATAACTTGGTTTTGTGGAAAAGAGTGGATCGACACCTACAGGAGTGGCCGATCGGTTTTGGACAAGAAAACACACACAAAACAATTTTAGGGTTTAGCTAATGAGCACAAGAGATGGAAAAATAAAACCCTAGCCTTGTTTATATACCCCAAGCAAACTTGGTGAACAAGTTGGTTTTTCTTTCCTTGTTTTGCTCCCTTGGCCGATCGGTTTGGTATCCCTAAAGGGATTCCGGAACCTTCCCAACTTTTGCAATTTAATCCTTTTCCATAAAAATTTAACGACCGTTAGTCCATTACATTAATTACTTAACGTCCGTTAGTTATTTCATTTAATAAATAAATAAATATAACATTTATATTTAATTATTAACTTTAAATTCTCATACGTAAAGTGTGCAATCCCATAGTCTCGAGTTCGATCCTAACTCACGTCTACTAATTTATATCCATAAAACCAACACGTTGGTCGTCAATAGTATAGTTGTTTCAATATGAAGTTGTTAAATGGTAAGTGGTATAAGATTGTAACTATTTTGTTATTATTGAACAACATTACTTTAAATAACTCTGAACTGAAGTTAGATAAGTTAGTTCATGGAGTTCAGTAAGTTAATTTTTATACAGTTGACTTCTGTAGAAAGACAAACTGTATTCTTAATGAAATTGGCGGGATTTCGCAGGATGTTCGAGGTGATCATGCTATAGCTAAAAGAATCAAGGTTTAGTATCTTCATTAATATCGTAAACAAGATTTCATTAACATAGCCATCTCTAATATTGGGATGATATCATGAAACACCAAAATGTTTGACTTTCAAGTCAACTTATTGATTTTCATCTCATATCACTGAGTTTTTCATGAAACTGGACATGCTTAAATAGTAAAAAGTTATTCACATAATGAATTTTTGGAACATCGAAGTTTTTACAAACATTTTAAAGCCGAGGGCAGAGAGGATTAAAATATAATATGAATTCTTTTCATGCTTATTTCGTGCATAAACTTGCGTTACAACTTCTTGTTGGACCCATTTTTTCATAAATCAATAAAACACTCACACACATGTATGTCAATCGTAATTAGATCGTTTATTAGGATACCACATGTTGTCTATAAAACGGGGTTTGAGAGGTCAACGTTGTTGGGTTATCAAAGTTTGGTAACATATAGTTGATAGTCTATTAAGTTTTAATTCTTTTAATGATTGTGATCTATGTAGCAGAGCATTAGAACCAAGTTGTAGGGACAAACATAAGCAAACCTCAACTAAAACTTGCTAAGCCTCATCCGCTTGTTCAGTACCTTCATACACCACTGTCTCTATTCAGACGATGACCTCATTGACTTGATCGGTGGTGAAAGTAGTGTCGATCTGGTGATTGTTGCCGAAGCGGTACTTTGGATTGATTTACCAAGTTTCTACTCAGTGATCGACCGTGTTTTACAACCAAACAATGTTTTTTTCGGTTTAAGGATACAATGACTTTGACATAACACTCGAAATTGATGTGGCGCGTAAGAGGTTTCATGACACTACGGTATTTGAGGTTACCAAACATTGCCATTTCCATTTGAAAGTGTCGGGTTGTGGTCTGAAGTGAGTCCTTCGAAACTCGATATAGATTAGGAACTTGCGTTTGAAGGTGTTTGGGGTATGTTGGGGTCTTGGTCTGCTGTTGTGATTGATTAGGTTTTGATTAGCTATATGAATACATGGTTCAAGAAATCGAGAGTGTGTGGGGCGGGTGGAAGTTGGTTAGGCGTGTTGTGTACAAGGTTTCTTTACTTGCAGGCAAACCACACTGCTTTGATATTAGATATGTGATTTCCCCTAATGAATAATATTTGATAGTGCGAATTTGTGCAGCTTCATCATTTTTTCTTGATCAAAAAATGTGAAGACCAGCTATAGACTTGTTTGTTCATTTGTCCCTATGCCTTACTACAATCGCACAATTATGACTTGTTTGTTCATTTGTCCCACATCACCCAATCGATCAAAGTTTACATGGGAGACTTCTTATAAATGAAATGAAAGGAGAAAATGTACCAAAAGACTTGTGACTTATAATTGGTATAACCAGTATCTTTGGTTCTTATCAGTTTCTCCTAATAGTCTGGGCTATTTTTATCTTAATAATTATTGAACAAAAATTTAAGAATAAATTGTTACATTGACAGGGGGATAATTGAATTGAATTATTTGCTTTATTGATCTAATTATTCAGTTAAAAATTTGAGTTGCATGAGTAACTTGTTTGACTGATCATATACATTAGAACTATTGTAAATGATTCACAAACGTATCTTGATGTAGTTATAAAAATATTCATAACTTAAGTAACTTGATGTATGTCTATCGGACACGAACATTTGTGGTTTTGTTGTGTGGTATGAGAGAAGTTCCTTAGCTAATTACTCTATAAAATTTGCTTTTGTTCAGAAAAATAGTTAACAAGAGAAACAAAGTAAAAAATAAGTCCTATTTCACATCAAGTGAAATAAGATCCTACGAAAACCAGCTCACTTTTAAAGCCGTGGAGTGGGGTTACCTTTTTGATTTTTTATGCTTGTCTTTACACAATTTATACAATGAGTAAATGACATCGTCCATGTGGTTTAGCTGAATTTCATGTTAAATAGAAATCGTTGTAGACCTCCCTAACGGTTGGTCAATTTTTTGAGAACTTGTTGTAAGCTTTCAGTCCCACATCGACCAAAAAGAAGATATGTTGCTTCTTATATACTACATCGTGTACAGTTAATACATGTTTAGATTGGTATTATGTTGATGGGATACTATGTTGATATTAGGTTCATGTTCCTAGAAAGAATCTACTTATCATTGTAGTATCCATTAACTCATACAACATCTTAACTTTTTATTATCATTTGAAAACGTAAGATTTGATTTTCTTTGTGTAAGTACGTTTTTTTCTGTTAACCTTGGTAATTATGTTCAACAACAATGTCCTATCTTGGTAATTATACTTTTCATGAGCATGCTAATTTGTTATTTACAACTTTTATTTAGTGGATATGTTTGGTTATTCGCTTTATTAGAAGTTATCTTTTATATCGGCTATAAGTTAGCTTTACGAGTTACATTAAAAGAATATGTATATTTTTTTAGCGTAACATAACTAACTCACATCCATTTTAGACCCAATATGCAAACCATATTGGGATTGAATGTAGATGGTGTGTTATATTTCAAAATTTCCCAGTGTTGCAAAAAAAAAGTCTACAAGGCCAATTAATCACTGATTAAGTGCTATTGGGCCACCGACCTTTTTCGATTTGTGTAAATCGTTCAAACAAAACTGGTCAACCATGGTCAACGACGGTTAACGATGGTCAAACTTGCCGAAAATATGGAAATCTTACCGGAAATGCCCTAAACTCGCTGGAATTTAGTTATAGTCACTTATAATCATTGTTTATATCTATTACAAGATGTTTTTCAAGGAAAATCTTGCCGAAAATACCAACACTTGCGGTAAATACCTAAAACTTGCCAAAAATGCCAATACAATTAATCACCGATTCTCTGTTTTTGTAACCCTGAACAAACGTAATCACTTATAGTCACTGTTTATATTTATTACAAGATTTTTTTAAGGAAAATCTTTTCGGGATACCCAAAACTGCCCTGAAATACCCAAAACTTGCCAAAAATGTCAATCCGATTAATCAATGATTAATCCCGCCTAGATCTATTACAAGCTACAGGGGGTCGATCGCCTCACTACCGATTCTCGATTTTTGCAACCTTGGAATTTCCACTTTATGAGTGAATCGGCTATGACGCGTATGACTTGTTTATTATGTTGCCAACTGGAACATGGAGAAGAAAGTATTATTACTTCATGGGAGCAAACCATATTGGAAGCTTTTTTTTTTTTTTTTTTTTTTTTTTTTTTTTTTCAGTCCCACATCGATCATGGAGAAGAAAGTTTGCTTTTTGATATACTGTGGTGCATATGCCTTATGTAAATTGAGATTTATATTATGTTGTTGGTGTTGTAACTCAAAATGCCGTATAAGGAAAAGAAAATAGCAATCTGAGTAACAAGACCGTCAACTAATAAAAGTTTCAAAATTTTTGTCATTCTCGATCTCGTATATTCGAAATTCTGTCTTCAAGTAGGTTGATAGTTGTATGTGTTGGATGTTGCTTACTTGTATATAAAACGCATCAACAGGTGGTGAGTGAGTGACTCCAGATAATCTATACATATTTATTCATATGTCGTGACTTACGCGTATTCTAATTAAATTTGATTTTGAAAACATTCAGGAACATGTGTGAAGATGTTATATTTCAAAAACTCACACGTTTACCTGCGTTAGGGGTGGCAATCGAGTCGTGTTCGTGTTAACCTATTCGGGTTCGCTTGTTGGCGGGTTAGTATAGCCTTTACCCAAACACGACCCATTTATTAATCGTGTTAACAAACTCAACCCTAACCCAGACATGCATAATACATGTAACCCATTTGTGACCCGTTTAACCCATTTAAGTAAATAGGTCAAGCAGTGAATAAAGTTGATGATTTTTTGATTTAACTAGTTTAAACGCAAAAAATGATATAAGGATCTAAAATATGATAAGAATAACATACAAATAACTATGCGACGATTTTTTGAATTACAAACGTCAATTTTCATGATATCTAAGGTATAAAATTATAATTCACTCATACTAAGTAAATAACAAAATACATTTAATCCACATCCAACATAAAACCCATATTATATATTTTATGTTTAAGATCTTATATATTTAAACGGGTTCACGGGCTCACCTGTTTAATACTTACTCAACCCAAACACGACTTGTTTATTAAACGGGTTAGACGGGTTAACCCGTTATTGACCCAAACCTATTTATCGTCAACCCAAACCTGTTTAACTTCGTGTCGGGTTCGTGTCGTATCAAAAATTGTCACCCCTATCCTGCGCACATGTGCATGGTAAAAAGATTGTACCCGGAGATGGGTGGCAAGCGGGTAACTGACAAGAAAAAATCATGGGTGCAGGTGACGAGTTAGAGGTACACGTGCCCATTGCCACGGGCCATCCCTACCTTTAATACATAGTTAAACATACAAAAGTTTACCCCTTTCACACTTTAACCGTATTAGATTTAAGCAATAAATATTTGCCTTCTTTTTTCTGAAGTTCATCCTTTTAACCGGATAAATAATAGAGTTGATGTCGACAACATAAATCAGTGTCTAAGTGATCGATACTTTGATAGTGTAACAGCAGACGACAAGATAAAGGATCATAGTGGTAGCATGAGAAAAACATTGGCATAGTTTGTATCTTGTTAAAACAAGATACAAAGCTAATAACCTTAAGCCTTCTACATATATAACAACGTGATTCAAAAATTGTAACCGTTAATAAAACCCACCATTATATATTTGTGCGCATAAAAGTTAAAATGGCTACATTTGCACATAGCTAAGTAACAAAATAACCAAAGGACGTATTGTGATGCATACAAAAGTTACTGTTACAATTCCTGTCCAAAATAGTTAAAAAATTGAGTTGCATGAGTATTAAATTTGATTGATCATATACATTAGGCCTATTGTAAATGATTTACAAATGTATTGTGATATATAAAAATTTTAATAAGCTATGTAACTAATGAAGAACAAAGTGGTGGGAAGAAGATCCAATAAAACATGTCCACTTTTAAAAACCAAGGAGTGATGTTGCCTTTTAGCTTTTTACGCTTGTTTTTAATCAACGATTTATACAAATGATCGATGTGCAAAATGAGGGATACGTTTAGAATTGGAAAATGATCCATAACCCACCTATTGCTCAGAAGATAAGTGTATGACAAAGGGTAATTCGAAGCATATTCATAACCTACCTATTGGTCCATAAGCATACGAGCTACTCATGCTGTGCACGGTGCGTATACTATACAGTATCATTGAACCACTTTTTGTTCAAACTAGCAGTCCGTAAACTACAAACTACATGATCAGTTGTTAATCATGGTTGTTATGTTGCATGATCACTAGTACATGTCAATATTGTGCTTGAAACCAAACATCATCAAGTTTGATTCTTGAACAAAGGTAAGTTGTAGGTGGCGGGCCCAACACTATAAGTGACCAGATAAACAATTTCTTTATAAGAATGCTTATTTCTAAGAAATCATAAATTTTAACAAAATCACGTTATCCGACAAAAATCCACGTGGTTCCCGTGAATCCCCTTGTGTCCGGCCCGGTAAGTTATCGTTTACCCATCGATACAACCATGTTATATTTGTATTATTATACCTAAACTTTCATTTGCATTCAAGCTCCATCTTTTATACTTCTCTTTAGTTCCACTCCCACTTTTCCAACACATATACGATAACATATGAGCTTTTCCATAAGAGATTGACAACAAGTATATGCTCTGCTATGAATTTACATAGGTGTACATGTACCCCTTTATTCATAAGATATCTTTTGTAGCAAATGGACAAAGATGCTTCCCAACTAGTTTCGATTTACATGTTTAGTTCGATAAAGTAAACATGATAGAATATGAATGGAATAGATTGTGTTTGAGATCATTGTTGTGGTTTCATAACGCTAACAAAACAAAGATAAATAAGCTAGTCCCACATCGCTCCTTT
>BPTQ01000006.1:22225143-22393215 GCA_019973895.1 Chrysanthemum seticuspe
ATTCATCTTCTTCTGACACTCCATAATCTTGACTAGCTCATCTAGGCACCAAGATGAGGAAGCATAGTTCTTGGAGAAGACAATGATGTAGAATCTTGAATCTTCAATGGCTCTGATAAGCTCATCACTAATAGTTTTCCCTTTTTTTATCTTCTCATCATCTTTGTAAGTTTCAATGCTTTTTTGTTGAAGAGCATGAAATAGATGATCTATGAAATTCTTACGAGTGTCTTCACCTCTAAAGCTTAAAAAGACATCATACTTGAAGCTCTTTTGAACGGATGAAGCTGAAGTAGATGCCATTGAAGTTATGATTAAAAGAATGTATGAAGTCAATCAAGTTGTTGTCTGGGAAATTTGCAAAGAGGCAACTGGATGAGATAAATAACCTTTGTAGAGCAATTATTAAGTCAACTGTGTTTGTTTGTGTGGATATATATATATATATATATATATATATATATATATATATATATATATATATATATATATATTAAAAAGCCATGATTTGGTCAAATAACAAAAGTTGCATTTACGATCCTTCGTGTATTCAAATATTCTGATTTCGTTCAAGCAAGTTAATTCATGAAGCTTCTTTTATTATTCTTACAAACAATGATTTTTATCTGTACAGAAAAGTTAATTACCATATTTCAGATTTAATTTTATGATCATTTCACTGTTTTTCACAATGCCTTTTTGAAGAATCATACGTGAAAAAAAAAAAAAAAAAAAAAAAAAATCCTTTCCTTTTTGCAAAATACATATTTGATTAAGGTGCATATTATTACTTCTTTTAACATTGTTTGATGTTCTAAACTTTTTCCTTTTTGCAAAACAACCTAATCAGTTGTTGTAAAAAAATAACATATTAGCACACATTTCTATGTCGACATCTGAAATTTTCTCAAGATAACATCTCTTTTCAGTTCAATAGGAATATGCCATAGAGATGAAGACATGTATCTACCGTTGTATTGTGCTAATGACATTAATATATTGCTATTTTGTACCGTATATTTAAGTTTTAACTGCAACACATTTAAATGATACTTGTGGTTTGTTGATATGAAAATGAACTAACCTTATGTGCCACTTCTTAACTTTGATTTCTACACGTATTATTTCTTCCTTTACACTAATATAAATTTTATTTCCGCTAAATTTCCCTGTCCTTTTTGATTAAGAAATATATTGACAATTCAAATTCTTAGAACATCGATCAAAGAATCTTCTGCTGATTAACATCATATTTTACTTCAATATCACTAACTTTCTCTCCAACTAAAACAGTATTGCAAAAAGCAAACATATAACTTCAGCCTCTAACAGCGTGCTCACTCGGTTAGAACTCAAACAAGAAACAATAGATACGTCTTCTAATTATATATACTGAAATGGCGGAACTTGAAACTTTTTCTTAAAAAAGGCTGAAATAAATGGAGGAATGAACGACAAAGCAATATACAAAAGCTTAAACGTATATATATATATATATATATATATATATATATATATATATATATATATATATATATATATATATATATATATATATATATATATATATTTTTGTAATAACACCTATGTTGTTACATCTATAAGAACTACAAGCAATAAATGATACCACAAATTAGTTTAAAGCTCAACCCAACTATCGTTAATTTTTTTGAATTTATCAATTGGATATGATTTTAAAAATTAGAAAATTAGATTGCAGTTCAAAAGAAAAAAAAAAATGTTTCTTTGACTTGAAGAAAAAATTGCCTCCAGCTTGATCAGCACACTCAGATGATCAGATCCATGAAATAGAATGAATCTTTCTATTCTTCTTAGCAAAAGTAACATCAATACCACCAGAAGCTTTAACAACAAGAACAACTGGTGCACCACCTGCAGAAATCCTCTTACTTACTGAACCACATATTGATAACCTTTTAAAAATAAGGTAATGAACATCATTTACATCCGACACGGAAATAATTGCAATCTTCATCAAACATAAGACAATTTATAGAGAAGGGAGAAATAATCATTTACATCCGACACCGAAATAATTTAACCCATTGTAAACTATATTTATGCAAATGTAAACTTTTCTTGAATTTATTTACTACAAGATCATGTCAAGTTTCATTGCTTTAACCATGAACGTACTTTGACTTGATGAAGGAGTCAAAGTTAATAACTATGCCTTGATTCAAGAGTATATAACTAGTATTAGAGACTTGGTTCCATGGTGTATCTCCTTGTACTTTGATTTAAATGACTTGCTGAAACAAACCATTGAGGGCGGAGATTAACCTTCATCTTCAGTATGTCATGTAATTGTGTAAAGCAAAAACAAATAAAACCAAATTGCAGTACAAACGAAAAAAGAAAAAAACCAAGAAGAACTAATGTATTATAATTTCTGGTCTAAGTAATATCAATACGACCAGAAGCTATTACAAAAAGAATAACCAGTGCACCACCTGCATACAAGGTGAATCGTCTTGCTTACTGAACCATAAATTGATAACCTTTTAAAAATAAAATGTTGAACATCCTACGTGGAAATAATTGCAAAGTTTATCAAACATAAGACAAATTATAGAGAAGGAGTGGAAATAACCTTTTAAAAAAGTTCTTTATGCAGTGACTTGTCTATGCTATTCACGGTTTTATATGTAGGAGTAGAATGTTTTATTATTAGAGGTTATTATCTCGGATGTAAAACCATATGACTCAAGAAGCCTTCTAGACCCAACAATACGCAGACCTTTCACCCTAAAAATACTCGGTGGAAGAAGACGTATGCCTGTTCCTGTGATTATAAACCACAAGTCTGATCCACACGCGCTGAAACAAGAACAAAACAAGTAAAGCTGGAACAATCACAAACAATCACGCACGAGTTTTCCTGGAATATGCTTTCCTATTAATCAGAAAAATACAAGCTCAAAAAACTGATCGGTTTTTCATGTACACAACCACAAGCTCGGCTGTTGTATATATAGGTGTTTAGAATAAGCTTTCTAGTCCTACTACAATTCTAATAAAGCAAGATAGTCCTTAAAAATAAGGAATCATAATTAAACTAGAATTGTAATCGTCCATATGCTTGGAATCTGTTTGTCTTCCCATATGCTCGGTCAGACATTATGCCAACATTCACCCCCCCTAATTTCTGACTCGAGATAGGGAGGTCTTCAACTCCGAGTAACTCTTGCATCTCCTTGAACTTAATCCTTACAAGAGCTTTCGTCACGCTGCAACTCACCTCTTACAAACTCAACTTGTACTTGGTCTCTTTCAACACACTCTCGGATAAAATGATAACGTGTGTTTATATGCTTGCTTCTCCCGTGAAAGACTAGATTTTTCATAAGTGCAATAGCCGATTTGTTGTCAACAAATAAGACCACCACTCTTTCTTCCATTCCGGTTATTTCACTCAACAACCCACGTAACCATATCCCTTGACACGCGGCTGAGGTTGCAGCCATGAACTCAGCTTCACAAGACAATAGAGCCACCGTGTTTTGCTTTTGTGAGCACCAAGTGATAGGTGATTTACCTAGATAAAATACGTGCCCAGTTGTGCTTCGACCATCATCTTGGTCCATAGCAAAACTACTATCACTAAACCCCACTAGCTCCTTGGTTTTCTCTTGGTTGTATCGTATTCCAAAATTCAAACTACCTTGGATATACCGCAGTATTTGTTTCACAGCTGCCATATGTGATTCTTTTGGTTCTTGCATGTAACGACTAACCAAACCAACCGAATAAGATAAATCAGGTCGTGTGTGTAGTAAATACCTTAGACAGCCAACTTGTCGTCTATACAAAGTTGCATCAACTGGTTTTCCTTCCTTATCCAAGCTTAACTTCATTCCAGGTTCTAATGGACATTGAGTAGGATTCGCTTCATGCATTCCAGCATCTTTTAAGATCTTCTTTGCATAGCCCGCTTGACTTATTGAGATACTCGAATCCTCTTGCTTTACTTCAATGCCAAGATAATAGCTCAATTTTCCCAAATCACTCATATCGAACCTTTCTTGCATTTGCCTCTTAAATTCACCAATTTCGCTAAGCTTCGAACCGGTTACTAAGAGATCATCTACATAGACCGCAATAATCAAGATTGACTTGTTTGTCTTCTTCACATACACCGCTTGTTCGTGTTGACATCGTTTGAACGATATTTGCTTGAGTTCTCTATCAAGTTTTGTATTCCACGCCCTTAGGGCTTGCTTAAGTCCATACAGCGCCTTTTCCAACTTGTAGACTTTCCTTTCTTCTCCTTTCTTCACGAACCCCTCTGGTTGTGTAACAAACACTTGCTCTTTTAGTTCTCCATGTAAAAAAGCTGACTTTACATCCAGATGATGTAGCTCCCATGCTTCTTTTGCAGCCAATGAGATCAATAAACGTATCGTTTCAATCCGTGCTACGGGCGCAAATACCTCGTCATAGTCAATTCCTTCCTTTTGAGCATAACCCTTTACTACTAAACGAGCTTTCAACTTATTAATTGAACCATCCGGATTTCTCTTAATTTTGTACACCCACTTTAGCCCAATGGGATTAACTTTAACCGGAGCTTTAACTAATTCCCATGAATCATTCTTCTCGATAGACTCAACCTCTTGCTTCATAGCAAACTTCCACTTGCTTGAAACTTTTGCTTCTTGGTACGTTCTTGGTTCATCATCTTCAATCAAAAGCAGATTTTGATCTTCATTAACAACTGAGGTTCTAGAACTAGACCCCATGATAAAGTCATTAAATCTTGTTGGCCTAGTTGAAACCCTCAAAGAACGCCTCATAATTGGTTGAGTTTCTGTCACAGGATTAGGGTCATTACCTGCCTCGATTTGGTCTTCTTGTTCGGTATTGACTGGTTGAATTTCATCAGCATCATGCTGATTTTCAGCTTCTTGTTCTTGAGCCTCTACCTCATTGGTCACACCTGGGTTTACAAAACCACAACCCGTATCAATAGAACCGTGCCATTCTATGACAAACATACCTGGGTTTAGCTCGTGTGATTCGCTTCCAGCAACATACTTCCAGCCAAGTTCCTCATTAAACTCCGCATCACGACATACCACTATCTTCTTTAGTTTTGGATTGAACAGTCGAAAACCTTTTGTACCTGGCTCGTTTCCAATGTAAATGAGTCGTGTTGACCTGTCGTCTAACTTATGTAAATATGGCCTTGTTCCCGTTGCATAAGCCACACATCTAAATACCCGCAAACCCTCCAAGTTAGGCTTTTTTCCTTTGAAAACCCCGTATGGAGTTTGATTAACTAGAGCTCGAGTTGAAACTCTATTAATCAAGAACGTGGCGTGTCTAACTCCTTCAACCCACATGTAGTTTGGTACGTCTCGTTCTTTCAAGATGCTTCTAGTCATTCCCATAAGAGTACGGTTTCGCCTTTCCACGACTCCATTTTGTTGCGGTGTGTAGGGAGCGGTTAGATGTCTTGTTATACCCTCGTTTTCACAAAAGTTGGTAAATTCTTTTGAAGTGAACTCACCTCCTCTATCGGTCCTTAGGGTTATAATCTTCCTTCCCTACTTCTTCTCAACTAAAGCTTTGAACTTTTTGAAGTATTCAAATGCCTCTCCTTTTTCCTTCAAGGTAAAAGTCCACATAAACCGTGAGAAGTCATCAATAAGAACAAATATGTACCTGTTTCCTGCTATGGATGGTGGAGAAATTGGTCCACATAGGTCGGCATGTATGAGTTGAAGAGGATGTGTTGCCTTAAATTTTGCTGCTTTAGGAAATGACTTTTTGGTTTGTTTTCCTACCAAACAAGATTCACACAACTTGTTCTCTTGATGAATTATTGGCAACTTTTCAACCATGCCCTTCCTTGCCATTAATTCCATCGTCTCGAAATTAATGTGACCCATCCTAGCATGCCATAACCAAGCATCATCTTCCATCTTTGCTTTGAGACACACCGGACTTCCAACTTGGAGCTTTATTTTGTAAAGTCTATTACTTGTTCTAGGAACCTTCATCAGAAGCTTGCCATCTGAGTCACGCATTGTAAGAAGATTACCTTTCATACGAATGTCACATCCGCCTTCGGTAGCTTGCCCAAGACTAATTATGTTGCTTTTTAGCTCGGGTAGGTAATAGACTCCAGTGATCAATCGTTGCTCACCTGTTTTACCTTCAATGATTATCGAACCCTTCCCTTTTATCTCGATGTAGGAGTTATCACCTAACTTCACTCTGCCGGAGATATTCTCATTCAATTCCGAAAAATATTCTCGGATCCCCGTCATGTGATTGCTTGCTCCATTATCCAAATACCAAGTGTCCTCCTCGTTTGGCTTAGTATTCAATTGGTTTGGGATAATCTTTTCTTCATTCAAGAATACTACTTCTTGAACGCTCTTCATTATAAAAAGTGTCGGGTCATCATCATCCTCCTTTTCAGAAGGTTTGCTTCATGCTTTTGCTTCTGTTCACGTCGTTCAGGGCAGTTAGAAGAAAAGTGACCATATTCGTCACATCTGAAGCATTGAATCTTTGAAAGGTCTCGGCTTTTGTTCTTCTTTTGATCCGTATTGCTCCCGGTGTTGTTTTGGTTTCCTCGGTTGTGGTTATTAGCTTGACCACTACCAGGAGATTTGTTTTGAGAGGAAGAGTTTTGACCTTTTTCGTTGCCACCAGAGGAGTTCCTTCCTCGACCTTTCTCAGCCTTGTTCTTATCATATCTTTCAGCCCTTCCGAACATCAACTTGCCTTGATCTTCAAAATTGGTGTCAACACTCTTCATTCTTCCTTCAAAAGCTTTCAACCTTCCAATAGCTTCTTGAAAAGACATAGTATTCAAGTCAGTAAATTGTTCTATTGAGGCAACAATTGCAACAAACTTATCCGGAACGGATGCAAGCAGCTTCTTAACGAGTTTCTTGTCTTCATAAACTGTTCCCAAGCTGTTTACTTCAGTTACAATTTTGCCCATCCTAGCCGCGAAGTCATCGAATGATTCGTTGACCTTCATCTTTAAGGCTTCAAATTCCGTCTCCAAGGTTTGCAACCTTGCGTCTCGAACCCGATCAACACCCACATACCTGGTCTTCAAAGCTCCCCAGATTTCTTTGGCTGTGTTGAATTGTGACACTTGAAAAACAAGTTCTTCTGGAATCGCCTGGAAGAGTAACGCCACTGCCATGTGATCTTGCTTAGCAACAACTTGTGTTCCTTCCTCTGGTTCCAGTGCATCGAGTATTCCATGGACTCAGAATACCGCTTTGACTCTTATTGCCCATATGTTATAGTTTGTGCTTGTTGACATTGGACATTGAAGAGCCGTTTTAGAATGTTCGACATGAGGTGGTTGACTTGATTCGCCTTGCACCATCCTTCTTGAATGCCTTTTGTAGGTTACAGGTGTAGATTGTTCGACTTCCAGCCCTATAGTCGACTTATGGTTGTAATCCCTTCCAACCTAGCTCTCGATACCAAATATAAACCACAAGTCTGATCCACAAGCGCTGAAACAAGAACAAAACAAGTAAAGCTGGAACAATCACAAACAATCACGCACGAGTTTTCCTGGAATATGCTTTCCTATTAATCAGAAAAATACAAGCTCAAAAAACTGATCGGTTTTTCATGTACACAACCACAAGCTCGGCTGTTCTATATATAGGTGTTTAGAATAAGCTTTCTAGTCCTACTACAATTCTAATAAAGCAAGATAGTCCTTAACAATAAGGAATCATAATTAAACTAGAATTGTAATCGTCCATATGCTTGGAATCTGTTTGTCTTCCCATCTGCTCGGTCAGACATTATGCCAACAGTGATATCCAACTCTTTTAAACATTCTAACCGTCCAATTTCCACAGGCAATTCCGCAACTCGACTACAATTTCTGAGGTCGAGATTAACGAGCTTTAGACATTCAGCAGGAATCTGAAGTTCGACCATATTAGTACAGATGTTGACTTTTAACGTTTCAAGATTTGGACTTTCAGCAGGCATGTGTAATTTTTCCAATCTTTTACAACCATATATACTTAACTTCTTTAGATTTGGAGTAACCTGGAAATGAACTTCTACCAAATTAATACAATTATCAAGAATTAATGTCTCAAGATTCGGAGCCACACTATGGTCAAGGGTCCTCAAATAACATGAATAGGTGAAGTTTAGGAACCTGAGCTTTAAACAAGCCTGTCATAAGAAACAAAAAATGGAAAGATAAATGTTAATTGGTGTAATGACTAACAAAAGAGGGAAAGATAAAACTACCAATTAATGAATCAACCATTATTCTACCTTTTCTTCTCCATCTTTCCAAAGCTGAATGATATTGCTTCCATACATATCAAGTCCAACAAGATTTTTTGCTTGAAATGGTTTTGGTAAACTTGAAAAAGGATAATTGTCCCAGTTCAGAAATCGTAAGTCATTTGGAAGGTGTAGACTATCTTCATCAAAGTTCCACTTGCTAACTTCGTCTGCACTTACATATGGGCTATACATATGGGCTATACACGTGACGAAATCTAAGTTCCTTCATGTTTGCGCGACCGTTCATTAAATTTTCAAAATTCAATCCTGGTGCATTCAGTGTTATACATTTTGTTGCTTGGGTACCCTGTAATTCAAATAGCAGTGACAATGAGATTTGTTTCACTACAAAACAAAATGTGTTAATTTCTCGAATTGAAATGAAATGTTGTTAGGGTTTCAATTTTGTATAAAATTTGGGTCTTTTTGTTTTTTCTATTAAATGTTTAGGTTTGGGTTTTTGTTAAATTTTTGGGGATTTTTGAATGATGGTGATTTGGTTGGGTAATTATGATAAGAATGAAGTAAAAGTGTATTTGACTAGGTGTTAAATGCTTGTTATCAAAATTTTGTTTTTGCACCATGACTAATTGTACTTTTAGAAAAGTAAACTGACTTTTTAGTTTACCGATACCCAATAGTAACTTGGTACTTACCTTGTTATTAACCAATATATATACAATTTCCCCCTTAATCCATAACCGGCTATGCTTTTCAAGTTTATTGGGGTTAACACGACGAAAAATATTCTTGCCCATTTCTTCTATATGGTCATGCATTACCAAGTGCCCATTTTCAGAAATAGTTATAAGAGGTTTCAGTTTAAGAACCCTTAAACAATTCCAAGCACGAAATCTACAACTTTCAAGCACTATGACTGCATCGCCTTTCCCCTAACCTTTGAGTAAGCATGCAACATCTAGGAATATTTCCTTGTAATCCTCCTCTAGGTCGATATAGCTTAACTCCAAAACTTTCATAGTTTCATTCAATGGAATTGTTTCTAGTCTTTCTAACGCATCTTTCCAGGCAAGATCATCTTTGCCACATAGAAACGAACCTAAAACTTTGATCGTTAGGGGAAGACCAGCAGCGTAACGTACAACTTGTTCCGATAGCTCTTTGTACCCTTCAACTGGAATCTCTCCCCCAAATGCATGCCTACTAAAGAGACGCATTGCTTCCTTATCATCTAACAAATGTATATCACGAACCAGGTTCACTTTGTGTGCTATTAGCACCTGTGAATCCCTAGTTGTTATAATAATTCTACTTCCCGGCTTAAACCAACTATGGTCACCGGCTAACGCCATAAGTTGTTCTATCTTATCAACATCGTCTAGAACAATAAGAACCTTTCTTTAACGCATCTTCTTTTTCAGCATGTTTTTTCCCTCAAGAACACCACTTACGCTCATGCCTTGATCCGATAAAACATCTGAAAGTACTTGTTTTTGCAATAAATTCAAACCAGACATAGACGGTGTTGATTTTTTCCTGACATTTTTAACAAAGCTATAACCTTCGAACTAATAGGATATATGATCATAAATAGCTTTGGCCAAAGTTGTATTGCCCGCACCTCCCATCCCCTTGATCCCTATCATGCGAACATCATTAATACCTAATTCTAAGGATGAAACAACACCGTTTATCCGGGTCTTTATGCCAATTAAGTTTTCATCAACACCCCAATTAATACAACGTAACTCTAACGATATCTCTTCAACAATCTTTTGGACGAGTTTAGCTTCATGCCTGTATGTTGAAGAACTCGACACACAATTAATTTTCAGATCTATAACACATAAAACCGTAAATGAGGTAATGACATACTAACATAATCATAAGAGATGCCATGGATAACCCTTTCAGCATAGATAGTGAAAGAATAACATATAGGCTGGGTCGGTTGGGTAATTTTCATAAAAAGTTGGTTAAAGATAATTGATATAACTATGTTACAACAATAAAAGATAACGTTTAGCTAAAAATACACCTTGATGACTTTCGACCCATTTGACTCGTTTCATATCTAGCTAATGATTTTATGTGCCCATTTCGACCCATTTTATGTCACGCAACTCACATGATAATAGATCAGGAACTATTATATAATGGAAGAAAATACCCATTAAGAATGTTCTTCAACTCCCATCCAGCAAGATCAGCTGCTTCTTTCAAAGCTTTTCTCCATTTCCCAGCAGATTCATTATTTCCATGTTTGGTGAAGGAAACTCCAACAGCCCCATTTTGCTTACGGACTTCGGTTGGCTCGACATCAAAGAAAACAGGATAAGCAGTAGGCTGATTATTCATCTTCTTCTGACATTCCATAATCTTGACTAGCTCATCTAGGCACCATGACGAGGAAGCTGTTGGTAAATTTAGTGAACCTGTGGGATTAGTTCACACTTGGTTTTGGGTTAGGAGGTACGGAGTGTACACCCATGAGGTCCCTGAACACCCTGACTCAACTCAATAGTGGTTTGTACTGCTAGTGTATTGGTTACTACTGCTAGTGTAGTAACTGATGGTTCTTACTAGTAGTGTTATGGTTCCTGCTGCTAGTGTTATGGTTCCTGCTGATGGTTCCTGCTGGTAGTGTATGGTTCCTGCTGCTAGTGTAATGGTTCCTAGTGGTAGTGTTGTAGTGATTAATTTGTAACAACTTTAACTCATTCAATTGGCTCTTATGACTGCTTTATGACCACGTTTAATTGGTCATGTAACCACTATTCCTATGATAATGGAGGCTTATTATAAGTGATTAATTGGCCGTTAATCATCCATAATGTCCATTAACTAGGAGTGAGTATTCTCTACTATAAATAGAGATGGTTTTAATCAGCATGTAGACACTGAGAAACATACTGAAACTAGGAGAAACAAACAGAAAACAAAAACACTTATTTGCGCAAGGGTTATTGAATTGTGCCTAATTCTATAACTAACATTTGGTCTTATCACAAGTAGATATTCGTGTAACCCAGGCATTAGGGTCGAATAGTTTCTTTGGAAAGTGATCATACGATTCCAAGTGATATCCGGTAACCACCTAGTGGTATTGTAGTTGCTACTGATTGTCTTAACCCTGTTTTGGGAACTACCACCACCAATCAAAGTAAACTATTTTATGATAATCAATGGCTGTTGCTGCAATGAAACACATGGCTTTAAGCTTTACCAAGCTTGATAAGTTTGAAGGGGTGGACTTCAGGAGATGGCAGAAGAAGATGCACTTCTTGCTGTCAAGCATAAGCATGGTGTATGTGCTAACCACTCCTATTCCTGATGATGGGGATGATGCTATAGTGGAGCAGATCAGGAGAAGGAGCAAATAGGAGAATGATCACTACATTTACAGAGGTCTAATTCTCAATGGTATGTCTGATTCTCTATTTGACATTTATCATAAATTTGAATCTTCCAAAGAACTGTGGGATTCCTTGGATGCCAAATATATGGCTGAGGATGCATCAAGTAAGAAGTTTCTTGTAAGTAATTTCACAAATTACAAAATGACTGATTCAAGACCACTCATGGAACAATACAGTGAACTTCTTGGAATACTTGGAAGGTTTACACAGCACAATATGCACATGGATGAGGCTATTTCAGTCTATTGTGTTATTGATAAACTTCCTCCTTCTTGGAAAGATTTCAAGCATACCTTGAAACATAAGAAAGAGGAGTTAACTCTTGTTGAGTTGGGAAATCATCTGCGCATTGAGGAATCTCTCAGGGTGCAGGATAATGACAAGCCAAAGAGTAGCAATACTACTGGTGCATCTGTTGTCAATATGGTGGAGCATAACAACTCCACCAGGTACAATGACAACAAAGGCAAACGCAAATATCAAGACAACACAAGGGCAGATCCTAACAAGAAGGCAACACCTACTTGTTAGAAATGTGGCAAAACTGGTCACATTAAAAGGGATTGCAAAGGTGTTAAAGTTGGTGGTAAAGCCAATGGATCAGGAACTGATAGTTCAGGGAGTGGTGGTTCTACCAACTCACTAAAAGGTCAAAAAATGTTTAATAAGTCTTTTTAGATTTATTATGTTACATATGTATCTGAATCTTATTATGTGCAGGATGATGATGATGTTGCGTGGTGGGTTGACTCTGGTGTAACAATTCATGTGTACAAAGATAGAAGCTGGTTCAAGACTTATGAGTCACTGAATGATGGTTCTATTCTTCACATGGGAAATGAGTCAACAGCCTTGGTGCATGGTCGTGGTTGTGTAGATCTTAAATTTAGTTCTGGAAAGATTGTAACTTTGTTTTTGATGTTATTCATGATCCTGCTATAAGGAAGAACTTGGTTTCAAGTAGTGTTTTGAATAATCATGGATATAAACAAGTTATTGAGTCTGATAAATTTGTCTTATCTAAAAGTAGTGTTTTTATTGGTTTTGGCTATTTGTGTAACCAAATGTTTAGGCTTAATATTGTCATTGATAGTGATATTTAATTCAGCCTTTGTGACCACCTCTGACAAGACTAACTCTAACCTTTGGCATGCTAGACTTGGCCATGTACACTATAAAAGGATGCAAGATATGTCTAAGGATGGGTTAATCCCAACATTTGACATGGACACTAAAAAGTGTAAAACTTGCATGTTGACCAAGATAACCAAGAAACCTTTTCAGGGTGTTAAACGTGAATCTAAGCACTTTTAGCTAATACACAGTGACCTGTGTGATTTGCATGCCACTCCCTCTTTGGGGAATAATAAATACTTTGTGACATTTATTGATGATGCTTCTAGGTTTTGTTATGTCTATCTGTTACATACTAAGGATGAAGCATTAGATAAATTGAAAGTGTTTAAATCTGAAGTTGAATTACAGCTTGGGTCCCTGATCAAAAGATTAAGGACTGATAGGGGAGGTGAGTACATGGATACTTTGTACTTTCAGTCTGTTGGTATAATCCATGAAACGACTGCTCCCTATACTCCTCAGCAAAATGGTATTTCTGAAAGAAAAAACAGGGTGCTGAAGGAGATGGTTAATTCCATGTTGTCCTATTCAGGACTTAGTCATGGGTTCTGGGGTGAAGCTATGTTAACAGCTTGCTATTTATTAAATAGGGTTCCTAACAAAAGGAAAAAGGTTACACCTTATTAACTCTGGACTAAAAGGAAACCCAAACTGAACTATCTCAGGGTTTGGGGTTGTAGGGCTGTTGTGAAACTCCCTGATCCAAAGCTTAAAACTTTGGGTGAAAGAGGCATTGATTGAATCTATGTTGGATATGCTGAGCATTCCAAGGCTTTTAGGTTCTATGTTATTGAACCTAATGAATCTATTTCAATTAACTCCATAATTGAATCAAGGGATGCAAACTTTGATGAGAACAGATTCTCATCAGTCCATATACCAAGTCATAGGATTCCTAATGGAACTCATGACATTGGTGTATCAGAGGTCCCTGATGAAGAACCATCAGTGGTCCCTGATGAGGTTGTGGTTCAACAACCTGAACCTATGCTCAGAAAGAGCAAAAGGGTCAGGAATCCAAATTCATTTTGACCTGAGTTTCAATTATATTTAATTGAAGGAACAAGGGATCAGGTCTCTGACCAATACTCCTATTGCTTCATTGTTGAAGATGATCTCAAGACATTTAAAGAAGCAATGAAATCCCAGGATATTTCTTTCTGGAAAGAAGCAATCAATGATGAGATGGATTCCATCAGGGGCAACAACACTTGGGTGTTGCTTGATGTACCACCAGGTTGTAAACCTCTGGGTTGGAAATGGATTTTCAAAAGGAAAATGAAGGTAGGTGGAACTATTGAAAAGTTCAAGGCTAGACTAGTCAATCAAGGCTTTAAACAAAAGTCAGGAATTGACTAATTTGATACTTATGCCCCTGTGGCTCGTATCAGTACCATTAGATTGCTGATTGCTTTGGCATCAATTCACAATCTGATTATTCATCAGATGGATGTGAAGACAACTTTCTTGATGGTGAATTGGATGAGGAGGTTTACATAAACCAACCTCAGGGCTTCATCATGCCTGGCAATGAAAACAAGGTGTGTAAACTGATTAAGTCTCTTTATGGACTAAAGCAGACACCTAAGCAATGGCATCAAAAATTTGATGAAGTGGTTTTGTCTAGTGTTTAGGTTATTAACGAAGCTGACAAATGCATATATAGCAAATTTGATGAATCTGGTAAAGGAGTCACCATTTGTCTATATGTTGATGACATGTTGATCTTTGGCACTGACCAAAATCAGGTTGACTTGACAAAGGAATTTTTGTCATCAAGGTTCTCCATGAAGGACATGGGGGAGGCTGATGTTATCCTTGGTATAAAGATTAAACATGAAAGGAAAAGAATTTCTATCTCTCAGTCTCATTATACTGAGAAGGTGTTGAGGAAATTCAATTACTTTGATTGTACTCCTGTGAGTACACCTATGGATTCTTGTGAGAAGTTGATGCCTAATAATGGCAAGGCTGTATCTCAACTTGAGTATTCTAGGGTAATTGGCTGCCTGATGTATGCCATGACTTGCACAAGGCCTGATATTGCATTTGCAGTAGGTAAATTGAGCAGGTATACTAGTAATCCTAGTGCTCATCACTAGAAAGCAGTTCAGAGGGTACTGAAGTATCTGAAGAGAACTATGGATTATAGTCTCTCATATACTGGCTACCCTTCAGTGTTGGAAGGATACACTGATGCAAGTTGGATCAGTAACACTGAAGACAATTCATCTACCAGTGGCTGGGTAGTCCTACTTGGTGGAGGTGCAATTTCTTAGGCATCCAAGAAGTAAACTTGCATCACCAGTTCAACAATGGAATATGAATTTGTGGCTTTAGCAGCTGCTAGCAAAGAAGCTGAATGGTTGAAAAACTTGCTTCTTGAGATTCCATTGTGGCCTAAACCTATAGCCCCTATTTCTATCCGTTGTGATAGTGCAGCTACATTGGCAAAGGCTTATGGCCAGATGTACAATGGAAAGTCTAGACACTTAGGTGTCAGACATAGCATGATTTGTGAGCTTATCATGAATGGGGTGGTATTTATAGAGTTTATCAAATCTCAAGAAAATTTAGCTGATCACTTGACGAAGGGTTTGGCTAGATACTTGGTGATAACACTCAGATTGTACATGTTTTTAGTAGCGTTATGTGTGCTTTTGTATATGTTATTTGGTTATATTTGTACGATTTCAGTGCTTAATTGCATCAAAAGACGTTTGTCTAGTGTTTATAACCAAGTATAGGGAAACGGAAGGAAAAGTAAAGGAATGTTCAACAATTAGAAGATTCCCGTTTTAGTAAAGCATGTCAAGCACAAATCAGTATCTCAAGTACCATAGTTGACCAAAGTGATTGAAGAACTAAGTTCTACAAGTCAAAACGAAGTAAAGATCAATTTTCCGTAACTCAGGAAGACCAACCGAATTGGTTGGATGAAGACCCAATGATGCCTGAAGAGCCAATCCAACCGTTCAGTTGCTGCCCGCAACCGATACTGTTGGCACCCTTGTAGAAGACCAACCGGATCGGTTGGTCAATTGACCGATCTGGTTGGAGAACCTGTTTCTGCCAAATCTTCATCACTAAGTTTTCCCTTTGCATCCAAACGATTCTTGGTCCTTCCCTTGGTGTATTCTAGTCCCTTCCTAACTCCTTGGAGGCCAAGTTCAACAATTAATACCCTAGGCCTTGGAACTAGTATAAATAGAGACCTCTTGTGAGCATATGAGACACAAAGTTCAATACTACTCTCTCTACTCATCAAACAAAGCTCTTAAGCTCTCAAATTCGTCCGTAGAAGTCCAGGAAAGTTTGGAGTTCCAGAAGTTCCACATTTGGAGGCCAAAACACCAAGGAGTCTACCCCAATACTTTGGGAATCATTACTTCATCATTTGTAATCTTATTCCAACCATTGTAAGACTCTTAATCATGTTTTCTAATGTTCAAAGTTCTGAGTTTATGTTTATGTTTGCTATGAGTGGCTAGATTCTTTATACACTTGCTTAAATGATATTGATTATCATATGATTAGTTAGTGACTGTGTTAACATGTTTTAATTCAATTTCAAGTTGATTCTAAGATCCAATTGTGCTAAAGTTTCATAGTGACATTTGTTAAATCAAGTTTGACTAGTTGATAATAATCCTAGAGGTCGAAAGAACTTATTGTTGTTCAACTAGTTATAATCATTTTGTCTATGGATGATTGTTTTTACCCATTATTCTTGATTAAACAAAGGAACTAAGGTGTGGTTGTAATAAGAACACTTTTTGATTATCAAATTGGATTGATTGAAAACATCTAAAAGGTCGTAAGATTAGTTGTTGACAATCAATTATACCCTTTTGTCTATAATCGGTTACCTTTTGTATTGACCATTTCTTAAGCAATTTGATAAAGCAAATGGATGTTTTTGTGTTTAAGTTTGTGAAAGTAAACTTATTAAAGTTGAATTGATCTTGAATTGATTGATTAAACTTAATGCTTGTTTTTATGAACTAAACTCTTGACGAAGGTTTAACTTGTAAGAACAATAGATTAGTACACCAACTAATTATCATAACCAACATGGTAGGAGGTTAGCACAATCATATTAATCATGGATAAGAAACTATTTTAAGCAAGTGTAGTTTTTAATCATCTGAATTTCATTATATCTATTTGCGTTGTTATATTGTTTGGATTGTCTTAGCTGATTCAAACTTGTTAATCAGATTCACTCAAATCCCTGCGAACGATACCCGACTTACCTTCAAATTCTTGCTATAACGGATGAGTGCACTTGCTCGTATGTGTTATTGGTAAAATTGGTAATTCATCCTTTATAAATTTAAAACTTGTACACATGTAGCACATCAAGTTTTTGGCGCCGCTGCCGAGGATTTGATTGTGTTTCCGCAAGTTTTGAATCCACATCAGTCGATTTATTCCAAAAAATTTTTCTCATAAACTTCAACCGATCTGGTTGCCTCACAACCAAACCGGTTACTCTAAAAAAACCCACCCAATCGATCTAACTGATCGGTCGCACCTCGCAACCGATCCGGTTACCCTTTCCTGTCCAGAAAACTGTTTTCGTTGTTTGTCCGTGTGTTTAGATATTGCCTGGATTCTCTAGGTCATTGTATGAACACTCATGCAGCGGGAATAGAACCAATTTCACCTCTTACCAACCCCGAACGTTTGATTCGAAGAAGAAGAAGAACACCTTTCATACCCTTAGCCGACCGTGTACCAAGAGTACCAAACCCACCATTTGACAACCTCGTAGAAGCCAAAGCCGTTTACAACCCTTTCACCAATTTACCTTTTCCCATGGCAAATGATCAACCCATGTGGGGAACCAACCGAGCCGTAGCACCAACCCCTGGAAGTGCTATTATTGCTGTTAACCTTGGTGACAACTTCACCATGAAGAGTCATCATCTTTCCATGATCAAAGACCGTCAATTCGATGGCCGTGCGTGGCCGATCCACATAAGCACATTGCCGAATTCATCGAAATTTGCGGCATGTTCCATTATGGCGACACCGATGTCAATGCCATCAAACTCAAACTTTTTCCATCATCACTCGCTGGAGAGGCTAAAGTATGGTACAATGAATTAACCCCATGAATCATCAACACTTGGGAGGAGATGAGACAAGCCTTTGTAAGCCGATTCTTTCCACCTGCCATGTTTGATCGATTAATGGGAGAAATTCGTGCTTTCACACAAAATCCCAACGAATCACTTGTCGAAGCTTGGCTTTGGATGAAAGATTTGCTTCGTAGTTGTCATAGACATGGATTATCCAAAGGAACCATTATCCAAATCTTTTACCATGAACTAGATGAAATCTCTCAAGGCATCCTTGGTGCTGGAGGAATTTTTCTCTATAAGACTCCTAACGATGCACACCAATTACTCGAAGATCGAGTACTTTATCAAACTCGATTGGTCTAAAGATTCCAAAACTAAACCTCTTCGAAAAACTGTTGCTTTTGTCGAAAACACCGATACCTCAAAACGCATGGAGAAAATGGAAGCCTTAACCTCAAAAATCGACTCGCAATACAAAGATATCAAAGAAGAAATAAAGGAAATGCGAGACGGATGCAACAATTGTGGAGGAAATCACCCATCTTCTGAGTGTGACGATAAGCCTATGGGTGGACCTAACATAGGAGAAGCGAATTATGTCCAAGGAGGATATCGTAGTAATTATTACGGACGAAATTCTGGAAATTGGCAAGACCGCCGACCAAAGGATGACAACCGTGATTCTCAACCTTGAACTGAAAATCCGCCGCCACAAAACTCCGAAAAAAAGATGGAAGAATCCGAATTCAAAAAAACCATGAGAGAATTTGTGGCCGCTCAAAAATCTGTGATTGATTACATCAAAAACCAATTTTTCAATCTCAAAGCCAAAGTTGAGCAGGGACAGAAAAATCATCAAACATCTATCCAAGATCTTGAAAACAAATTTGGCACACTTTCTGACCAACATTCCTCTCAACCATCTGGTTCGTTACCAAGTAACACCCAATCCAACCCAAAACCATCAAATGATAAGACGTACCATCCACCACAAATGAGAAACGAGCATATTAATGTTGTCTTCACAAGAAGTGGTCTCTCGTACGAACCACCAACAAATCCTAATGAAAGTACTCCTATCACCTAAGATAGTGAGGATGAAGCCGAGGAAACTAACACAACTCAAACCACCAAAAAGAAAACTACCCCATCTGTCAAGGCGTACACACCAAAAATTCCATATCCTCAACGCCTTAAGAAAGAAAAAATGGAAGAACGTTATAAGAAGTTCATCAAAATAATCAAAGAGGTTAGACTCAATGTTCCTCTCATTGATGTCTTAGCCGGAATGCCCAATTACGGGAAATTCTTGAAAGAACTTCTTAATAACAAAAGCAAGCTAGAGCAAATATCAGCTACCTTCCTTAACGAAGAATGCTCAACCATTGTCCAAAACAAGATCCCACCAAAGCTCGGAGATCCTAGGAGCTTTCTTATTCCATGTACTTTCGGGAATAATATTCAATGCGATGCTTTAGCCGATCTTGGCGCAAGTATCAATTTGATGCCTTATTTTCTGTATTCCAAGTTATGAAATAACAGTCTTAAACCAACAAAAATGAGCATTCGATTAGCAAATCATTCTTATCAATATCCTGTTGGTATTGCTGAGAATATGCTTGTTCAAGTTGGTAAATTCATTTTTCCCGTGGACTTTGTAATCTTGGAAATGAAAGAAGATAGTAAAGTCCCACTCATCTTAGGAAGACCTTTCCTAAATACCACTGATGCAATCATCAAAGTGAAAGGAAAAGAACTCAACCTTGGAGTTGGAGAAGATCGAATCACCTTTCTAATCGATAAAGCAATGCGCTATCCACGTTCCAGTGATGACACTTGTTTCAACATCGATGTTATCGATGAAGTCACTGACGAAGAATTGGATGCATTACTTAACGAATCCGATTCATTCATGACTACTTCTGAAAAAATCAATGAAACAGACTTAGACAAAGAGTTTGATGATTTCATGAAAGTAGAATTCAAAGGAGATAACACGGAGGAGGGAGAAATAGAGGAAGAAAATTCTGAAGAAATAACTTTCGATGACGAGATGAGAATAAAATATTCTATCGAAGAACCACCAACTGATCTCGTGCTCAAACCTCTGCCTGATCATCTTGAATATGCTTACTTGGAGGAAAATTCACTTCTTCCAGTAGTCATATCTTCATTAATCGAGGCCAATGAGAAAGAAAGTTTAGTTTCTGCCCTCAAAAATCACAAACAAACTTTCGCTTGGAAAACATCTAACATCCCAGGAATTAGTCCCAATTTCTGCAAACACAAAATCAATTTTGAAGATGGAGTTAAACCTGTTGTAGAATGTCAACGTCAACTAAATCCCAACATGAAAGAAGTTGTCAAAAAGGAAATCATAAAACTTCTTGATGCTGGTATCATTTACCCAATCGAAGAAAGTCCTTGGGTGAGTCCCGTTCACTGTGTTCCCAAGAAAGGAGGAATGACGGTTGTGACTAATGAACGGAATGAACTAGTTTTGACTAGAACTGTCACTGGTTGGTGCATTTGTATTGACTATCGGAAATTAAACAAAGCCACCAGAAAAGATCACTTTCTGCTCCCGTTCATGGATCAAATGCTTGAAAGACTAGCAGGAAATAAATTCTTTTGTTTCCTTGATGGATTTTCAGGATATTTCCAAATTCCAATCGATCCTAATGACCAGGAAAAGACCACTTTCACTTGCCCTTTTGGAACCTACGCATATCGGCGTATACCTTTTGGTCTTTGTAATGAACCTGCGACTTTTCAAAGGTGTATGATAGCCATATTACAAGACATGCTCGAAACCTCTATGGAAGTTTTTATGGATGACTTTTCAGTCTTCGAAAACTCATTTGAAGCTTGTCTTTCCAATCTTGATAAAATGCTCGAAAGATGCGAAGCTGCACACCTTGTCCTTATGATAAGGATTTAAAAGGTACCTTTTTGAGGGGTCATTTAAGCCCTTAATTGATCACTTTTGTATCCGTTACTACTTAATTTCGTTCTTTTTCACTTTTTAGTTCTCTTGAAGGCAAATTGCTGGAATGAAACTTATTCGAATGAAAAGGCGTGAATATACGAAGAAAATGGCCAAAGTCAAGAATCAAGACACTCAAGCTGTTGGAACTGAAGGGGACGGCGTTGGGTTCTATTTGTGACACCGTTGGAACATGTTTTGTGACGACTCAGTAGCCAAATTGCTTATTTACAAGTGACGGCATCAGGTTTTAAATAGTAGGGCGTCGCAGCTCAGACGGCCTAGATTTGATGCAGACGGCGTCAGAGACTGAATGCGGCGGCGTCACAGGCATAAGGTGACGCCGTCACGATGATAACGTGGCCAAGACGAAAACTTAATGACGGCGACCCGAAGGCATCACAATTAAAGAGTGACGCCGTCGCATTTTGTAACACTATATATAGAATCCGAATTTTTCAGTTTTAAAGAGGTAGTTTGGTGGAGTAAAAACCTAAACCGAACCAAGGCTGTCTTGTACAGTATTTTAGGGTTCCATACCCTATTTTATATCAAGATAAGTGTTTTACTTCATTGATTCAATTAAGTCTTCAATTGATTGTGTGTATGCTTGCATGTTCTCCATGTCCAGCTAATTTATTTGTGTTTTTGCTTAGGTAATATGAAACCTAGTTATTGAATATCGATTGGTTGTCTTTTATCTTAATTGTTATTGACCTAGTATTGCGATAGGTCATTCGTTGTGCTATTAATGCTTGATTAATCTTTGTTGAACCTTAGTTTATAATCACCTAGAATTATTGTAGGCTAAACATCCAAAGAATACCTTAGTGTTAAGTTTATGAATCCTAGAGATTTTGTAGTCATTAACCTTTGGTATCTTCAAAGAGTTAGGGATAAACGCATACCCTACGACCTTAGAAACACAACGCGTTAAGATTAAAGAAGTGACAATTCAACCATCAATAGGAGATAACTATGGAGTAATAAAATCTAAGTAAACACATTCTTAATCATCATACAAGCACACAACAATAGACATAGACTACCCCTAGCTTAGTTAATTAGATTAGATAAGTAGAGTAATCGGTAGAAATACCAACCCTCAAATCCAAACCCCGAGATTCGTTCCTTTCCATTTCCTAAAAAAAATATAAAAAAAAGATAAAAACTAATCTTCCTCAACCCCAACCTTAGTGTAGTAACTTCTTACTAGCATTCCTATTCCCCTAGAGAACGATATCAATACTCGTGGCTTACCCTAATACTACACTACAACGATTAGGTTCATTGCCTAGGGTGTTGAAAAACTTGCTCGACGAAAAGGAAGTTCCTTTGACCCCGATCGCGCTGTGTAAGCGTATCAAGTTTTTGGCGCCGTTGCTGGGGAATAGAATAGCTAGTTAGGAGTCCACCTCGTTTAGGTTTCCTTGCTTGATTCCTATAAAGTAAGTCTTTTTTCCCATTTTTAGCTTCCTCTTAGTCTATCCCCCTTCATCGTGACCTTTGTTCGTAACCCCATCACTTTTCATCATGGAAGGTGATAATCAACCACCACTCAACAACCCACCACCAAATAAATCACTTTCACTCAAAACCCAACCCAATGTGTTGGATCGATATACTTTAATCAAACTAACTTAACTAGCTTGTTAAGGTTTAATAACCTCAGATAAATCCTAAGTTATTAACAAAGAAACACTGAGCAATCTTTATCAAGTAGGCGGAATTTACTTAACAAAGCTAAGAAGAATAACTTTTATTATAAACTCTAAATCTGCTTATTATGCAGATACTCTAAACAACTCTAAGATTATCGAACTTCTCTCTAAAACACTAAATAACTTGTGAATTCGTAAACTCTAAAACTCATAAACTTCGTTCTCTAAATCGTATCTCTAATGCCAATCTAGGAGTCCTTTTATAGGCTCAAGGATATCCTAGTCGGTTTACAATTTGTATTCTTGACGACAAGTAATCTACACATGGAATACAATACTTTCCATAAACGAATATAACAGTTCTTGTGTTCTTGCAGTACTTTGACTTCGTAGTGCAGTACTTTGACTTTGTCTTTAGCAGTACTTTGACTCTTTGACTTCTTCCAGTACTTTGAAGTTTACAGTACTTTCATATCTTCAGCACTTTCATATCCCAACACAATGACCAACACAACCTCCGAAGCCGTTATGTGAGTAGAAACACCGACCTTCAAGATTTGCAAAAGGTATTTGATAGCACAATTATTGAAGTTGTTGAGAAAGTGGTCAGCGCCTCTGTAGTTGGCTCCATGATCAACAGTAATTCGGAAAATGGCTTAGTGGATAAAAATGTGAATGAGGAGGATAGTGCTTATTTCAATCTTTACCCCACTAAGAAAGAGGTTGCTTACCATCAATACATAATCGATAATCCCCGATCACCCATCATTAGGATATGTCCAAAGATTAGGAGAGGATATCCTTGGAACCTCAAAATCCCTTGTATGATCGGATATAGGAATGTCGAGCATGCTTACATAGATACGGAATCTCCTATTAATGTGATGTCATCAGCTGTTTACAATGACATTATGAATGAGCGACTTAGGATTAGGAAGGACCCTAAATATCCAGGTGGGGTTTGCAACTTTGTGGGAAGAGTCAAGGATGTACACGTCTTTATAGAGAATTTCACCTACCTAGTTGATTTTGTGGTCCTAGAAGACATCGGATGTGTCATATGACAATTTGTACATTAATTCAGTTTAAAGTTGCATACTATTCTCATCACTTCCAGGTGTGTTAACTCCTGTGAGAGGTGAATCATTGAAAACTTAATGGATTTAGATCTCTTTACCAAAGCCATTATCTCTGGAGTAGCCAAATGTTTTGGTGTGTAAGACCATGGTACATTGATAACCATATGATTTTTAGCAAATCATCAGCTATCAACAGATTTGTTTTGTCTTTACCAAAAGCTGTACCCTTCTGGACTAGTTAGTTCTTCTATCTAATGGTGAACTAATTACCAACAATGGTTTTTCCACAGCCTTTACCACAAGCCATTTTCTTGTGGGCTAGCCAACTCTTCACATTACTGATATGGTGAGTTGATTACCATCCAACTTATTAGCAAGTTGTCAACTAAAAACGGATTTGATATATCTTTACCAGAGCCGTTTGCTCATGGATTAGTCAATCCTTTTGTAACCATGGTGGATTGATAACCTATTGATGTTATCATCACAAAAACCATTTATTTAACCTTTATTTCAAAATATTTATTACTTAGCAAAAGGTTTCTTCTAAAATTCATTTAACTGGTTTATTTCTGTAAACAGTACTTTGATGAAAGTACTGTCTGATCAGCAGTACTTTGAATAAAAGTACTGATATATCAAAAAGTATTTATTCAAATAAAATTCATACCAGTTATTGACCATCTTCAGCAATGGTAGTCCAGTTGATAAACAAGTTAATAACCATGCAAGCGGTTTCATTATCCTCTTCTACTTCCAATCCATGCTCTAGCATTCTTCTAATAAGCTCAACTATGAGAGGATATCTTCTTTCTGCAAACATGTATATCATTGTTCCATTTTCCAGCTCTAAAACATGAACTCCAGACTCTTCAAAGAATCTCCAGCAAACAATTTCCCAGCTTTCTTGATTCTTCCAAACATCATCAGTGCTCTCTTCTTCAGTTTCCCATGCAGTTATTAGATCACCATGTAAAACTAAACCAATCCCTTCTAATGGATTATTTTCAAAGTAAGCCTTCACCACATGATATAAATAGAATAGGTCTACTCTATCTATAATGTGCAGTAAGTCCTATAGCCTTTTGAAAACTTTGAAGCTTTCATCTTCTTTATGAAAAATCATGTAATCTCCATCCTTGGATTTCACAACTTCAAAAACACTAATCTTTGATCTGTTCATCTTCATGTCATCATCTTCCTTTGTATAATCAAAATCTACCACTCTGAGATAATTTCTTAATTCAACACTAGTCTCAGATCTTAATTCAACTTTTTCTTTCTTTGAGAACTGAACATCTGTAACTTCAGTTTTCCTTTTTCTTTTCAAGCTCTTCTTTCTTTCAGCTTCAGTCCAGGTAGCTTCTTCTCTAAAGTCTTTAATGCCTGCAACATCCTTCTTATAATCCTCCCTAGCAGCATCATATAATCTTTTCATCTCAAAATAATTAAACTTTTGCAATCCTTTATACCCTTGACTTTTCAGATAAACCATCATAGCATTTCTATCTTTAGCTTTATTAATAGGAAGTATCTTGTTATGTAAGCTCTATGCCTATGTAACGGGCCGATATATGGGATTTCACTCATATACATTGTACTTAAACGTTTATTTGGTTAATATATTTACCAGGGTGCAGGATTACTCCCCTTTACCCAAAAAAAAGTCTTTTTGGCATAAATCTAACAGGAACAGGTGATTGTAGTGGTTCAGCAGCTTCAGCATTTAATTCATCTTGTATCTTTTGAGCTGCTTCTCTATTCTGAGCTTCTCTATCTTTAGCATTTAATTCTTCTTGAACTTTTCTAGCAACAACTTCATTCCTAGCAACTTCAATTGCTCTAAGTTCTGCTAAAGTTAACTTTTTATTCTTAGTTTCAACCAGAACACCCTTTCCTTTATCCTTAGGATCAATTGCAGGTTGAGAAGTTCTTTGTTGATCTTCTTCTTGTACTTCTCGAATAGTAACTCCTCCTCTTGGTTGTGATAAATCTCCTAAAATTGTAGCAATGAACTCATCATCACTTGTAGAATGAATAGGTTTGAGAATAGCTTCCTCCTCTTGGAAAATAGTTGAGGGACCAACAACTTCTTCATGTACAGTTGTTGAAGGACCAGCTTCCTCATCAAAATCTAACACTCTTGGAGTTATTACTTCTTGTCTGATAGTATCATGAAAACCAGTACTTTGTTGTTCAGTACCTTGATCATCATCAGTACTTTGAACATGAACTTGCTCATCAGTATCTTGAATGATCTTTTCTTCAGACTTTTTAGAACTTTCAGGTTCATTTTCTTTAAGCATATCTTCTTTCAAGTTTTGTTCTTCTAAATTCCTCCCCAAGTTGACAGAAGATGGTTTATGAACCTTTGGGTGTTTACGTGTCTTAGACTGCCTTTGTGCTTTCTTCTTTGATTTGACCCAGATACGAAATTCTTTAATCAAAGGCCAGACAAAAGTTTTTAGCCTTCTAAATTTTAACTTCAATTTCTTTATCTGCTTAGCTTGAACCTTAGTAGTCTTTTGCAACTTAACTATCTCCCTTGTCAAAGCATAATTATCCAAAGATAAACCTTCACGAGGTATAGTATATGGATCTTCACCTGGAATACGTGAATGTTCCTCTGATTGAGAAACAGGAACAGATCGTGATGGAGATGGAGAAGGTGATCTTACAACTTCTTCTTGAACCTCAGGGCCTGGAGAAACAGTACCCTGTAGAGATGCAGTACCTTCATGAGAAGCAGTACTTGCAGATGCAGTACCTGCATTTGCAGTTCCTTCAGATGCAGTACTTGCACTAGCTGCATCATCTTCATCATCTGCTCTAACAGCCTGAACAACTTCCATCATAGAAGTAGTTAATGGTGTATTTGGACCTCTAAATAAATCACTTCTTCGAGCCATAAAAGTAAAAATATTTGATTGTTGAACAATAGCAGGTAATAAATCTGTAGGCTTAGAAACATCATCAAGTTGTTTGTTCAGAAAAACTTGTACAAATCTGGGATACATTAACCATTTTGATCCATGATTGATGTGAAAAAGCATGCCATCAAGAATTACCCTTGAAAAATTAAAAAAACGATCTGTAGCTAATCCCACCATAGCAGATGCAATATTCAACCCAAATTGCTCCCAAGAAGTACTTTTAGCACTAATACAATGTAACAACACATGTATTAAAAACTTCCATTGAGGACAAAACAACTGCTTTCTGAATGTTTGTTCCGTTAAAGAACCTTCATAACCAAGATGCCCAAAAGTTTCCCAAATCAATTCCTTGGCAAAACGAATAGCCCCGTCTGCATCATTAAACAACAAATCTTCTCGAATAGAAGCTTCAGTAATCTTCACAGTTCTTCCAGCAACTGTGGATCTAATATAGTATTCATCTTCTTCCATATTATCTCTTGCATTATCCCAGAATTCTTGAATCCATGGTGCAATAATATCCGGCTCGACTAAAAGAGCATAACTGATTGGCGACCCAGTTAGATAATCGATAATATCATGAAACGCCTCATTATCTTCAGTCTTGTCTAAATTTGCTACCATATTGTGCTTTGAAACTGTAAGTCGATTCGCCATTGGTGATTATGAAAGCACAATAAGAGTTAAAATCGAATAAGAATGAGAGAATTATGGAAACGATGCTAATGGATGAATATAAGAGGGAAAATCAGAAAGTAGTTATTTATAGGTGAGATTTGAAAAATCACTGCCCAAAATAAAACAACCGTTAGCATTAAATGCTCCTCAATATAACCGTTGGAACAGTACTTCAAAACGACAAACAGTACTTTCCACGTATGCAGTACTTTCCCAAAGCAGTACTTTCCAAGCAGTACTTTTAGGAAAAACAGTACTTTGCCAAATTCCTCCATAGAAACTAAGTAAATATAATTATCCTCCCCTCAAGCAATACACAGGACTATACTAACACCTTATAGTCCTCCCCTCAAATATAGCTTAGTAGTTAATCATACCAATACTCACCACCAAGTGATTGAATCTTGAAACATCAAAGCCTTTGGTGAGTAAATCAGCTACATTATCATCTGTGTGAACCTTAACAACATTAATGAGCCTGTGCTCATAACAATCTCTGATAAAGTGATGCCTAATCTGAATGTGCTTGGTCTTGGAATGATAAACAGGATTCTTCACAATACAAATGGTACTCTCATTATCAATATTGATAGGAGTATTTTTGAAATTAAACCCATAGTCCAAGAGTTGATTCTGCATCCACAAAACTTGTCCACAACAGCTTGCAGCAGCTACATATTCAGCTTTAGTAGATGATGTTGCTGCAATTATCTCCTTCTTGCATTGCCAGGAGACTAACCTTCTTCCAAGATATTGGCATCCACCAGTTGTTGATCTTCTATCATAATTATCACCTGCATAATCACTATCTGAAAAAGCCTCTAAGTGAAAAGGTGACTCTTTTGGATACCACAACCCCAACTTAGGTTGTTGTTTTAAATAACAGAAGATTCTCTTTACTGCATTCATGTGAGAGATCTTTGGTGAGACTTGATATCTTGCACATAAACAAACGGCAAACATGATATCAGGCCTTGATGCAGTAAGATACATAAGAGAGCCAATCATTGATCTGTATAACTTGACTTCAACAGGCTGTCCATCTTCATCTTTGCCCAATGAATTGATAGATTTAATAGGTGTAGTAACAGCCTTCATATCATCAAAATTAAACTTCTTAAGTATGTCTGTAACATACTTGTCTTGACTGATAAAAATTCCTTCCTTTGACTGCTTAACCTGAAGTCCCAAAAAGAAAGTTAATTCTCCCATTGAACTCATTTGAAATTCCTTCTGCATCAGCTGCTCAAACTCCTTAACCATGGACTGTTTGGTAGCTCCAAAGATGATATCATCAACATAAACTTGAACTAACATGATATCCTTCTTGTCTCTCTTGATAAACAAAGTCTTGTCTATAGCTCCCCTTCTGTATCCATGTTGCAATAAGAATGTAGAGAGCCTCTCATACCAAGCTCTAGGTGCCTGATGGAGGCCATAAAGAGCCTTGACCTCCTTGTAGACTTTGTTTGGATGTTTAGGATCTTCAAAACCAGGAGGTTGTTTCACATATACCTCTTCTGTAATAGTACCACAGAAAAAGGCACTCTTGACATCCATTTGGTAAACCTGAAAACCCATGTATGAAGCAAAAGCAAGAAATATTCTAATAGCCTCAATCCTTGCTACAGGAGCAAATACTTCATCATAATCTACCCCTTCTTCTTGTCTGTAGCCTTGTGCTACTAACCTTGCCTGTTTTTAATAACATTGCCTCTTTCATCTCTTTTCACTCTGAAAACCCATCTGGTTCCAATAACTCTCTTCCCATCTGGAAGATCACATAAAACCCAAACTTCTTGAAGTTTAAATTGAAGAAGTTCTTCCTGCATAGCTTCAACCCAGCTTTCTTTAGTCAAAGCTTGAGCAATATTCTTGGGTTCCTCTTGAGAGATGAAACAAGTAAATAGGCAGGTTTGATGGTCCTTATGATTCAGCCTGTTTTGTTTATACACAAAGCTAAGTAAAGCATTGTGAGGTTTTGTGAAACTCTTAGCTTTGTGTCTTGTCATAACTCCAGAAGTAGATGGATCAATGATTTGATCAGTTGGATGATTCTTATGAATCCTTAAGATTGGAGACTGTGGAACTCCATATGCATCATCCAAGTTAGTATAATCAGCACCTTCATTGGAATCTGAGAAAATACCTTCATCTTCAAGCTCATCCTCAGTTTCTTCTAATCCAGGCATGATAGGATCATCCAAATTATCTAAAGTGCTGTCAACAGGTGCAACAGTACTTTGGTTGAAAGTACTGTCAGAAGTACTGTGAGAGTACTCTGCAGTCTTGTTCTTCTTCTTTGCCTCTTCATAAGCTCTCATTTGTTCATCAGTGTAAGAATGTGCTAATACATCTTGAAGAAGCATCTGATTAAGTTCCTCTTGAATAGATTGATCCTCAGCAGATAATGAGGATTGTGGTGCAACAGTACTTTGTTTTGGAGAATTAGTACTTTGTTTTGGACTTACAGGATCTTCATCAGGAACAGCATCAGGTCTAATATGAACTCCATGAACAACATATTGTAAATCTTCTCCATTATGCATAGGTTGATTTTCTTCTCTAACAGGAACATAATTCATTGAAGGAGATAAAACCTCAAGATCAAACATCCAATAAGGACCTTTACCTTTCTCATTGTCTTGATCTTCTAAAAACTCAACATGAAGACAATCTTGAATCTTCTTAGTAACTCTGTTGTATACTCGAAAGCCTTTACTGTTAGTGCAATAACCCAATAGGTAACCTTCTTCAGACTTGCCATCAAACTTCCCCAGATTATCAATGGTGTTTAAAATAGTAAGAGGACATCCAAAAGGCTTCATAAAACGAATGTTGGGTTTATTGCCCTTCAGCAATTCATAGGGTGTCTTCATCTGTGGTTTGGTGACAGAGACTCTGTTAAGTACATAGCATGCAGTACTTACAGCTTCTGCCCAAAACTAAATAAGGAGATGGGAATCTGCTAGCATTGTCCTTGCTGCTTCAATCAAAGTCCTATTCTTCCTCTCTGCAACACCATTTTGTTGTGGTGTTCTAGCAATACTAAACTCCTTCTTGATTCCTTTATTTGCACAAAAGTCATCCATAGGCTTGTTCTTGAACTCAGTCCCATTATCACATCTAATACCTCTAACCTTGAGTCTCAATTGATTTTCAAGAGCTATTATGAGAGTTTGAATAGCATCAAAAGTATCATCCTTAAAACCCAAAAAGAAAACCCAACTGAATCTACTGCAGTCATCTGTAACAACCAAACAATACTTTTTCTTATTTAAACTTGCCACAGAGACAGGTCCAAATAAATCCATATGTAACAGCTCCAATGGTTCTCTAATAGTTCTTTCCTCAAGCTTCTTGCAGGAAGCTTTGTGTTGTTTACCCTTCTTGCATGCCAAGCATGAGTGATCATTCTTGTAAGTCTTTGAAGGTAAACCTCTAACTAGATTGCCTTTGACCAGTTTGTTGATATTCTTGAAATTAACATGGACCAATCTTCTATGCCATTGATGTGCCTCTTCATATGTTGCTTTAGCCACCAAACATGTGGCTCTTCCATAGGAATGTAGAATCTTCATGTCTAAACTATACACATCATTTGTCCTTGGTACTCTAAGTACTACCAAGTCATCATCAACGGGTTTAAAGTCAGAGGAAAGGATGAGACATTCTGTGTCAGTGAATAACACATGATGCTTTTTATCACAAATTTGAGAGACTGAGAGCAAGTTGAATTTAAGCTCCTTCACATATCTAACATTCTCAAAGTCAATAAGCCCTGCTTTGATAGTTCCTTTTCCAGTAATCTTTCCTCCATTTGGATCATTCCCAAATGCAACTCTTCCTCCACTAACTTTTCAAAAATTAGACAGAATCTCTTTGTCTCCTGTCATACTTCCAGAGCAACCACTCTCCACAATTAGATGATCTTTAAGCTCCTCTTCTGGGTTGCCCTGCGCACAAAGAAAAGAGTTAGTGATTTTTAGGAACCCAAGCCATTACTGACTTGTGTTCCCCTTGTGGAGTTACAAACTCAAAATTCTTTGAGTATGTAATTCCCATTATCTTTCAAATGATGATCCAAAATTATCTTTTGATCTTTAACATGTGGATTTTCAAAACTTTCTGGTTTTTCAACATAAATCTCTTTCACCAGATTATTAGCATTTTCTTGTATCACAAAAACATCAGATTCACTTTTTGTTGAAAGTAATGTGTGTCCCTCAGCAATACCTTCCCTCTTAACCCATTCTGGCTTAACACGTGGTTCCTGTGATCTAGATCCCCTATGTGTATTGTAATACCTTCTAGGTTGATAGTGAGATCTCCTAGGATTCCTATTCCAAATAGTGTGATCAGTACCTTGTTTTGGCTGAGCAGTACTTTGGAAAGTACTGTGAGATAATGAAGGTTTTGAAAAAGGTCTTCTCTGATGTGGGTATCTATGATCTGGTGTGAAGTTTCTGTGATTAACCCTATTTGAATTATTCCAAAATGGTTTGTGCTCTCTAGGTGTGTGGTTGGCAGATCTGTTCTTTGGAAATTTGCTAAGATATTCTGAGTGTCGATCACAATCTTTGATTAAGTGATTAGGACTATAACACACAAAACACGGTTTTTGACCCATATGTCCAAAGTGATTTCTTCTATGTCTATGCCCAAAATTATTTTGCCTTCTTGGTGAATGATAAAACCTGTTTTGACCAAAGTTATCCCCAAAAGGTTTAGCAGTACTGTTTTGAAAAGGTTTTACAGAAGGTACTGCTTGTTGAGCAGTACTTTGTTTTGAAGGTACTGCTGGATTTTGAACATTATTTACAACAGCTTCTTTGGGTTTTTCAGACCTAGATTGAGCAACAAGCTTCTTCCTAAACTCTAGACTGTCTACTCCAAAACGAGAAACATCAGGCCTAGAGGGTTGATGACTAATGGGATGAGGAACAGCATGATAACCATTATCTTTCTTATACTCAGGAGGTTATTGAGCCCTCATTACTAGATGTATCTACATAGTTAATGAGTTCATCATCACTAGTGGTTATGTCCTCAAAATCACCATCATCCTGATCATTAGGTTAGTTTTCATCTATGTTACTAAAGTCCATTCCAAATCCTAAGCCTGTTCTAATGTAAGCCCTTCTCTGTTTTTCAACATAAGCAACATGGGACAAGCCATACTCTCCCCAAGCAACAAACTTAGCTAACAATTCATCTCTTTCCTTAGTCAATTTCTCAATTTTAGAAATTTTACAGTTTAGTTTCCATTCACTAAGTTTTAACTGGTAATCCTGTTGTTCATATTTTTCAGCCCAAGCCATTTCATTATTTTCATGAGTTAATATTTTGGCTTCCATAGACTCTAAAGTGATTTGATAACCTGCTACCTCAGACCTAGCCCTAACACAATTATCTCTTTCAATCACATAACAGTTAAGTAATTTTAGATAAAACTCATAACAGTTTGAGCATACCTCAGAGATAGTAGACTGAGTTGGTGAAGTAGCCACCATAACAAGAAGAACAGGATCATCTTCACTTTCTTTGCTCCAATCAAATCCTCTAAAGCCATCATCAGATTCCAAAGCAGCATGTTCAGATTCTTCATCAAAAGCAGTGCTCCAGTCCAATGCTTCCACTGTGTCTTCAAATGCATCTTCCACTGCTACCATACAGTAAGTCACTGGTTCATCATCAAACTCTTCACTCCAGTCAACTTTTGATAATTTCTCTTGAGCAACCAAGGCCTTTGTTTCAGTAATTGGAATTTCTTTAAGCTCAAGTTTTGGCTTCTCAGATGTTCTGTTTGCTTGATACTTAGCAAACCTACACTCCCTTGCAAAGTGACCAGTCTTTTGACAATTGAAGCATTCAATTTGTGATTTGTCAAAAAGTTATTCCTTCTTTTGGTTTGAAATCAATGCTTTTGCCGGTCTTCTTCATATACTTTTTGATCCTTGCAGTGATCATAGCAACTTGCCACCTGTTATCAATTTCTTCAAGTGCATCTTCTTCAATCTGTGCTAGATCCTCTTCATAAGTGACAGGTAAACTGGCTTGCTGTGCAAAGAAGGGGCACACAACTTCATCTGAGTGCAAAGTGGTGAGTGATGGGGCCTGCTGAGCATATGAAGGGGGATTGTAAACAGCAGTACTTTGAGAAACAGTACTTTGATGAGAAGCATTACTTTTGGAAGTACTGCTCTGATACCACTTGTTAGATCGATATACTTTAATCAAACTAACTTAACTAGCTTGTTAAGGTTTAATAACCTCGGATAAATCCTAAGTTATTAACAAAGAAACACTGAGCAATCTTTATCAAGTACGCGGAATTTACTTAACAAAGCTAAGAAGAATAATTTTTATTATAAACTCTAAATCTGCTTATTATGCAGATACTCTAAACAACTCTAAGATTATCGAACTTCTCTCTAAAACACTAAATAACTTGTGAATTCGTAAACTCTAAAACTCATAAACTTCGTTCTCTAAATCGTATCTCTAATGCCAATCTAGGAGTCCTTTTATAGGCTCAAGGATATCCTAGTCGGTTTACAATTTGTATTCTTGTACGACAAGTAATCTAAACATGGAATACAATACTTTCCATAAACGAATATAACAGTTCTTGTGTTCTTGCAGTACTATGACTTCGTAGTGCAGTACTTTGACTTTGTCTTTAGCAGTACTTTGACTCTTTGACTTCTTCCAGTACTTTGAAGTTTACAGTACTTTCATATCTTCAGCACTTTCATATCCCAACACAATGACCAACACAACCGCCGAAGCCGTTATGTGAGTAGAAACACCGACCTTCAAGATTTGCAAAAGGTATTTGATAGCACAATTATTGAAGTTGTTGAGAAAGTGGTCAGCGCCTCTGTAGTTGGCTCCATGATCAACAGTAATTCGGAAAATGGCTTAGTGGATAAAAATGTGAATGAGGAGGATAGTGCTTATTTCAATCTTTACCCCACTAAGAAAGAGGTTGCTTACCATCAATACATAATCGATAATCCCCGATCACCAATCATTAGGATATGTCCAAAGATTAGGAGAGGAAATCCTTGGAACCTCAAAATCCCTTGTATGATCGGATATAGGAATGTCGAGCATGCTTACATAGATACGGAATCTCCTATTAATGTGATGTCATTAGCTGTTTACAATGACATTATGAATGAGCGACTTAGGATTAGGAAGGACCCTAAATATCCAGGTGGGGTTTGCAACTTTGTGGGAAGAGTCAAGGATGTACACGTCTTTATAGAGAATTTCACTTACCTAGGTTATTTTTTGGTCCTAGAAGACATCGGATGTGTCATTGACTATAGCTTATCCCAAGTAGTGCTAGGAAAACCGTTTGTTGAAAAGTCTAAAATGAGCCATAACAAGTTTGAAGGAACGGTTAGGTTTAAGGAAGGGAACTAGGAGATCACTTATAGAATGCCTTGGAAGACGAACGAATATGGCCGTTTATCCCTTTTTGAACGAGACAACATTAGAGCTTTTGAGGAAAAAAGCGAAGACGATGTTGAAAAAGGTTTGAATTTCATGCGTGAGAAAAAGGAGACTTTATTATAACGATTTCTTGACCCTAGGGCCTAGGTATAGAGTCGATGAAATTTTGGTCAAAATGATAGAATTCTCATTGAGAATGAAAAACGAGACAACGTAGGGGCACGACTTCGAGTCTAGCTACAAAACTCATAAATAAAGAAAAGTGCTTCGTGGGAGGCAACTCATGCTTAATTTTTTGCTTGTTTTTGTGTCGTGTATCTTTTATTGTTTGTTTATTCTCATGTTTAAATTTGTAAAAATGCTTTATTTTGTCTTTAACCTCGTCTTAATTACATATAAAGGTATTCTACATTAGGGATAAGTGTAGGGAGGATTACACACGTTTTCAAAAGAAATGTAAACATGAGAATTACAAATATTTAAAAGATATACATGTGTGTTTGTTCGAGTCAAATGCTTGTATCGAGTCATAATGGATATTTTGCAGGAAATTTTTCCAGATTTTAAAGATAAACATGTTCCAGAATTTTTTCCAGAAAATTGCAGACCAGTTTCTATCAGGATAAGCTGACGGCGTCAGGATCGCAACCTGACGGCGTCAGGATCCCAACCTGATGGTGTCAGGAGGAGCAGAAACAACTTACTACTTTTTCTCGTTTTCTGAGCTACTTATAAATTTTTGGAATTTTTCAGGTCTTAATTTTCCAGAAAATCTGTAAACATTCATTCCACAAGCATTATATCCTAGTTTAGTATAGTCTTATATATATTGTTTCCGCTGATTTTACGCGAAGGTTTCGTTTGTTTTCTTCTAATGTGCAGGTTTAATTTATCAAGAAGAAGATACATAAGATGGGAAGGAGCTTTTCAAGCAAATATTCTTCTTGAAGAAAGATTTAACCACTACTTCACACGGATCCATTATCATAACTTTGATACTTTCGGGGAACATTGGAGACCATGTTCAGTTTAAGTGTAGGGAGGGAAAATAAAACGGGAACTTTGAAACTATGCTTATCCGTGACTATTTGCTTTGTCCAATTTTATTTGTGTAATAAACCATGAGAAATATCGGTTAGGGTAATTTTGGAACCAAATTTAAAATTTTTCATCACATATAGGAGTGGGCCATTAGTCTTAATAAAGCGTCTCATGGATAGGAAATTATATGACTAGCACAAAAACTCTTTACTACTTAAATTCCACCCAAAATGTGAGGATCGCCCTTAGATTTGTAGGAATTAAAGCATTCATCTTTAATGCTTAGAGTGTGAACCGGTAGTATAATAGATTCTAGAACTTGTTTTGTGATGCATTCCGAGATCGCTAGTAAGACTACACTTGTGTAGTTAGGAATAACTAAATGATAAGAGGCATTAGGATAACCCTTATTTGATACCTGTAATATAATTACTTCTTCCACATCGGTTGAGTAATTCCCCCATACCCTTGCGTTGTACTCATCTTTAGTATACGATACCCCTAGTTAACCCCTCAGAGCCTATCCTTTTCGCGGTTCTCCTGATGTTTCGGTTTTTCGAAATATCAATGAAGAGCATTGTTTACAATCCACCCCCAAATGTACACCCAAATCGCCTTAGCCTACCTTGTATGCACTCACTTTTAGTGCATTATTGTTATCATACAAAACCCTTAGTTCAATTATCTAGTTGCTCGCATAAGTTGCTAAGTCGAGTCATATCCTTTGTACACAGTTTTGGGACGATTGGGACTCATGGGAAAAGTTAAATTTTATGAAATGACGGAAAGGGAATGTTAAATTCAAATTCCCTTTATTTTTGTGTAATAATGTACTCCAAGTGTTTTGATCTTTTCAATTCGGGTCAAATTAGTGTTAGAGTAATAAAAACTCAAGTGTAGGGATATGCTTATAAATCCCTATCATTTTGATGTTATCGTAGAGGATGGTAGAGTAAAAGTGTATGCAAAAAAAAAATAATAAATAAAATAAATAAATAAATAAAAAAAGAGAAAAAGAAAAAAAATAGAGTGAAAAAAAAATGAAAAAAACATACGGTCAACCATCCTACATCTATCTTTAAATTTTTTTCGTTTGTTTCAGTTATCTAGAGTTTAGAGTGTCGAGGCTTGGCTTAGCAACGCCATTCTTCGCATGCTTGTAACATAATGATTTTTGACTTGCCACCACTAAATCGCCTATCCCACCAAACCCTTTGCTTCCCTACCGTAAGCCTAACGTTACAACCCTTTAAAATACCTCTTGGATAGTCTTTCCTAGGTGCTTAGGCCCAAGCGATGGAGGTTTGATCTAGTCTCAAGCCTATGGTAATCTATGTACTAGGACCAGTTAATGAGTGTTTATTTTCCATTTCCAACATGTTATATTTCATATACACCCGAGAGATATGAGTATTCAAACACCCCATGTGAGGTGCTAGTATGTAATTTCCGTGCTTGTTATGACTTTTGCGGGCTTATATGTGTTGTCGATCGTTCTAAACTAATGCTTCATGACCCCTAACTTATAAATTAATGGTACCTTTTTGTAGGATATTTGATAAGGATTTAAAAGGTACCTTTTTGAAGGGTCATTTAAGCCCTTAATTGATCACTTTTGTTTCCGTTACTACTTAATTTCGTTCCTTTTCACTTTTTAGGTCTCTTGAAGGCAAATTGCTGGAATGACACTTATTTGGACGAAAAGGCGCCAATATACAAAGAAAATGGCCAAAGTCAAGAATCGAGACACTCAAGCTGCTGGAACTGAAGGGGACGGCATCAGGTTCTATTTGTGACGTCGTCGGTACATGTTTTGTGACGACTCAGTAGCCAAATTGATTATTTACAAGTGACGGCATCAAGTTTTAAAAGAGTAGGGTATCGCAGCTCAGACGGCATAGATTTGATCCAGACGGCGTCAGAGACTAAAGACGACGGCGTCACAGGCATAAGGTGACGCCGTCACGATGATAACGTGGCCAAGACGAAAACTTAATGATGGCGAACCGACGGCATCACAATTAAAGAGTGACGCCGTCACAGTTTGTAACACTATATATAGAATCCGAATTTGTCAGTTTTAAAGAGGTAGTTTGGTGGAGTAAAAACCTAAAACGAACCAAGGCTGTCTTGTATAGTATTTTAGGGTTCCATACCCTATTTTACATCAAGATAAGTGTTTTACTTCATTGATTCAATTATGTCTTCAATTGATTTTGTGTATGCTTGCATGTAATCCATGTCCGGCTAATTTATTTGTGTTTTTGCTTAAGTAATATGATCCCTAGTTATTGAATACTGATTGGTTGTCTCTTATCTTAATTATTATTAACCTAGTATTGTGATAGGTCATTCGTTGTGCTATTAATTCTTGATTAATCTTTGTTGAACCTTAGTTTATAATCACCTAGAGTTATTGTAGGCTAAACATCCAAAGAATACCTTAGTGTTAAGTTTATGAATCCTAGAGATTTTGTAGTCATTAACCTTTGGTAGCTTCAAAGAGTTAGGGATAAACGCATACCCTACGACCTTAGAAACACAACGCGTTAAGAATAAGGACCTGACAATTCAACCATCAATAGGAGATAACTAGGGAGTAATAAAATCTAAGTAAACACATTCTTAATCATCATACGAGCACACAACAATAGACATAGACTACCCCTAGCTTGAGTAATCGGTAGAAATACCAACCCCCAAATCCAAACCCCGAGATTCATACCTTTCCATTTCCTAAAAAAATTTAAAAAAAGATAAAAAAATAATCTTTCTCAACCCCAACTTTAGCGTAGTAACTTCTTACTAGCATTCCTATTCCCCTAGAGAACGATATCAATATCCGTGGCTTACCCTAATACTACACTACAACAATTAGGTTCACTGCCTAGGGTGTTGAAAAACTTGCTCGACGAAAAGGAAGTTCCATTGACCCCGAACGCGCTGTGTAAGCGTATCACCTTAACTGGGAAAAATGTCACTTCATGGTGACCGAAGGAATTGTGCTTGGCCACAAGATCTCCAGTGCAGGCATGGAAGTAGATAAAGCAAAAATCGACATTATCACGAAACTACCACCACAAACTAACGTTAAAGCCGTTAGAAGTTTATTAGGACATGCAGGTTTCTACCGCCGCTTTATCAAAGATTTTTCTAAAATATCCCGTCCGATGACAAAACTTCTTGAGAAAGAATCCATCTTTGACTTCAATGCTGATTGTATCAAAGCATTCGAAATGTTGAAATCTCAACTAACTAGTGCTCCAATCATGGTTTCGCCTAATTGGTCACTACCCTTCGAACTTATGTGCGATGCCAGCGATTTTGCTGTTGGAGCCGTCTTAGGACAACGAGAAGGAAAACACTTTCGGCCCATATATTTTGCTAGCAAGACACTGAATAGTGCTCAGCAAAATTATACTGTCATAGAAAAGGAATTAATGGCCGTAGTTTTCGCGTTCGACAAATTCCGATCTTACCTTGTACTCTCAAAAACAGTGATGTTCACCGATCACTCGGCACTCAAATATCTGTTAACCAAGCAAGATGCTAAACCACGTCTCATCCGATGGATTCTGCTACTCCAAGAACTTGACATCGAAATCAAAGATAAGAATGGAGCAGAGAATCTAGCCGCCAATCATTTATCACATCTTGAAAATCTAGATCTTGAGGAATTAAAAGAAGAAGAAATCGATGATTACTTCCCCGATGAAACCCTCATGACCGTCGATGGAAATGACGATCATTGGTTTGTTGACTTTGCAAACTATCTCGCTGGAGGTATTCTAAGAAAAGGTTTAACTCACGCTCAAAGGAGCAAATTCTTTTCGGAACTTAAATACTACTTTTGGGAAGAACCATATCTTTTCAAAATGTGTCCTGACAGAATGATCCGTAGATGCGTTTCTGGTTCCGAAACCCGCAAGATTCTTGACGAATGTCATCATGGTCCAACTGGGGGACATTATGGTCCTTCCATCATAGCTAAAAACGTTTTTGATGCTGGATTCTATTGGCCAACCATATTCAAAGAAGCACATACACTTGTTCAGAATTGTGATGCTTGCCAAAGAACTACCAACCTTTTACGCAGAGACGAAATGCCGTTGACAAGCATCCAAGTGTGTGAAATATTCGATATTTGGGGAATTGATTTCATGGGAACATTTCCTAAGTCCCACAAATACGAATACATTCTCGTTGCTATAGATTATGTGTCCAAATGGGCAGAAGCTGAAGCTTTACCAACAAACGATGCTCGCGTCGTCGTTAATTTTCTCAAAAAGCTTTTTGCTCGTTATGGAATCCCCAAAGCCTTGATAAGCGATCGAGGAACCCATTTCTATAACCAACAAATGGAGAAAACCATGAAAAGATATAGAGTTCATCATCGATTCGCGACTGCTTATCATCCACAAACCAGTGGCCAAGTTGAAAACACCAACAGAGCTCTTAAAAGAATACTCGGAAAAACACTGAAGGACAATCCTTCAGTGTGGTCAAAGAAACTTGACGATGCTTTGTGGGCGTTTTGTACGGCTTACAAAACTCCTATTGGCACAACTCCTTACAGACTCCTGTAAGGAAAAACTTGTCATTTGCCGTTCATAGTTGAACATCGTGCTTACTGGGCTCTCAGAAACTTTAACACAGATCTCAAGATAGCTGGAGAAAAGAGATTCTTGCAATTGCACGAACTCGACGAACTAAGACTCCGAGCTTATGAAAACTCCAAACTGTATAAAGCTAGAACAAAAGCTTATCACAACAAAAAGCTAAGAATTCGAAAAGAATTCAAAGCTGGAGATAAAGTTCTGCTTTTCAACATGAAATTCAAATTCAAAACTCCTAAATTATAACCAAGATGGTTTGGACCATATATCGTTAAACATGGATACCCCTCCGGTTATGTCGAATTTTATGACAAACAGGGTGGAAGTTTCATTGTTAATGGGCAACGAATCAAGTTATACTACGATAAGGAGCAAATGAATGAAATATCAGTTGAGACAGTTTCCCCTGAAAATGAATTCGAAACCATCACCTTCGTAGCACCTTTTCCAGGAAGAATCCCACAAATTGTTCCTTGGAAACCATCTGCCGAGTTCATCTAGAACGATATTGATGCTACTGGTGAAGAATTCATGTATATCCCATAACTTTTCAAAATGTTCAAGGATGCATCTGTGGCCAAGTAAATTCGGGAAGATTCGAGTCCGGCTGATGACTCGTTAAGAAAACAAGCGCTTCTCGGGAGGCAACCCGTGTGTTTCCGATTTGATTTTCTATGGTCACGCCCCAAAGCTTAAACCTTTGGTTGAACTTAAGTGTGGGGGGGGGTGCCACATCTTAATAAAACTCTTTTTTTGAATATAAGATTTTGTGCAGGTAATGATTACTTCAAGTGGATGATTGGATGAAGAAAATTAAGCTGACAAACTCATTGGAATATCTCGTTTCATCTCTATTTTCCCTATTTCTGTACTTTGAAGTTTGTTTTTCACATTGAGGACAATGTTAACTTAAGTGTGTGTGTGGGGGGGGGTGGTGAATAGGAAAATTAGAGTTTTTAAGCTTAAAATTAAAATTTTGTTTGCCCTTGTGATCTAGTTATTTTTCACGCTTTTAGGATAATATATTAGAATAACTGGATCAAACCACTGGTAAAACTGGTAATATCTAAAACTTTGAGATGTGTTCCGATTAATATTGCAATCCATTCTGGGATCGATAAACATTTGCTAGCACAATCTATAGTCCTTTTCACTAAATTGTGAGGATTTGAGCCTATTTCTTATTAGCAGACCGCAGTGAGATCGCATTTGTGCGATATAAGTAAATTCATGTGATAAAGAGGCACCTTAGGATTTAACCCAAATGGCCTTCCATTTTTCATATTTTGCTATATTAGCTAACCACGCCGGTTAGTTAACCACCTACTTGGACCCATTTGTAGCGCTCATCTTTAGCGCTAGATACCCCTAGTTACACCCTTTGAGCCATCCTTTTCGTTTTTGTTTCATCCAGAAAAATACAAAAAGATTTTACACTTTAAACGTTAGCATAACCCTTGTCAATGTCTAAATGGTTGGTTGCAAGTCACCTGAAAAGAGAAGATTGTTCAAATGATTATGAGTTACCGCACCTTGTTAGTTGAGTGAGCCATTTCATGGATGAGTTGATTATTAAAAAAAAATGTATTAGCCAATTTGCTATGTTCGAAGAAAAAACTATCATGACAAAGCAAAGCAAAGAGTTGTGGAAATCCGAAGAAAAGAAAATGAAGCTATAATCATTTATTGGTTTGCGGATTGTTTGGTAGCTAGCAACACGGGTATTAGACTTGATTCTATTTTTGTTTTAACACCCATTTCATTAATATTCCCATGCCTTATCCATGCCCTATCCATGCCTTTAACCCTAAGCCATAACATTATAACCTGAATAAAAGTCCTCTTTATATGTTTTTGCTTGGTGCTCACGCCACGTCGGTGGAGTTTTGTTTCATGTACAAGCTTATGGTAATAATCTAATCATGACTGAGCAATGAGTGTGATTTATCTTGTTACTCCACTAAAATTGAGTGATTGAGTGAATTATATTTCGTTCCTTTTTCGTGAGGTGTTTTGAAATGTTAATCATGCAAGAAAATTATTGGATATTGTCAAACATCTTGAAAGTTTCGCTATTAAAAAGCATAATTGATGAATCTTCTCTTGTATTTGTACTTGGTAGATTTGCATCACATTCTTCATAATCATGATCTTGTACCAGTGGATATTTTTCATAGATTTGCTTGAGGGCAAGCAAAGTTTAAATGTGGGGGAGTTTGATAACGCTCATATTGTACATGTTTTAGTAGCGTTATGTGTGCTTTTGTATATGTTATTTGGTTATATTTGTACGATTTCAGTGCTTAATCGCATCAAAAGATGTTTGTCTAGTGTTTATAACCAAGTGCAGGGAAACGGAAGGAAAAGTAAAGGAATGTTCAACAATTAGAAGATTCCCATTTCAGTAAAGCATGTCAAGCACAAATCAGTATCTCAAGTACCATAGAAGACCAAAGTGATTGAAGAACTAAGTTCTACAAGTCAAAATGAAGTAAAGATCAATTTTCCGTAACTCAGGAAGACCAACCGGATCGGTTGGATGAAGACCCAATGATGCCTGAAGAGCCAATCCAACCGTTCGGTTGCTGCCCGCAACCGAAACGGTTGGCACCCTGGTAGAAGACCAACCGAATCGGTTGGTCATTTGACCGATCCGGTTGGAGAACCTGTTTCTGCCAAATATTCATCATTAAGTTTCCCCTTTGCATCTAAACGATTCTAGGTCCTTCCCTTGGTGTATTCAAGTCCCTTCCTAACTCCTTGGAGGCCATGTTCAACAATTAATACCCTAGGGCTTGCAACTAGTATAAATAGAGACCTCTTGTGAGCATATGAGACACACAATTCAATACTACTCTCTCTACTCATCAAACAAAGCTCTTAAGCTCTTAAATTCGTCCTTAGAAGTCCAGAAAAGTTTGGAGTTCCAGAAGTTCCACATTTGGAGGCCAAAACACCAAGGAGTCTACCCCAATACTTTGGGAATCATTACTTCATCATTTGTAATCTTATTCCAAGAATTGTAAGACTCTTAATCACGTTTTCTAATGTTCAAAGTTCTGAGTTTATGTTTATGTTTGCTATGAGTGGCTAGTTTATTTATACACTTGCTTAAATGATGTTGATTATCATATGATTAGTTAGTGATTGTGTTAACATGTTTTACTTCAATTTCAAGCTGATTCTAAGATCCAATTGTGCTAAAGTTTCATAGTGACATTTATTAAATCAAGTTTGACTAGTTGATAATAATCATAGAGGTCGAAAGAACTTATTGTTGTTCAACTAGTTATAACCATTTTGTCTATGGATGATTGTTTTTAGCCATTATTCTTGATTAAACAAAGGAACTAAGGTGTGGTTGTAATAAGAACGCTTTTTGATTATCAAGTTGGATTGATTGAAAACATCTAAAAGGTCGTAAGATTAGTTGTTGACAATCAATTGTACCCTTTTTTCTATAATCGGTTACCTTTTGTATTGACTATTTGTTAAGTAATTTGATAAAGCAAATGGATGTTTTTGTGTTTAATTTTGTGAAAGTAAACTTATGAAACTTGAATTGATCTTGAATTGATTGGTTAAACTTAATGCTTGTTTTTATGAACTAAAATCTTGACGAAGGTTTAACTTGTAAGAACAATAGATTTGTACACCAACTAATTATCATAACCATGTTAGGAGGTTAACACAATCATATTAATCATGGATAAGAAACTAGTTTAAGTAAGTTTAGTTTTTAATCATCTGAATTTCATTATATCTATTTGCGTTGTTATATGTTTTGGATTGTCTTAGTTGATTCAAACTTGTTAATCAGATTCAATCAAATCCCTGCGAACGATACCCGACTTACCTTCAAATTCTTGCTATAACAGACGAGTGCACTTGCTCGTATGTGTTATTGGTAAAATTGGTAATTCGTCCTTTATAAATTTAAAACTTGTACACACATAGCACATCACTTGGTTATAAAGTCTGCTAAAGGGATGGGTTTAAGTCCAGCTTAGTCACTGAATGCTAAGACACCCAACTCCCTCATAAGGAAACTTGGGAGCTGAGTTCAATGTGGAAAGCTAAACATTAAGTGTACTGGAGCACATGTTTTATTTACATCCCAAGGTTGTGCTCAGAACCTGCTGAAAGGAGGATGAAGTCTTTACTTCTTAATGGTTATTTTTCTTTGAAAAAGTTCTTGGCAGGAGCATGAATAAAGAGGAACCACCTATGTGAATGTTGAAGTTTTGCTGCTTCATGGAGCTTTGGACATTTGGCTCTTACAACATTTATGAATTTGGATATGGACACATGGCTTCTATAGGGTCAGGAACTTTTATGTCTTTGAAAACTTGTGTGTATTTTATCTCCAGGTATTCAAATGGGTTGAAGGGTTCAATTCTTAGAACACCCTGATTCTCAAATATATGAACGTGTAATGTACTAAGATGAAAATTCAATCCTCAGGATATTTTCGTTTATGCACATGTTTTGTTTGATGTTTGTTTTTATTGAAAAGGAAGTGAACTAAATTTGAGGAGGATTGTTGGTATATTTAGTGCACTTGTGGGATTAGTTCATACCTGGTTTTGGGTTAGGAGGTACAGAGTGTACACCCATGAGGTCCCTGAACACCGTGACTCAACTCAATAGTGGTTTGTACTGCTAGTGTATTGGTTACTATTTTTTTTGGGTAAAAGGTCAAATACCCGGTAAATATATTACTCCAAAAAACATTTAAGTACAAAGGATATGGGTGAATCCCATATCCCAGCCCGTTACATAGGCTAAAAGCTTACATAACAAGATACTTCCTATTCTCTATATAAGAAAATAAACCACTGCTCAAAAAATAACATTAGAATACTATGGAGATAACATTACTTCCTACCAAGGCCTTGGAGCTTGATACCATACGTGTCATAATAGGCATCCAAATTTCCTGAAAGATCGTAAACCTCATCCGCATAGTTATCATAATCATAGTCATCTTCTCGATCATGACCACCACCAAATAGGTTACTCGACTTATCAAAGGTGTTCACAACCTCCTCATCATCACTATCAGAATCCACAATCTCCCCCACCTTAGTGAATGGGTTAACCCTCTTAGTAAAAGAAGTAGCCGGTAAATCCATATTATAACCCTGATAATCAACCTTTTTAATAGGATTACCATTATCATCAACAAGAGTAGCTTTTCCATCGATATGAAGCCTTTCAAACTCCCCAATTTTCTCAGCAATAGGGGTATGACCAACCGCGTTAGCTTCCATAGAATCACTCACAAGCGGATCTTGCGATACATTACCTGTCTCAAGAGACCCAACCTCCTTTGCTTCCATTGCATTACCAGAAACCTCTACATCAGTAGGATTGCCACAGTCATCAGAATCGATCGTATTTAATGCAGAAAAAGGATTAGATGTAGCAATCTTCGTCCCACTCGAACTAGCCACATCCGTGGCTTTCTTCTTCACACTATCCACCTTTTTGGGTTCAGGAGGAGGCGCTTTAGGTTGGTACCTAAATTTAGGACCCACTTTAGTAAAACCTCCCTTACCTAGAACACTTGGACCACCATTCCTACCCTTATACTTGTTAGTGTATTGGTTACTACTGCTAGTGTAGTAACTGATGGTTCCTACTGGTAGTATTATGGTTCCTGCTGCTAGTGTAATGGTTCCTGCTGATGGTTCATGCTGCTAGTGTATGGTTCCTGCTGCTAGTGTAATGGTTCCTACTGGTAGTGTTGCAGTGATTAATTTGTAACAGCTTTGACTCATTCAATTGGCTGTTATGACTGTTTTATGACCACGTTTAATTGGTCATGTAACCACTATTCCTATGATAATTGAGGCTTATTATGAGTGATTAATTGGCCGTTAATCATCCATAATGTCCATTAACTAGGAGTGAGTATTCTCTACTATAAATAGAGATGGTTTTAATCAGCATGTAGACACTGAGAAACATACTGAAACCAGGAGAAACAAACAGAAAACGAAAACACATATTTGCGCAAGGGTTATTGAATTGTGCCTAATTCTATAACTAACATTTGGTCTTATCCCAAGTAGATATTCATGTAACCCAGACATTAGGGTCGAATAGTTTACTTGGGAAAGTCATCACACGATTCTAAGTGATATCCGGTAACCACCTAGTGGTATTGCAATTGCTACTGATTGTCTTAACCCTGTTCTGGGAACTACCACCAATAGAAGCATAGTTCTTGAAGAAAACGATGATGTAGAATCTCGAGTCTTCAATGGCTATGATAAGCTCATCACTAATAATTTTTCCTTTTTTTATTTTCTCATCATCTCTATAAGTTTCAATGCTTTTTTGCTTAAGAGCTTCATAAAGATGGCCAACAAAGATGTTACGAGTGTCTTCACCTCTAAAATTCAGAAAAACATCATACTTAAAGCTCTTTTGAATGGATGAATTTGAAGTGGAGGCCATTTTATGTATGGTATAAGGAACCACTCTTTTCAAATCTTTGTTGCAAGTTAGATGGACTTGTTTTGAATAAAACTTTAGAATGGGATGGGGGACTCAAAAGATTTTTGTTGCTAGTAAAAAAAATTAAAATAAAATCATAAGACTGATCAATGCCTTGCACGTTAACCACTAGTAGTAAATTAACATTTGTTAATTTCTTTGCCATCTCGTAGACTTTTTCTATGTCAACTTTAGACAGTTGACCCAGTAGGAATATGCCGTAAAGATAGAGACATGCACACAAATCCACATTAAATACTGTTGATGATGCATACTATAATAACCATCTTAGTGGCCTAGTGGCTTCAAAGTATTGTTATTAAATAGTTAATTATGTATACATCTACTTATACATTTACCATTAGAAGGGTATTAACAACTAACAATCACATTTGCCATACAAGAAAGAATTGCATATATACCCACTAAAACTTAAAAACTTGCATATTTCCCCATAATACAAGTTTTTATTGCATGATGTACAATGCCTTTTAAGCATGTTTTGGGTATACAAGTACACAGAGCTACATATGTAAACATTATTCAACAAGTTCCTATGTAATACACTAACTTGAAACAATTTTTAGTTCTGAGGTGCAACACATGAAATCAACCTTCATCTTCCTACGGAAGTTCAACATGTAAACTGAAACTTCACTTTTAAGACCAAAATGAATTTTTAATCACACGTACTAGCTGTTGCCGTGATAATGTCACGATTCATCAATCAATTAATTAGTATTCAGTAACTAAACAAGATTATAAGTACTAACATTGGTGAATAAAGATTGAAACTTATTTTACGGCTTCAAAGATAACCCCGGTTAATGAATTGATATACAGATAGCTTAAATAAATTTACAACATAACATGGTTTAGGAACTACGGTTTCACAACTCCTTTTGGACTCTACTGTCATAATATAGCACATTGAATCACTTCGCTAGCAGGTCAATAAACAACATGTTTGTTTTGTTTCAAGCAACGGTATTTCTAAGTTCACTCTTGTCATGTGTACATGGTTTTAGTAATATACGGCTGACGCCAAAGGTGTATAAAAGAAATATGAACTAGTTTTACTTGTATCCATTCCGAAGAACTTCCGGTAGACTCTTACAGCTCTTTCAAACCTTGCGTCGCATGAGAAAAATTCATATTATAATTTAATCCTCTCTGCCCTCGGCTTTAAAATGTTTGTAAAAACTTTGATGTTCCAAAAATTCATTATGTGAATAACTTTTTACTATTTAAGCATGTTCAGTTTCATGGAAAACTCAGTGATATGAGATGAAAATCAATAAGTTGACTTGAAAGTCAAACATATGATGTGTTTAATGATATCATCCCAATATTAAAGATGGCTATGTTAATGAAAGCTTGTTTACGATATTTATGAAGATACGAAACCTTGATTCTTTTAGCTATAGCATGATCACCTCGAATATCCTGCGAAATCCCGCCAATTTCATTAAGAATACAGTTTGACTTTCTACAAAAGTCAACTGTATAATAATTAACTTACTGAACTGATGAACTAATAACTTATCTAACTTCAGTTTAGAGTTATTTAAAGTAATGTTGTTCAATAATAACAAACTAGTTACAATCTTATGCCACTTACCTTTTAACAACTTCATATTGAAACAACTATACTATTGATGACCAACGATCCTTTAAATCTACTTAATAAGAAGCCTTTAAATATCCGAATCAGCTTTGATGTACCTGAGAGCTTAATGTCGAGAACGTATCTTGACAGCACACTAAAGTTTCAAGAAATGGCAATAAAGATTCAACTGGAACAAAGCAATTTAGACGATTGCTTCATGCTCATCAGACCTACTAACTGCAGGAAATAGTTCGATTGTCATTGTCCTGCTCAAATTAAAGAATGAATGATTAATAAAACTGAGAAAGTACCTAGTAAAGTAGTTCATGTATGAATGGCTACATGAAGCAGATGTTTCATCATTATAGGTAGACCACACGATTCCAGAAGCCATCTAGACCCATTAATACGGAGATGATTTATGCCTATTCCCGTTAACTTCTACTCTTTTAGACATTCTAAACGTCCAATTTCTTCAGGAAATTCCTCAATTTGAATACAATGAGAGTTCTAAAAGATTTCAGGTGTTTCATCATACAAATACTATCTTAAATTTCGTTTAATATTTGTTGACCGCTAACTTAGCTCCTCTAGACATTCTAATTGGTCAAGATCCTTGGGCGCGTCTGGAATACCCCCCTTCAAGTGTAAGCCTTTAAAAAAATTGTAAACCACAAATGAAATTTGAAAACCATTCGAAGTTTATGTAAGCATCTATTCGGCCTAAAGAAATAAGCCTCTCAATATTTCCAAAATTTGAACCTGGATCTTCTTTATAAAAACAGTAAACAAAAACACTGAACAATCATTATCGGACTCACACATGTCTATGAAATTTCGACTTGTTAATGTATTTAGTTTTGGTTGTCGCAACAACTTCAATCATATAATATCTAATGACATTACCTATAGATATGATTTCAATTTGGGACAAGTTAATATAAGGCCATAGAAGTCACTCATGGCTTTTTCTTACAAGCGATACTAAGTTTCTTGTAAAACATTACTGTATAAGTCTAAATTATTACTCCGTAAGATGGAGCTTATAACCTCTTCCGTGTTAACATTGATGAAAGGAGCGATGTGGGACTAGCTTATTTATCTTTGTTTTGTTAGCGTTATGAAACCACAACAATGATCTCAAACACAATCTATTCCATTCATATTCTATCATGTTTACTTTATCGAACTAAACATGTAAATCGAAACTAGTTGGGAAGCATCTTTGTCCATTTGCTACAAAAGATATCTTATGAATAAAGGGGTACATGTACACATATGTAAATTCATAGCAGAGCATATACTTGTTGTCAATCTCTTATGGAAAAGCTCATATGTTATCGTATATGTGTTGGAAAAGTGGGAGTGGAACTAAAGAGAAGTATAAAAGATGGAGCTTGAATGCAAATGAAAGTTTAGGTATAATAATACAAATATAACATGGTTGTATCGATGGGTAAACGATAACTTACCGGGCCGGACACAAGGGGATTCACGGGAACCACGTGGATTTTTGTCGGATAACGTGATTTTGTTAAAATTTATGATTTCTTAGAAATAAGCATTCTTATAAAGAAATTGTTTATCTGGTCACTTATAGTGTTGGGCCCGCCACCTACAACTTACCTTTGTTCAAGAATCAAACTTGATGATGTTTGGTTTCAAGCACAATATTGACATGTACTAGTGATCATGCAACATAACAACCATGATTAACAACTCATGTAGTTTGTAGTTTACGGACTGCTAGTTTGAACAAAAAGTGGTTCAATGATACTGTATAGTATACGCACCGTGCACACCATGAGTAGCTCGTATGCTTATGGACCAATAGGTAGGTTATGAATATGCTTCGAATTGCCCTTTGTCATACACTTATCTTCTGGAGCAATAGGTGGGTTATGGATCATTTTCCAATTTTAAACGTATCCCTCATTTTGCACATCGATCATTTGTATAAATCGTTGATTAAAAACAAGCATAAAAAGCTAAAAGGCAACATCACTCCTTGGTTTTTAAAAGTGGACATGCTTTATTGGATCTTCTTCCCACCACTTTGTTCTTCATTAGTTACATAGCTTATTAAAATTTTAATATATCACAATACATTTGTAAATCATTTACAATAGGCCTAATGTATATGATCAATCAAATTTAATACTCATGCAACTCAATTTTTTAACTATTTTGGACAGGAATTGTAACAGTAACTTTTATATACATCACAATACGTCCTTTGGTTATTTTGTTACTTAGCTATGTGCAAATGTAGCCATTTTAACTTTTATGCGCACAAATATATAATGGTGGGTTTTATTAACGGTTACAATTTTTGAATCACGTTGTTATATATGTAGAAGGCTTAAGGTTATTAGCTTTGTATCTTGTTTTAACAAGATACAAACTATGCCAATGTTTTTCTCATGCTACCTCTATGATCCTTTATCTTGTCGTCTACTGTTACACTATCAAAGTATCGATCACTTAGACACTGATTTATGTTGTCGACATCAACTCTATTATTTATCCGGTTAAAAGGATGAACTTCAGAAAAAAGAAGGCAAATATTTATTGCTTAAATCTAATACGGTTAAAGTGTGAAAGGGGTAAACTTTTGTATGTTTAACTATGTATTAAAGGTAGGGATGGCCCGTGGCAATGGGCACGTGTACCTCTAACTCGTCACCTGCACCCATGATTTTTTCTTGTCAGTTACCCGCTTGCCACCCATCTCCGGGTACAATCTTTTTACCATGCTCATGTGTGCAGGATAGCGGTGACAATTTTTGACACCACACGAACCCGACACGAAGTTAAACAGGTTTGGGTTGACGATAAATAGGTTTGGGTCAATAACGGGTTAACCCGTCTAACCCGTTTAATAAACAAGTCGTGTTTGAGTTGAGTAAGTATTAAACAGGTGAGCCCGTGAACCCGTTTAAATATATAAGATCTTAAACATAAAATATATAATCTGGGTTTTATGTTGGATGTGGATTAAATGTATTTTGTTATTTACTTAGTATGAGTGAATTATAATTTTATACCTTAGATATCATGAAAATTGACGTTTGTAATTCAAAAAATCGTCGCATAGTTATTTGTATGTTATTCTTATCATATTTTAGATCCTTATATCATTTTTTGCGTTTAAACTAGTTAAATCAAAAAATCATCAACTTTATTCACTGCTTGACCTATTTACTTAAATGGGTTAAACGGGTCACAAATGGGTTACATGTATTATGCATGTCTGGGTTAGGGTTGATTTTGTTAACACGATTAATAAATGGGTCGTGTTTGGGTAAAGGCTATACTAACCTGCCAACACGCGAACCCGAATAGGCTAACACGAACACGACTCGATTGCCACCCCTAGCGCCGGTAAACGTGTGAGTTTTTGAAATATAACATCTTCACACATGTGCCTGAATGTTTTCAAAATCAAATTTAATTAGAATACGCGTAAGTCACGACATATGAATAAATATGTATAGATTACCTGGAGTCACTCACTCACCACCTGTTGATGCGTTTTATACACAAGTAAGCAACATCCAACACATACAACTATCAACCTACTTGAAGACAGAATTTCGAATATACGAGATCGAGAATGACAAAAATTTTGAAACTTTTATTAGTTGACGGTCTTGTTACTCAGAATGCTATTTTCTTTTCCTTGTACGCATTTTGAGTTACAACACCAACAACATAATATAAATCTCAATTTACATAAGGTATATGCACCACAGTATATCAAAAAGCAAACTTTCTTCTCCATGATCGATGTGGGACTGAAAAAAAAAAAAAAAAAAAAAAAAAAAAAAAAAAAAAAAAAAAAGCTTCCAATATGGTTTGCTCCCATGAAGTAATAATACTTTCTTCTCCATGTTCCAGTTGGCAACATAATAAACAAGTCATACGCGTCATAGCTGATTCACTCATAAAGTGGAAATTCCAAGGTTGCAAAAATCGAGAATCGGTAGTGAGGCGATCGACCCCCTGTAGCTTGTAATCGATCTAGGCGGGATTAATCATTGATTAATCGGATTGACATTTTTGGCAAGGTTTGGGTATTTCTGGGCAGTTTTGGGTATCCCGAAAAGATTTTCCTTAAAAAAATCTTGTAATAAATATAAACAGTGACTATAAGTGATTACGTTTGTTCAGGGTTACAAAAATAGCGAATCGGTGATTAATTGTATTGACATTTTTGGCAAGTTTTAGGTATTTACCGCAAGTGTTGGTATTTTCGGCAAGATTTTCCTTGAAAAACATCTTGTAATAGATATAAACAATGATTATAAGTGACTATAACTAAATTACAGCGAGTTTAGGGCATTTCCGGTAAGATTTCCATATTTTCGGCAAGTTTGACCATCGTTAACCGTCGTTGACCATGGTTGACCAGTTTTGTTTGAACGATTTACACAAATCGGAAAAGGTCGGTGGCCCAATAGCACTTAATCGGTGATTAATTGGCCTTGTAGACTTTTTTTTGCAACACTGGGAAATTTTGAAATATAACACACCATCTACATTCAATCCCAATATGGTTTGCATATTGGGTCTAAAATGGATGTGAGTTAGTTATGTTACGCTAAAAAAATATACATATGCTTTTAATGTAACTCGTAAAGCTAACTTATAGCCGATATAAAAGATAACTTCTAATAAAGCGAATAACCAAACATATCCACTAAATAAAATTTGTAAATAACAAATTAGCATGCTCATGAAAAGTATAATTACCAAGATAGGACATTATTGTTGAACATAATTACCAAGGTTAACAGAAAAAAACGTACTTACACAAAGAAAATCAAATCTTACGTTTTCAAATGATAATAAAAAGTTAAGATGTTGTATGAGTTAATGGATACTACAATGATAAGTAGATTCTTTCTAGGAACATGAACCTAATATCAACATAGTATCCCATCAACATAATACCAATCTAAACATGTATTAACTGTACACGATGTAGTATATAAGAAGCAACATATCTTCTTTTTGGTCGATGTGGGACTGAAAGCTTACAACAAGTTCTCAAAAAATTGACCAACCGTTAGGGAGGTCTACAGCGATTTCTATTTAACATGAAATTCAGCTAAACCACATGGACGATGTCATTTACTCATTGTATAAATTGTGTAAAGACAAGCATAAAAAATCAAAAAGGTAACCCCACTCCACGGCTTTAAAAGTGAGCTGGTTTTCGTAGGATCTTATTTCACTTGATGTGAAATAGGACTTATTTTTTACTTTGTTTCTCTTGTTAACTATTTTTCTGAACAAAAGCAAATTTTATAGAGTAATTAGCTAAGGAACTTCTCTCATACCACACAACAAAACCACAAATGTTCGTGTCCGATAGACATACATCAAGTTACTTAAGTTATGAATATTTTTATAACTACATCAAGATATGTTTGTGAATCATTTACAATAGTTCTAATGTATATGATCAGTCAAACAAGTTACTCATGCAACTCAAATTTTTAACTGAATAATTAGATCAATAAAGCAAATAATTCAATTCAATTATCCCCCTGTCAATGTAACAATTTATTCTTAAATTTTTGTTCAATAATTATTAAGATAAAAATAGCCCAGACTATTAGGAGAAACTGATAAGAACCAAAGATACTGGTTATACCAATTATAAGTCACAAGTCTTTTGGTACATTTTCTCCTTTCATTTCATTTATAAGAAGTCTCCCATGTAAACTTTGATCGATTGGGTGATGTGGGACAAATGAACAAACAAGTCATAATTGTGAGATTGTAGTAAGGCATAGGGACAAATGAACAAACAAGTCTATAGCTGGTCTTCACATTTTTTGATCAAGAAAAAATGATGAAGCTGCACAAATTCGCACTATCAAATATTATTCATTAGGGGAAATCACATATCTAATATCAAAGCAGTGTGGTTTGCCAGCAAGTAAAGAAACCTTGTACACAACACGCCTAACCAACTTCCACCCGCCCCACACACTCTCGATTTCTTGAACCATGTATTCATATAGCTAATCAACACCTAATCAATCACAACAGCAGACCAAGACCCCAACATACCCCAAACACCTTCAAACGCAAGTTCCTAATCTATATCGAGTTTCGAAGGACTCACTTCAGACCACAACCCGACACTTTCAAATGGAAATGGCAATGTTTGGTAACCTCAAATACCGTAGTGTCATGAAACCTCTTACGCGCCACATCAATTTCGAGTGTTATGTCAAAGTCATTGTATCCTTAAACCGAAAAAAACATTGTTTGGTTGTAAAACACGGTCGATCACTGAGTAGAAACTTGGTAAATCAATCCAAAGTACCGCTTCGGCAACAATCACAAGATCCACACTACTTTCACCACCGATCACGTCAATGAGGTCATCGTCTGAATAGAGACAGTGGTGTATGAAGGTACTGAACACGCGGATGAGGCTTAGCAAGTTTTAGTTGAGGTTTGCTTATGTTTGTCCCTACAACTTGGTTCTAATGCTCTGCTACATAGATCACAATCATTAAAAGAATTAAAACTTAATAGACTATCAATTCGCATAAACTATATGTTACCAAACTTTGATAGCCCAACAACGTTGACCTCTCAAACCCCGTTTTATAGACAACATGTGGTATCCTAATAAACTATCTAATTACGATTGACATACATGTGTGTGAGTGTTTTATTGATTTATGAAAAAATGGGTCCAACAAGAAGTTGTAACGCAAGTTTATGCACGAAATAAGCATGAAAAGAATTCATATTATATTTTAATCCTCTCTGCCCTCGCCTTTAAAATGTTTGTAAAAACTTCGATGTTCCAAAAATTCATTATGTGAATAACTTTTTACTATTTAAGCATGTCCGGTTTCATGAAAAACTCAGTGATATGAGATGAAAATCAATAAGTTGACTTGAAAGTCAAACATTTTGGTGTTTCATGATATCATCCCAATATTAGAGATGGCTATGTTAATGAAATCTTGTTTACGATATTAATGAAGATACTAAACCTTGATTCTTTTAGCTATAGCATGATCACCTCGAATATCCTGCGAAATCCCGCCAATTTCATTAAGAATACAGTTTGACTTTCTACAGAAGTCAACTGTATAAAAATTAACTTACTGAACTCCATGAACTAACTTATCTAACTTCAGTTCAGAGTTATTTAAAGTAATGTTGTTCAATAATAACAAAATAGTAACAATCTTATACCACTTACCATTTAACAACTTCATATTGAAACAACTATACTATTGACGACCAACGTGTTGGTTTTATGGATATAAATTAGTAGACGTGAGTTAGGATCGAACTCGAGACTATGGGATTGCACACTTTACGTATGAGAATTTAAAGTTAATAATTAAATATAAATGTTATATTTATTTATTTATTAAACGAAATAACTAACGGACGTTAAGTAATTAATGTAATGGACTAACGGTCGTTAAATGTTTATGGAAAAGGATTAAATTGCAAAAGTTGGGAAGGTTCCGGAATCCCTTTAGGGATACCAAACCAATCGGCCAAGGGAGCAAAACAAGGAAAGAAAAACCAACTTGTTCACCAAGTTTGCTTGGGGTATATAAACAAGGCTAGGGTTTTATTTTTCCATCTCTTGTGCTCATTAGCTAAACCCTAAAATTGTTTTGTGTGTGTTTTCTTGTCCAAAACCGATCGGCCACTCCTGTAGGTGTCGATCCACTCTTTTCCACAAAACCAAGTTATTTGTTTGATAAAAACTAGCATTACTTTAATTCGGTTTAGTACGTGTGTACAAGAACATAGTAATAACATACTTTTGTTATTATCTTGGATTGAATTACAAAACGATAAGGGGTAATTCACATAATCCTAACTAAATCAAATTAGGGTTAATACGTTGCTAGTTTGTGGATTTGATTCTTGTTCGGCTAGAATCAAGAAAAGGTACGCATATTCTTTTATGTTATTTAATTGCTCATTAATAAATCATATACGCTTCCGCATGATTACTTTGATGTTTTGTGATTATTTATTTGAATGTCTTGATATATAATTCCAACAGTGGCATCACGAGTCATTGGTTTTAATGAGTAATTAATTACATAAACGCGTAATAAAACAAATACTTGTATGTTGTTTGATATGTTTATCTAGGGTTTATGTTTAATTTATGTTTGGTCGATTTTTTTTAATTTATGGGGCGTTCCCCTATTTTTTTTAGTTCGACACATGTATAAATTTTTTAGGGTTTTGAAAATTGTTTGCTAACCTTATTAAAACCTAGAATTAATATTGATTACGTGATTAATTCGTGAATACTTTATTATGTGTCATGGAATTTTGATATGCGATCTTGTGACTTATTTGTATAAATTGTTATGATATCCATGATTATACATGCATGTTAGTCATGGATAAGTTGCTTTGATATTGTTTAATTGTTGAGACATATTTATTTACGATAAATCTTGAATTGGGGAAGACTCCAATTATGTATATTAATGAATCAATTATGTGCAATTTGGTATATCATTAATTATGGGTTTACGCAATCGATACGTCGATGTATGTGGCTCACTCTCAATTGAGAGAGTGAAAGCCCTAATTAATATATACATTAATTTAACCTAGATATTGATTATTAACATGGTTTTATCGAATAAGTTGCATGTGGCTACTTGTTTACACGTATAAATTGTTTATTATGTGCGCATTGTTTTTTAGTAATTTATTTTTTATTTTTTACTTGTTTGTTTATTATGATAGACACTTTTAAGCAAAGGGTAATTTTGAATAGAAAAATAATATGGACTAAACAATGGCGAAATTTGATTTGTTTTGGAAGAGTTAAGTTTTCAATAGTTTAATTGATTAGTGACTTTGGTACAAATGGTTTGAACGGCTCACCCACTAGAATGAACTATAAAGGGGTTAATAAAGAAGTGCGCACAGTCACACTGAAAGGATGTCTTAGGTTATGCTTCGCGCTTACCTGGTCCTCTGCCCCCTGTAAGTTCGAATGGAGCTACTTAGTAAGCCATAAAATGTACAAGATCATCTTAAGGGCGAATTAGTTTTAATTCCATGCGCCACTTCGGTGGTAATTATCCGAAACACTAAGTGTTTACACTTATGCAAAAGTACGGTATAATGGATGATAATTATCACTAAATTCCTTGATTGGTGAACCCAATACCTCAATCAAAACTTTGATAATTTGATCTTTATGAATTGGTAATAAAAAGTTTTTTATTAAATTTATGCTACAAGATGAATGCATGACTTCTTTGTACATATTTGATTTAACCACATAAAATCAAAACTAGTACCCTTTTAAATTAAGTTATATGCCATCTAATTAAAAGGAATATTTGAAGTTGCAATTTATGTCATGAGAGTACTTGGCTAGATTGTGATGGAGAGGTAAATCTCTATGTAAAGTGAGACCTTACATGGACATATTTGCAGTTCTTTAAGTTAGACACTTAAGTTGAGTAGGAAGTGAGACTTGGACTCAATGACATAAGATGGGATGAAACATGTTTATATTTGCAATAGCGTTGGAAAATATAAATCCCATAATGATCTAGGAGTTGGAAATTGTTTGCCAATTAATGTTCGACAGATTACCTTATTATATGCGTTCGTTGCTAGCAGATCAACTGATGTAATGAGCCTATGATAATTTGAATCCTAGTTTTCGAGAAAATTATATGGTTATATGTTTATATTACCGTTGGGTATATTTTATTTTCTTGAAAAATTGTATTATCGAAAATACTAATACTTGAACTTTTTTCTGTAGAAATGGCTCAAAATAACGATAACACTAACACTGCACTAAGTTCTGCGTTCAAAAGCTTTTTTGATCGAGAAAAGTTGACTGGCTCTAAGAATTTCAATTATTGGGACCGCTCTTTGAGAATTGTCTGTAGAGTTGCTGACCGGTTGAAATATCTTTATGAACCTTGCCCTGAACAACCAACTGGTCCTGATACTACTCAAGCTCAAATTGATCCTTGGCAACTTGAGTATAAGCGTCATAATGATGTGGCTTGTCTTATGTTGGGAACAACGGAATCTGCGCTTCAAAAGCAGTTTGAACATTATTTCCCATATAATATGCACAATGAACTTCGGACTATGTTTGAGAAACCAGCTGCCGTCGAGATTTATGACTTGACCGACGCGTTACACAGCTGTAGGCAAGGTGAGGGTAAACCCGTAAGTGCTCATGTGCTGGAAATGAAAGGTTACATGGACCAGCTAAAGACACTTGGCAAAACTTATGAAGATGACATGGTTGTGAATCTGATTAATAGATCCCTTAACAAGGATTTTAATGGTTTTGTCAGAAATTTCAATATGCACTGCGTGGGGAAGACAGTTACTGACCTACACGCATTGCTTATTGACTATGAGAAAGGGTTGCCTCAAAAGGTTCCTACTGCCCAGGTACTTGCTATTCAGGGTGGAAGGATTAATAAGCCAAAACCGTAGCGTGCGAACAACAAGAAGGGGAAGGGTAAGGGTAAGGTTGACAAAGGCAAACAAGTGATGGCCTATCAACCTCAACCCAAGAAGAACCATACTCCTAGGAAGGAAAATCCTAAAAAGGATCAAGCATGCCACCACTGTAAGAGCGTTGGGCATTGGAAGAGAAACTGTGCTCTCTATCTTGATGAATTGCAGGAAAATAAACTGAAGTATGAAGGGTCCATGGGCGCCGGTACTTCAGGTAATTTATTTGTCATTGAATTATTTACTCTAAATCATAATAATTCCTGGGTATATGATACGGGCTGTGGTATTCACATTTGTAATACACTGCAGGGGTTTAGAGTGAAGAGGAAGCTTGCCTATGGGGAGCAATATCTGCACGTAGGAAATGGCGCACATGCAGCTGTTGAAGCCATAGGAACGTTTAGTTTAGTATTGCCTTCGGGCTTAGTACTGTTATTGAACAATTGTCATTACGCACCTTCTATAATTAGAGGTGTTGTTTCCTTTTCAGTTTTATTGGATGATGGTTTTACTCATACTATTTCACGTAATGGAATTGATGTTTCTTTAAATGGTGTATTTTATTTTAAAGCAATTACTGTGAATGGTGTGTTTGAAATTGATGTGATTGGAAATGAATCTAACAATAATAATAATTCAATGTTTAGCATTAACAAGAAGATAAAGTTAGACTTGAATTCTTCTTATCTTTGGCATTGTAGACTTGCTCATATAGGCAAGGCTCGCATGCATAAGCTGCAACAAGAAGGGCTTTTGCAAAATATCAATGATGAATCATTTGATAAATGTGAGTCATGCATATCTGGGAAGATGACTAAGAAACCTTTTCATAGCAATATGGAGAGGGCTTCTGATCTACTTGGTCTTATTCATACTGTTGTGTGTGGACCACTTAGACATGTGTCAAAGAGAGGTGCTAGCTACTTCTTAACCTTTACTGATGATTTCAGCCGTTATAGTTATGTCTATTTGCTTAAGCATAAACATGAGGTGTTTGAAACATTTAAGGTTTTCAAAGCTGAAGTAGAACTGTAATTGGGAAAGAAGATTAAAGCTCTTCGATCCGATAGAGGAGGCGAGTATCTAAGCCAAGAGTTTAAAGATTACTTAGCTGAGAATGGAATTGTCCAGAATCTCACTTCTCAATATACTCCACAATAAAATGGTGTATCTGAGAGAAGAAATCATAAATTGTTGGACATGATACGATCTATGTTTAATCTTACCACTATACCTTTATCCTTTTGGGATTATGCTTTGGAATCAGCTGTTCGCATTCTAAATATGGTTCCCATAAAGAAGGTTGATAAGACACCATATGAAATATGGCATGGTAAAGCTCCTAACTTCTTATTTAAAGGTCTGGGGTTGTGAGGCGTATGTTAAACGTGACTCAGCAGATAAACTCCAACAAAGATCTGTAAAGTATATCTTCGTAGGATACCCTAAGGAAACTATGGGTTACTACTTTTACTATCCAACTGAAAATAAAGTAATTGTTGCTAGGTATGGAGATTTTCTTGAAAGAGATCTCGTATCTCAAGAATTCAGTGGGAGAGTTTATGATCTGGAAGATGATCAAGAAGATGCATTACCTTGTGAAAACACTAACGTACTTCCGGTAGAACCTGATAGTGTAATACCTGAATTTCTAAAATTCACAAAAAGACCAAAATACCCTTATGATCAAAAGTAAGAATAACTAAATAAACAGAATACCAAATGAGCTACGTAAATTCAGAAAACTTATAAGAAATATTACGTATGATCCAGATAAATCTTGAATGACTTTGTAAAGTAAATTTTTTATAGATGATAATTTTATAAAATCAATTATGTATTTTAACAATTAGCCGAATATATTTAAGTGTTTTATAAAAGAAATTAATTAGTAAAAGCCCAAAATAAATTTCCAAAACTAAGAGTCCATTTATTTTAAGTCCAATACATATTAAAGCCCACAAGAAAAATTGGAAAAGTATATATATACATATTATTCGGTTCACAACATCCCTAATTGCCGATTATACATTAACCGACCCCAAAACCCTCAACAATTCGAATTCCAGTTTTCAGAGCTTGAGACCATTTTTCTTGGACAAGTTTGAAGGTAAGGAAGGTGGGAAAAATAGTGTTCGAGTTCCTAGGCTGCTGTTTTAGTCGTGGGTAGTTTTTGAGTGAATTAGGGTTTCGGCGAGTGGTGTTTTGTGCTTCGTTTGTTTTAACGATCCAAGCTCATCAAGGGTAAGTTCCTAATGTTGATTTCAGTCCTATAAGTCATATATAACACATAAAAATTGTCCATGCATGTTTAATATGTCGTATGGAATTATTTGGAATCCAAAACCCTAAAAGCGTATGAATAATAACGAATGAGCTTATAATATTTTTAGAGAGCATGAATTGATTTTTCCAGAAGTTTTTACATGATATAAGACCTGAATAAAATACATATTTATTAATTTGAAGCTTGTATGAATTGTTTTGAGTTTTAGGGTTTGGTTAAACATGGAAAAAGGAAGGTTTTAAAAAGGAACGAATAGGGTTTTGCATGAACTAGGGTTTACTTGTAATCATGGGAGGCAATTAATGAAGTAGTAATGATAAGCTAATGATTGGTGTAACCTAGGTTTAGGGCTTGTACTTAAATTTTACATTATTCGGTTCTTAATTAAAAGGTTTGGGTTGGTTTTGTAAATATTGAAACTTAAAGGTTATTTTTGTAAACAGTAAAATACTTGTACTAAACGTATAAAAATAAGTGTGGGGGTTAAACGTGTGATTTTGGATATTTAGAGGGCTATTCGAATTTTATTTAACTAAAAGGGTATGTTTTGTAAACTCTAAAACTTTTGGGCTAGAAGTGTAAAATCTGATAATATAGGGTTAGTACGTATAATTAAAGATGTTAAAGGTGCAACATGTAATTTTGGGTAACTATGGGTAAACATGTGTAAATGAATTTTGTAAGGACATGGGTGAGTTTAAGTTAATTTCCGTTTGAGTTTTCGTACGTTCTAGGTCAAAGTGGAAATCATTAAAAGAAGTAATATGTGAATTTAATGTGTATTTAGTAATATTTAAAGAGTAAGGGAAACCCTAGAACCTAAATAGGAAGTTGGTGAATTCATGAGGAATACCCTAAGATGTTGTGATCTCGTCTGTCACTAAAAATGGGAATAATCTGACAACCCTAAAAGTATTAATGAGATTAATCCGTTATACTAATAATTATTAAATAATCATAATCCGTGTAGATTCGTTGAAGGAGACGCGACATTACATCTTCGTATTCGTTCATTTGTTGCTTTTCTCTCAATTGCTTTAAGGTACGGATATTCTGACCTTTTCAGTAAAGGTTTCGTATGAAGTTTTCTTTTCGTTTTCATATTAGGATTTCCTAAACCATTGCTATGAACCCTTTTCTGAATGTTTGATCTGTTACTTATCTGAATTTATGTTCTAGTGAACTATGCAATATCTGATGTGAACTTATGTTAGGAAGATTTTGATATGCACATCTGTTCAACTTTGCTATGGTTGATTATGAAACTTCTGAATATGAACTTCTGCTTATGAATATATGACATGCCACTATGACATGAACTTATGATTTCTTAATATCTGAATATGAACCTTATGATATGAACTATCTGATAAGTTATTTGTGACCTTTATGATGAATTATGATCTGTGTCATTTATGACAACCTGTTTGACCTAAGTTTAGTTTGACACCCGAGCCAAATATAACTAGTCATGGGGGTTCCATGTCCGTATCAGTGATGCACCTCTGATATGACTCTAGGGCAGTAGAGTGATGTTCTGCCACGTCCCTTCTCTGTTATTTGTTATGAGCTCAGTTGGTATTATATTACCTATATTTGTCTGTGGGGCGTATGGATGCATCCTAGATCTGATCTGTTATCCGATATGATTTGTCTGGTGAATGATGTCGTGTGCAATACGCGTCTTCACAAACTTCTGGGAGCTAGCTACTCCAAATTATTTGCTAAGATGATTCATGCATATGTATGATGATTTTGATATGATATGTTCTGGGCTCGAGGTAGTTAACTAAATCTGTATTTGCTAATTATATGATAAGTATTCTGATTATGTTTTGGTATATTAAAGGTTTATGATTTTGTGCAAGGCGTGTTATATGCTATTATATGTGTTTATGCTTTCGTATGTTTAGGTGACTACCGTCTGCTATGCTAAGATATGATTGATATGTTTTAATATGATTCGCATGCTGTCATCTGATATTATGTTAGTTTATCGTTATGTGGATTCGTTGATCTGTGAGATGAATGTGCTAGTATGAAAGTGAGTATTCTATAAGTTAGTGTGTATAGTTTGACCAGTTAATTTTGGGAACTTTGCTTATACGTTAGTATTTTATTTCTTATGTGATCTGCCATGCTTAACTTTGCTGATGTTAGGATTTGATCTGAGAATTGGTTTAGCTTATGATATCTGTTTGGATAATTGCCAATGGTTATGCTATGTTTTGTTTGGTCTTTCTAATTATAGTTGTCTGCTATGTTTCTATTTGTTTGTGTGACTGCCATGATTTGAACTGCTATTTCCGCTGCTGCTTTAATGTTTTAAATGTGTTAAGTGAAGGTTAATTGATCTGCTGAATGCCATGTTTAATTGTTGGTAATTGTTTTGTTAGCTTTTAGACTTTCTGTTTGGCTTATACGTAATTTGTTATTGATATGTTGTATGTTTGGTTGTTCTGATGTGTTTGTGTTTGTGTCATTTATGTGCTATGAGATGTCTAAACTGTTATGTGGTTGTTTGGATTTCTGTATATTTGTGCTTCCGCAGAATCCTGAAAGATCCTTCGTCATTATTTCATTTTATTTTGTTATTCGTATATTTGTTTTGCTTTTGTTTCGTTATATCTGTTCACTGGGCTTTGTAAGCTCAGCCGCACTTTTCTTTTCCTGCGGCAGGTATTAAGCGTTCAAGATAAGCTTATGGGATAGCTGATCTGGGTTGAGAGTAGAGACGAGAGCGAGATTCGATTATAGAGACCTTAGATTTATTTTGAAGTTTAGTTATTTATGTTTTCTCTTGAATATTTTTGTAAGGCTTCCGCTTTTGTACATTAGTTAAAGTTCTGATATGAAACCGTATTGTGATATCTTTAGGTTTTAGGACCCTTAGAGCTTAGGCTATGACCTGTGAGAAGTGGGTAGACATTAGGTTTCCGTCTGTTCAGACATCTTTCGATTTCGTTTTATGGTCGTTCAGATTTGACTTCGATATCCTTTTTGCCTTCACTGAATTGGCCCTCCTTTGTTCGCATCGAATTTTGTTATTTTGTTTTCGCTCGTCCGTTTGTCGATCGTTAGATGGAGACTACCCGTGGAGCCGAAGAAGATGGTGCCGACCCTGCGTTGCTGCGACGGTTCCTGTGCTGGAGAGGTTCGTGAAGCAGAAGCCACACTCGACTGCCGTGCTGTTGGAGACATCAGGATGCTGTTGGAGGAAGTTGGATGGACCAACCAAAGGCGCAAGAGACGGAGACAAGATTCAACCGGTGGCTGAGAAGATTCATCTACTTCATATGATTTGGGCGCGACTTATGTCACTCTGATTCGTTTGTCATGCGTTTCAAGACGATTTGATATTCTGATAACTGATTCTGATCCGTATTGCTTTTCTCTGATTTGTTCGGAACTCGGTGGAATCGTGAAGTTTTATCGTTTAGCATTCTGGTATATCCCAGCTTTTCTTTCTGGATCGTTAGAAATAAGTCATGAGGAAGAATACGAGGTGAACTCGGATTTGGAGTCTACGGCAACTATTAGGTTTAATCCGACACAAGAATAGGAATTTGCGCTTCTGATTAGTTGTCCTCCTTATGAGAATTTTCTGACGTTTGATTTTGAGCTAGGTCCTTTTGTTTTCATTTGACGTTTGAATCTGGGATTTTTAAGTTTTGTTTTGGAAGTTCATCTTTTGACGATTTTGAAAATTTTGTTTGATTAATGGAATAAACAAAATTTGATAGTATGATTCCTGTTCGTTGTTTTCTTTCTGATAGATTCGTTGAGTTTCCATTTGGTCCTCATAAGTTTCGTCTGATATTTATTTCCTTGATGTTGTTTTATTATCGCTTGATTAGGTATGACCATTGTGATGGTATACTCATGTGGATCTGGCTTGTTATAGGGCGATATTTGCTATCTGTGTATTATCTGTATATGATATGTTTTGTTCTGATATTAGTTATGTGTTTCTGTCATGACCCGAGACCAAATATAGTGACAATAAGAACTTGTTATGTGATGCAAGTATTATGACGCCTGATCAACGTGATAATACCGAGATCATATAATTTGAACTTATTGAAATTATATGACGTCTGGGAAATGCCTGTGATTGATAGATGTATGGATTTGCCTTGTATTAGTTATTTGGTACTTTTCATATTGGGTTGAGACTCTGTATTTGATTGTGAGATTTTCGTCGGTATCTGTTGCATATAAGTTTTGTACCATTGGGATCCGAAGTTGTTATTATCTGCGTTAACCTATAGATGGTTATGCCTGCCTTAGATCTGTATGTCTTCTCATACTCCTGCCATTAGTAAGACCGTTAAGATTCGTTCCATCTATGTATATGATAGTTTTCATCATTTGATACCTGTGTAAGTTAGAGTGTGTTTTTGAATTTTCCTTATCTCATCTTTTACTGCTAATACTTTAATAAGTATACGATTAGCATTCGTCATATATTCCTTGAAGTTCCGTAATCCACATTTGTCGCCGTACTATTCTGTCTTGTTCAATTTCGAGGACGAAATTTCTTTTCAGAGGGGAAGAAATTGTAATACCTGAATTTCTAAAATTCACAAAAAGACCAAAATACCCTTATGATCAAAAGTAAGAATAACTAAATAAACAGAATACCAAATGAGCTACGTAAATTCAGAAAACTTATAAGAAATATTACGTATGATCCAGATAAATCTTGAATGACTTTGTAAAGTAAATTTTTTATAGATGATAATTTTATAAAATCAATTATGTATTTTAACAATTAGCCGAATATATTTAAGTGTTTTATAAAAGAAATTAATTAGTAAAAGCCCAAAATAAATTTCCAAAACTAAGAGTCCATTTATTTTAAGTCCAATACATATTAAAGCCCACAAGAAAAATTGGAAAAGTATATATATACATATTATTCGGTTCACAACATCCCTAATTGCCGATTATACATTAACCGACCCCAAAACCCTCAAACAATTCGAATTCCAGTTTTCAGAGCTTGAGACCATTTTTCTTGGACAAGTTTGAAGGTAAAGAAGGTGGGAAAAATAGTGTTCGAGTTCCTAGGCTGCTGTTTTAGTCGTGGGTAGTTTTTGAGTGAATTAGGGTTTCGGCGAGTGGTGTTTTGTGCTTCTTTTGTTTTAACGATCCAAGCTCATCAAGGGTAAGTTCCTAATGTTGATTTCAGTCCTATAAGTCATATATAACACATAAAAATTGTCCATGCATGTTTAATATGTCGTATGGAATTATTTGGAATCCAAAACCCTAAAAGCGTATGAATAATAACGAATGAGCTTATAATATTTTTAGAGAGCATGAATTGATTTTTCCAGAAGTTTTTACATGATATAAGACCTGAATAAAATACATATTTATTAATTTGAAGCTTGTATGAATTGTTTTGAGTTTTAGGGTTTGGTTAAACATGGAAAAAGGAAGGTTTTAAAAAGGAACGAATAGGGTTTTGCATGAACTAGGGTTTACTTGTAATCATGGGAGGCAATTAATGAAGTAGTAATGATAAGCTAATGATTGGTGTAACCTAGGTTTAGGGCTTGTACTTAAATTTTACATTATTCGGTTCTTAATTAAAAGGTTTGGGTTGGTTTTGTAAATATTGAAACTTAAAGGTTATTTTTGTAAACAGTAAAATACTTGTACTAAACGTATAAAAATAAGTGTGGGGGTTAAACGTGTGATTTTGGATATTTAGAGGGCTATTCGAATTTTATTTAACTAAAAGGGTATGTTTTGTAAACTCTAAAACTTTTGGGCTAGAAGTGTAAAATCTGATAATATAGGGTTAGTACGTATAATTAAAGATGTTAAAGGTGCAACATGTAATTTTGGGTAACTATGGGTAAACATGTGTAAATGAATTTTGTAAGGACATGGGTGAGTTTAAGTTAATTTCCGTTTGAGTTTTCGTACGTTCTAGGTCAAAGTGGAAATCATTAAAAGAAGTAATATGTGAATTTAATGTGTATTTAGTAATATTTAAAGAGTAAGGGAAACCCTAGAACCTAAATAGGAAGTTGGTGAATTCATGAGGAATACCCTAAGATGTTGTGATCTCGTCTGTCACTAAAAATGGGAATAATCTGACAACCCTAAAAGTATTAATGAGATTAATCCGTTATACTAATAATTATTAAATAATCATAATCCGTGTAGATTCGTTGAAGGAGACGCGACATTACATCTTCGTATTCGTTCATTTGTTGCTTTTCTCTCAATTGCTTTAAGGTACGGATATTCTGACCTTTTCAGTAAAGGTTTCGTATGAAGTTTTCTTTTCGTTTTCATATTAGGATTTCCTAAACCATTGCTATGAACCCTTTTCTGAATGTTTGATCTGTTACTTATCTGAATTTATGTTTTAGTGAACTATGCAATATCTGATGTGAACTTATGTTAGGAAGATTTTGATATGCACATCTGTTCAACTTTGCTATGGTTGATTATGAAACTTCTGAATATGAACTTCTGCTTATGAATATATGACATGCCACTATGACATGAACTTATGATTTCTTAATATCTGAATATGAACCTTATGATATGAACTATCTGATAAGTTATTTGTGACCTTTATGATGAATTATGATCTGTGTCATTTATGACAACCTGTTTGACCTAAGTTTAGTTTGACACCCGAGCCAAATATAACTAGTCATGGGGGTTCCATGTCCGTATCAGTGATGCACCTCTGATATGACTCTAGGGCAGTAGAGTGATGTTCTGCCACGTCCCTTCTCTGTTATTTGTTATGAGCTCAGTTGGTATTATATTACCTATATTTGTCTGTGGGGCGTATGGATGCATCCTAGATCTGATCTGTTATCCGATATGATTTGTCTGGTGAATGATGTCGTGTGCAATACGCGTCTTCACAAACTTCTGGGAGCTAGCTACTCCAAATTATTTGCTAAGATGATTCATGCATATGTATGATGATTTTGATATGATATGTTCTGGGCTCGAGGTAGTTAACTAAATCTGTATTTGCTAATTATATGATAAGTATTCTGATTATGTTTTGGTATATTAAAGGTTTATGATTTTGTGCAAGGCGTGTTATATGCTATTATATGTGTTTATGCTTTCGTATGTTTAGGTGACTACCGTCTGCTATGCTAAGATATGATTGATATGTTTTAATATGATTCGCATGCTGTCATCTGATATTATGTTAGTTTATCGTTATGTGGATTCGTTGATCTGTGAGATGAATGTGCTAGTATGAAAGTGAGTATTCTATAAGTTAGTGTGTATAGTTTGACCAGTTAATTTTGGGAACTTTGCTTATACGTTAGTATTTTATTTCTTATGTGATCTGCCATGCTTAACTTTGCTGATGTTAGGATTTGATCTGAGAATTGGTTTAGCTTATGATATCTGTTTGGATAATTGCCAATGGTTATGCTATGTTTTGTTTGGTCTTTCTAATTATAGTTGTCTGCTATGTTTCTATTTGTTTGTGTGACTGCCATGATTTGAACTGCTATTTCCGCTGCTGCTTTAATGTTTTAAATGTGTTAAGTGAAGGTTAATTGATCTGCTGAATGCCATGTTTAATTGTTGGTAATTGTTTTGTTAGCTTTTAGACTTTCTGTTTGGCTTATACGTAATTTGTTATTGATATGTTGTATGTTTGGTTGTTCTGATGTGTTTGTGTTTGTGTCATTTATGTGCTATGAGATGTCTAAACTGTTATGTGGTTGTTTGGATTTCTGTATATTTGTGCTTCCGCAGAATCCTGAAAGATCCTTCGTCATTATTTCATTTTATTTTGTTATTCGTATATTTGTTTTGCTTTTGTTTCGTTATATCTGTTCACTGGGCTTTGTAAGCTCAGCCGCACTTTTCTTTTCCTGCGGCAGGTATTAAGCGTTCAAGATAAGCTTATGGGATAGCTGATCTGGGTTGAGAGTAGAGACGAGAGCGAGATTCGATTATAGAGACCTTAGATTTATTTTGAAGTTTAGTTATTTATGTTTTCTCTTGAATATTTTTGTAAGGCTTCCGCTTTTGTACATTAGTTAAAGTTCTGATATGAAACCGTATTGTGATATCTTTACCCTTGTCGGGTCGGGGTGTTACAGATAGTCTGGGTCCTCCACCTGAAGTTGAAGTGATTCCCGTTCGTAGATCCGTAAGGAATACGCGTGCACCTGAACGTCTATGTCTTAACGTAGAGGTTGAGGAAACTATGTTAGGAGATCTTGGAGAGCCTACTAGTTATAAAGCTACCATGGCAAGTCCTGATAAGGAAAAATGGCAGGTTGCAATGAATGGGGAAATGCAATCCATGAGAGAAAATGAAGTCTGGGTAGAGGTTGACTTACCTCTAAATGCCACGGTGGTTGGGAGTAAGTGGCTCTATAAGATTAAGACTGACATAGATGGCAATGTACACATCTCTAAAGCTCGTCTAGTTGCGCAAGGTTTTACTCAAACTTAAGGCATTGATTACGAGGAGACCTTTTCTCCGGTAGCGGACATTAAAGCTATTATAATTCTCATAGCTATAGCGGCATACTATGACTATGAGATATGGCAAATGGATGTCAAAACTGCCTTCTTAAATGGTCGCTTAGATGAAGACATCTATATGAAGCAACCTGAGGGGTTCGTGAATCCACAATTTCCAAACTGTGTATGCAAACTTCAAAGGTCCATTTATGGATTGAAGCAAGCATCAAGGCAATGGAATAAAATATTTGATGAAGAAATCAAAAGGTATGGATTTATTCAAAATCTTGATGAGCCATGTGTATATCACAAAGTTAGTGGGAGTGATGTAATTTTCCTAATTCTTTATGTCGATGACATATTAATAATGGGAAAAGACATTCCGAGTTTGCAAAATGTTAAGGCATATCTTGGGAAGTGTTTTTCTATGAAGGATTTAGGAGAAGCTGCATACATTATGGGAATCAAGATCTACCGAGATAGGTCAAAGAGGTTAATTGGTTTAAGTCAAAGCGCTTACATTGATAAAATATTGAAGAGATTCAGTATGCAAAATTCCAAGAAAGGATATTTGCCGATGAAAGTAAAGCATGGCTTATGTAGCGATATGTGTGCTTCAACACCTGCTGAGGTGGCACGCATGCAGAAAGTTCCTTATGCTTCGGCTGTAGGATCTATTATGTATGCTGTGAGATACACAAGGCTAGATGTGGCGTTCGCTCAAAACATGACCAGTCGATATCAATAGAATCCGGGTGAACTTCACTGGATTGCTGTTAAACATATTCTAAAGTATCTTAGGAATACGAAAGATATGTTTTTAGTGTATAGAGGAAATCCAGACACAGAACTTGGTGTTACAGGTTACTGTGATGCGTCCTGGCAGTGTGATAAAGATGATACAAAGTCTCAGACAGGTTATGTCTTTGTCATCAATGGAGGAGCAGTTGACTGGAAGAGCAAGAAGCAGAGTACGATTGCGATGTCTGCGACAGAAGCTGAATACATAGTTGCTTCGGAAGCTGCAATGGAGGCTGTTTGGATTAGGAAATTTATTTCAGGGCTTGGTGTTATGCCTTCAATTGAATCACCTATTGATATGTATTATGACAATTCTGCTGCAATCATATTTGCCAATGAACCTGGAGTCATGAAGGGCACCAGACATTTTCTACGGAAGTATCACTATGTTCGGGAACAAGTCCAGGAAGGTGAAATAAATCTACTGAAAGTTCACACAGATGATAACTTAGCTGATCCGTTCACTAAGGCTTTAGCTAAAGACAAGCTTGTAGGACTTGCCAATGGAATTGGACTTCGTTTAGCTAAAAGTTTCATGCATAATTGTGATTAGTATTTGGATAAAGGATATTGTAAAACATTTATTATTTTCAATGAAATAAAGTTTGGATTATGTTTATTTTCGTTTGTAATATTGTTGTCCTATATTTGCATGTTTAATCCATGAATAACTAAGTTATTCTAAATGTCCGTTGTCGATTAATGATATGGGAGTATCATTAAATTAAGACAAATCTGAGAGATGTGGTAGAATATACTTGAAAGTATATTGATGAGAATGCATACCAATTTCGAATGATATTCAATGAATTGAATATAGGACTTATCCCAACTACATAATTTACTTTGTGGATATTGTTGTAAGTAAATTATGAATAGTTATCCTCAGACTTGAGATACCAGATAAGTGTCATAAATGTAGTGCATTTCTGTGGAGCAACTTAACGCTATACGTAACTGGTAGTCATAAGGGTTGTTTTCAGAAATGTTACAAAGTTTGTGGGTTATTCTTGTAGTCAAGATAGAATTTGTTCCTTCAAATTTATTTGGAGTTCAATACTGCTGGCCCCTCGTAGGGTTGACAAGATGTTTCTGCGGCCGCACCCAAATCTTCCCTAAATATGTTTAGATGATTCGGTAATCTTGGTCAATCACTTACAACGAGAAACATAATAGTTTTATAAAGAATGACTTAATTCCATATCTTTATTTAACGTGGTATTAGAAACAAAAGGATAATGATAATGAGAAATCATTAAAAGGTTTTCCAAGAGCCTTACTCGAGTTGTACTAGAGGCATCAAAGTGTTGCTATACGCTAACCGATGTGATCACTCTATTAAGATATATCCAAGTGGGAGCTGTTAGTTTTATGGATATAAATTAGTAGACGTGAGTTAGGATCGAACTCGAGACTACGGGATTGCACACTTTACGTATGAGAATTAAAGTTAAATAATTAAATATAAATGTTGTATTTATTTATTTATTAAACGAAATAACTAACGGACGTTAAGTAATTAATGTAATAGACTAACGGGCGTTAAATGTATTTGGAAAAGGACTAGAATGCAAAGTTTGGGAAGGTTCCGGATCCCCTTGGTGAGGCTTAGAACCGATCGGCCATAGGGAACCCAAACCCAACCCATATCAAACTCTAACTTGTCCACCAAGTTTAGTTTAGTATATATACAAGGCTAGGGGTCTTGTGTTTTGCATCTCTTGTACTCATAAGCTAAAAACCTAAAACGTTTGTGTGTGTTTTTTGCTTAAACTGATCGGCCACCTTCCTTAGGTGTCGATCCTCATTCTTTTTCCAAAACAAGTTTTTTGGTTTGATAAAACTAGCATTACTTTAATTTGTTTTAGTACGTGTGTACAAAAACGTGGTAATAACACAATATTGTTATTATTCTTGGATTGAATTACAAAATGGTAAGGGGTAATTCATATAATCCTAATTAAATCAAATTAGGGTTCTTCCATTGCTAGTTTGTGGATTTGATTCTTGTTCGGCTAGAATCAAGAAAATGTACGCATATTCTTAATTAATAAATCTTATACGCTTCCGCTTGAATACTTTGATGTTTTGTGATTATTTATTTGATTGCCATGATATCTAATTCCAACATATGCGCCCAAGGATCTTGACCAATTAGAATGTCTAGAGGAGCTAAGTTAGCGGTCAACAAATATTAAAAAAATTTCAGATAGTATTTGTATGATGAAACACCTGAAGAAATTGGATGTTTAGAATGTTTAAAAGAGTAGAAGTTAATGGGAATAGGCATAAATCATCTCCGTATTAATGGGTCTAGATGGTTTCTTGAATCGTGTGCTCTACCTATTTTTATGAAACATCTGCTTCATATAGCCATTCATACATGAACTACTTTACTAGGTACAATCGAACTATTTCCTGCAGTTAGTAGGTCTGATGAGCATGAAGCAATCGCCTAAATTGCTTTGTTCGAGTTGAATCTTTATTGCCATTTCTTGAAACTTAAGTGTGCTGTCAAGATACGCTGTCGACATTAATCTCTTAGGTACATCAAAGCTGGTTCGGATATTTAAAGGCTTCTTATTAAGTAGATTTGAAGGATCGTTGGTCGTCAATAGTATAGTTGTTTCAATATGAAGTTGTTAAAAGGTAAGTGGTATAAGATTGTAACTAGTTTGTTAGTATTGAACAACATTACATTAAATAACTTTTAACTGAAGTTAGATAAGTTATTAGTTCATGGAGTTGAGTAAGTTAATTACATAGAAAGTCAAACTGTATTCTTAATGAAATTGGCGGGATTTCGCAGGATATTCGAGGTGATCATGCTTTAGCTAAAAGAATCAAGGTTTCGTATCTTCATTAATATCGTAAACAAGCTTTCATTAACATAGCCATCTCTAATATTGGGATGATATCATTAAACATCAAAATGTTTGACTTTCAAGTCAACTTATTGATTTTCATCTCATATCACTGAGTTTTCCATGAAACTGAACATGCTTAAATAGTAAAAAGTTATTCACATAATGAATTTTTGGAACATCAAAGTTTTTACAAACGTTTTAAAGCCGAGGGCAGAGAGGATTAAATTATAATATGAATTTTTTTCATGCTTATTTCGTGCCTAAACTTGCGTTACAACTTCTTGTTGGACCCATTTTTTCATAAATCAATAAATCACTCACACACATGTATGTTAATCGTAATTAGATAGTTTATTAGGATACCACATGTTGTCTATAAAACGGGGCTTGAGAGGTCAACGTTGTTGGGTTATCAAAGTTTGGTAACATATAGTTTTTTGCGAATTGATAGTCTATTAAGTTTTAATTCTTTTAATGATTGTGATCTATGTAGCAGAGCATTAGAAGCAAGTTGTAGGGACAAACATAAGCAACCCTCAACTAAAACTTGCTAAGCCTCATCCGCGTGTTCAGTACCTTCATACACCACTGTCTTTATTCAGACGATGACCTCATTGACTTGATCGGTGGTGAAAGTAGTGTGGATCTTGTGATTGTTGCCGAAGCGGTACTTTTGATTGATTTACCAAGTTTCTACTCAGTGATCGACCGTGTTTTACAACCAAACAATGTTTTTTTCCATTTAAGGATACAATGACTTTGACATAACACTCGAAATTGATGTGGCGCGTAAGAGGTTTCATGACACTACGCTATTTGAGGTTACCAAACATTGCCATTTCCATTTGAAAGTGTCGGGTTGTGGTCTGAAGTGAGTCCTTCGAAACTCGATGTAGATTAGGAACTTGCGTTTGAAGGTGTTTGGGGTATGCTGGGATCTTGGTCTGCTGTTGTGATTGATTAGGTGTTGATTTGCTATATGAATATATGGTTCAAGAAATCAAGAGTGTGTGGGGCGGGTGGAAGTTGGTTAGGCGTGTTGTGTACAAGGTTTCTTTACTTGCAGGCAAACCGCACTGCTTTGATATTAGATATGTGATTTCCCCTAATGAATAATATTTGATAGTGCGAATTTGTGTAGCTTCATCATTTATTCTTGATCTAGTGTGAAGACCAGCTGGTACACAACTATCGATTACAAGATTTTGTTCCCTATGCCTTACTACTTTTAATAGAATATATTTGATCAAACTTAGTATGACTTGTAGGAAATAGCCATGAGTGACTACCATGGCCTTATATTAACTTGAAATCAAATTCTAGAATTACCTTATAATGTTTTACAATAGTTTCGGAAACAACTTCAAATTCCCATAGATTACAACACAGGTATTTGGGAGAAAAAATCATCTTGTAGATATTAAAAAGCAACGATTATAGAAATGAAAAGCTAATGTACAAAATATGAATGGAATTGATCGATTATGTTATTTATGTGGTTATTTGCATAACAAAAGAGGATGTTTGTTCATTTGTCCCACATCGCCCAATCCATCAAAGTTGCATAAGAAGACTTCTTATAAAGTACATCGTTAGTCCATGTGGTTTAGACTTAGTTGAATGTCATGTTTAGTTCTCGTTACAGAGAAATCACTGTAGACCTCCTCAATGGTTGGTTACTTTTTTGAGAGCTTGTTATAAGCTTTTGAATCCCACATCGACCAAAAATTAGATATATTGCTTCTTTATATACTACAGCGTGTACCATTAACACATATCTAGATAAGTATTATGTTGATTGGATACTGTGTTGGTATCAGGTTAATGCAAAGAATCTTTAACCAACTCTCGTACCCACCAACTTCTACAATATCTATTTTTTTTTATCATTTTGAAAACGTAAGATTTGGATTTTGAGTTTTTAATGTAAGTAAGTTTGTTCCTAACCTTGGTAGTTATGTTCCAATACAATGTCATATCTTGGTAATTGTACTTTTCATAAGCATGTTAATTTGTTATTTATACCCTCTTTTTAGCGGATATGTTTGGTTATTCGCATTACTAGGAGACATCTTTTATACCGGTCATAAGTTGGCTTAACGAGTTACATTAGAAGAATTTTTATATTTTTTTAGCATAGCATAACCAACTCAAATCTTTTTTAGACCCATTACTTTTATTAGATGAGCTTTTCTATAAGAGACCGAACGACAACAAGCATAGGCTCCGCTATAAGTATTTGATAGGTGTGCGTGCCCCTTTATTCATATGATATCTTTATGTAACGAAAAGGACAAAGATGCCTCCTAAGTAGTTTCGGTTTACAGCATGTACCAGTATTGTATATCTAGATTAGTATTATGCTGATGGGATATTGTAATAGAATTAGAGCCTAAGGTGTGGTGACCTCAGGTCAAGCTTTAACCTTTGTGTGACACACGGTAATTATTCACTTATTATTAAATAATAAATGACTATTTATTACTACTAAGCATATTCATTAAGCATACATAAGCTTGCCTGATCATTTGAGTGGATAACTCGCACCCTGTAGACTGTTGCATTACTTTAGCATTCATCGCATAATTTGAATATGTGATATGTTAGTCCTGAAATTCTCTTATGATTAAATTTGTAAGACGAGAGGTTATCTCGTTTTCCACTGTGACCGACACCGCACGCGTACCGACACTATGATAAGGGCAAATAAAACATATGATAAATCCCCATAATAGAAAATGTTACCAATATAATACCATTTCAGAAACGTATTCTTAAGGCGTTTCAGTATAAAAAGTATCAAACTATAATACTTCAGTCACGGTATAATATTGCGGGACATAAAATACTTGATACAAATTTAAGTTACTTACAACACTTAAACCTTATCTCCATAAATTAAAAATACAACAATTTATTTGAAGTTAATAAAAATCCTTTTTTATTTTGTTCCTCTCTTTTGTCTTACCCACCCACGCCTCACACTCTCACACAACTCTGATCAAAAGTCTGTTTCTTCAAAGTATCCCGTCTCCTTTCCTGATAACCTTCCTTCGCTGGGTCAACATCCTCAAAAAGGGAAAAATGATATATGTGGTAACTGAGAAACCACTTTCTTCCCCACCTCTCCTATCCAAGGTTCATATGGGTGAATGTTTTTGTTCCTACTTCTTTCTCTGTCATCGTTGACGCCGCCCAAGCCAAAAAGACAAGCCACCCTCAAGAATCTATGGAGCTATACTATCCTTCCTTTATTCCCAAAAGTTTTGTCGTATCACCCTACATCATTCCTAGATGTCAACGAGGAGGGAGATGGTTTAAGAGGGAGTTTTACTAAAAGTGGATACTTCTCATCTTTCAAGTTAGAAAGTCGAGTCAAGGCACCCCATTATATGTCTCTATTTACAAATTCGAAGGGGAGAAACCATCAACTCAGTTTCATCATCAACTTTACCAAAAATTAGGGTTGTTGAATTGAGGGTTTTGCAATTAAAGGTGTGTTCAAAGTAATCCAAGCTTCAATTTGGTGGAGTTGAAAGGAAATCGTGGTTATTGAGTTTCCTTGGGTCGACTCCTATTCCTACCCGCCACATACTTTAATTGGTGAATGAGTTCCTTTAATGTTCACAACTTCGTTTGTATATCAAGTTATGTAATTGGTCATGTTTTATTTAAACTTTGTATTTGTTCTTGTTAATCGAAAATTTTGGATCTTGAATATATAAAGAATCTGTTGAATATTGGTATATATGGTGCAACGTTATTTTGATTCTGGAAATTTCGTTCTAGTAAATCTTGTTCCTGCGAAATCATCTAAACATTGGCCTACTTAGTGTGTCGTTATGTTGGTTGCGGAAAAGTTTCATTTTAGTAACCCTTGAGCTTGTGTCATAAACCTTGTGATAAGTTAGTCATTTTTAATTACTTTCATTGAATCTGGAAATGGGATTGTGGTTGTGGCACTTTGCTTAGCTTTCGAAAACTAGTGTCGTTATATTAATCAAGTAAAACTGGAGTTAAGCCAACTCGAGTACTTAGAAGTATATGAATCTTGACCTCTACTTAACAAACCTCCTCTCCCTTTAGAGTATGTCGACTAATGGTAGTCTCGCTCCATTCTTAAGACAAGTCGAAACCTCACTATGGTCGTACCATAGTGGTGAGGTCTTGGTTAGACCAATGTGATAGAGGAGTATACATAAAAGTCTTGTGTTAACATAAAGCTATCTTCCACTTAGCGTAGTGATGAAAATATTTTGGGTCGAAAAACCCACTGTGGTTATCACCACGGTGATATGGTCTTGATTTTTTGAAATGGTTAAAGTGGGTATCTAACGAGTCGGCTTGAGACTTAGGCATGTAGTGTCAAAAATGAAATTCCTGAATGCTTCCTTTGCGTCTTGTTGTTGCCATATTCAAACTATGGTTCAAGTTCTTGCCTTCGAAATTGTTAACAGCAACATTACCATCAAGTTTCTGGGCCACAGCCCAAATCATAACTTTGTTTTACAAAAAGAGTCTTGGTTGGTTTTGGGCCCAAGCCCAAACCTTGTACCCCCAACGCCAGGCCACAACCCACTGTGGTTTTGGGATGTCCGTTTGGGTGATTTAAGCAAATCAACGAAATAAAACTTGTAGTGTAATCGGAAGTCAAATAAACTAAACTCGTTTCCCGCATATTCCTTCCTTTCATTTCGTTATATATCGTCATAACATCAAGTGTAAAAAGTCTAATACAAGAAATAAGTGTTTAAAAACATGATCTACTTAATAAGGTCTACATCAAAGTTTTAACGTCAAATGTGTTCGGGTAGACACCTTTATGTCAAGTAAAGTACTAGTCGTGAATTGTGAATGTTAAGAACCAATTTTTAACAAACAAATAGTGACTAACTATATCATTTTATTATATAATAAATTTGAAAGTCTTTAAATTTAAAATGAGTATTTTCTAAATACAATTAGAAAATAAATCAACTTTATTCTAATTTGACGATACAATTATGTGTCAACATGAATAAGTATATATACATTCATATACTTACTAGTAAAACATTTTGATTATTTTACTAGCCAATTACGATTTTAAAACCATTATAAAAACAATATTAATTTAACCTTTATATGAAAGTCTAAATTAAAATAATGAACTAAAATATTGCCCTCCTTATCTAGGTCGCGTGTCGGTGCAGCTTCACAATATTCATTGAAATTCCACCTTTGGACTACTTATTACTAAGGTGAGTTTATAGCCCCATTTTACTTGATAAATTGTTTTATGCATTTTGGGGTGAGAAAATATGCAAAACCTTTTTATGGACCTGAACTATTGCATGATTACTATTACGTGGTTTAGCCTAAGCCCTTATGTCCCTAGAAATGCCCCCTTTCATGAACCGTCAGTTCCTGCTGGGAAGCGCGAATGTTATAAATAGATCTATTGAGGGTGACTCCTCCGTTCGGTTGGCCATGCTTAGGCCAAGGCGAAACGTATACCATGTCAGAATCGAGTGTAGAGGGACAAAACACTCGCATTAGGCCCCATATATTGTATGACTTCATTTAGCATACAAAAACTGTCGTAGTATCGGTTGCATGAACTTAGTGCTAGCGTAATAGAATTTCATCCATATATCATTATATTCGTTGTAATGATTATATGCCTTTGATTATGGTCCATGTTTACTGTTTTATTATAAACCTATGAACTCATCAGCTTTTAGCTGACCTTTTTAGCATATTTTCTCAGGTGTTTGACTTGTTATCATGGTTCAAGGAAAGGAGTGGCAATTGTCGTAGTTATGCTAAAAGAAGTGTTTTAACACATAATGATGTTTTTATTTGGGACCACAAAACTTATGGGTTGTGCTCTTTTATTTAAACAATGTTTGTAAGACAATGTTTTTAAAACTATTTTATGAAATTAAACGGAGTATGTATTCCGTTCTTTATTACTTGTGTTATGATCTCCGATTTAGTAGCACCCTATAACCCGTATGCTTCCGCTAAACCAGATTTGGGGGTGTTACACTTTGCCATATCAGCGCCATATCAGCTTTAACATTTCATCTTAACTCACCAAAAAAACACCCTTTATCATAACATTCCCAAGTTAAAGTTTAACCTTTGATATTTTCAAATTCAACCCCTAAACTAAAACAAACACTTTATGTATTAAAAAACATATCATTAATTCGAAAACATATTACCTTACGAAATTTAAAAAAAAAAAAAAAAGGTTACAACGAAATAAAAAAACACACTGCAAATTAAACTACAACATAAAGGAAATGAAAAAAATACAATCTAGTGACGAGGTTGCAAGTTATATTTTTTGATGATTCGGTCTTTTTTTTCATTGATCCAAGCCACGACATTTGGATCTTTGCCATCAGTGTCAATGATCAAAAAATCCATCTCTTCCAACCTTGTTATCGTTTCATCTTTTACTTGGGCGGCCCGATACGCCGCTTGGGCGGTTTCACGTTTGATACGATACTCGTTTGTCATAGTTTCGGTGAATTGGCTTGACGAGCTCGTTCCTCCGGTGCTCGCTCCCCCAGTACTTGTCGTGCTCTCGGATCTTGCTTTATTGGAAGCACGTTTATTCCCATGGGGCGTGGTTGTTCATCATGACCAAACAAAGCCTCGTTTGTTTGGCTTGGGACATCGCCGGTTAAATCAACCGGATTCGGCGAGTCCTATTTCTTATGCTTACGCAAAATCTCCCAAGCATCATCGATAGCAAATGGCGCGGATTTGTGCTTGTCACGATACATTTGCTTCGCCCGTTTGAGGACATCCATCTCACTTTCCCCACTTTTCTGTTCCTGTTGCGCACGTTTGAAATACGTGTTGAACTTTGTGCAATCACGGTTCAACGTTTTCCACTTGCTTGTTATCATATCCTTGGTGCGTCATTGAAAATTGAGTCTATTGAACTCATTTCTGACCCGATGCCAAAACGTATCATATCCTTGTGCCCGCCCGACCATCGGATCCTCCGTAACAGCTACATAACACGTGGCAAGTAATTCTTCCTCTTTTGGTTGCCAAAGTCCGGCAACGCAGTTTTCGCCATCCTCATCGATTGGTTCGGGGTCTTTGGATTTTTTGGACTCTCGTTTACCATGACTTTTGGGCTTTGGAGGAGACGTGGGTGTTTCGGGAATATCATGTGTTTTAGTTTGTGAATGTTGTGAGTGTTGTGAGAATGGTAAATTTTGAAAATTGGTGTTTAGTGTGTTTTGTTGACTTTGTTGCCAAAACATAAATTGTTGATGTTTTAGGAAAAAATCTTGGCTCGACATGCATAGTGGGTTGGGAAAAGAGACGTTGGGGTTTGAAGATGAACCCGCGTTCGGGTTTGAAGATGAACCCGGGTTTGAAGTATTCCACCCACCACCGAGAAGATTCATGAATGTATCATCGTTATTGTTTCCTCCCGACATTGTTTTTTAGTAATTAGAAGTATAAGATTCAGATGATTGAGCAGTGGAAGTGTGAAAAAAATGGTGTTTTATTTGGGTATTTATAGTGATAACAAAATGGTTTTGATTTTTTTTAACTAGCCGTTATTATACGTTTGGGGGGGGGGATAAAATGAATTTTTTTTAACCCCAACGGCTAGTAGCCGTTTAGGGGGGGTAAAATGATTTTTTTCCCCTATGGCTTCCCCTCAACGTTGCATTATTTGGCTAACGTTGGGGCATTAACGTGGCTATTATGCCACGATCGGTGTGGGTAACGGGACGTAACGCCCTTGCGTTAAGGATTAACGCTCGTTTCAGCATTATTATACCGTCCACTCTTAGGTTAATGCAAAGAATCTTTTACCAACTCTGGGACCTACAAACTCATACAATATCTAAACTTTTTATCATTTTGAAAACGTAAGATTTGGATTTGGAGTTTTTAATGTAAGTAAGTTTGTTTCTAACCTTGGTAGTTATGTTCCACTACAATGTCATATCTTGGTAATTGTACTTTTCATAAACATGCTAATTTGTAATTTATACCCTCTTTTTAATGAATATGTTTGGTTATTCGCATTATTAGAAGACATCTTTTATACCGGTTATATGTTGGTTTAAAGAGTTACATACTTACATTAGAAGAATTTGTATATTTTTTTAGCGTAACATAACCAACTCAAATCTTTTTTTGACCCATTACTTTTATTAGATGAGCTTTTCCATAAGATACCGAACGACAACAAGCATAGGCTCCGCTATAAGTGTTTGATAGGTGTGCGGTGTGCCCCCCTTTATTCATATGATATATTTATGTAACGAAAAGGACAAAGATGCCTCTTAAGTAGTTTCAGTTTACAACATGTACCAATATTGCATGTCTTTTGAAGAAAAAAATAGTTCATGCATGTTTTTTCTTATATACAAAAAAGAGTTCATGCAAGTGGTGGCAGATAAGTGGAAATTCGATACGGATGGCTTTACTATGTTTAAGGTTGTCAAGAGACTGCGTCTTTTGAAGAAACCTTTTGCGAAAGTTGTTGCACGATCAGGTAAATCTTCATGATAGAGTGTTTAATCTTCGTAGCGAGTTGGATGAGGTGCAAAGGGCGCTTGATCGAGACCCTTCGTGAAGAAGAAGCTGTTTACCTTGCAGCTTTTACTCAAGCTAAATTGGATGAGGAGCGTTTTTTTAAACAAAAGGTGAAGATTGATTGGCTGCGAGAATGGGATCCTAATTCGGCATATTTTCACCGTTCAGTTAAAGATAAGGCGAGCAGGAGACGCATTGACTGTGTTATGGGACCTGATAATGTTCTTTATGAAGGTAACTTAGTGCCTAATCTTTTTGTGCAACAAGTCTTGTATACAGGGACGGCGTCGCCCTTGGTTGAGACGTGGTCAGGTGTGCTGGAGTGCCTTTGATCTTGACTTTGCCATTTTATTCATGTTTTCACTCCTTTTCGTCCAAATATGCTTCATTCCACCATTTTGCTTTCAAAAGACCTAAAATGTGAAAATGAACAATTTTAAGTAGTAACGGATATAAAATATGTCAATTTAGGGCTTAAATGACCCTCTAAAAACGTATGTTTTAAATCCTTATCATTATTCCTATAGCAAATAAACTAAATAACTTTAGCATGAACTACAAGTCTACAACAATAACCAACAAATGACAATTACCCAAGTCTTTCAACCTCACAATTATGGGTTTACGGCTCATTTAGCAATACTTGATGTAAAAGAATATCGCTATAACAAGGTAAGTGGTTGTTTTCTGAAGCATGCACGCCATTTCTCAAATAATATGCTAAGTGTTGTCATCCTCTGTATTACAATTGTATGGTCGGATCATGCGTTGTCCCAAGTGATTTTGATGAGTTTTTTCTTAAGAGACCGAGCAACAACAAGCATAGGCTCCGCTATGAATATTTGATAGGTGTGCGTGCCCCTTTATTCATATTACAGTATATCCTTATGTAACGAAAAGGAAGAAGATGACTCCTAAGTAGTTTCGGTTTACATGTTTCAGTTGGATAAACTAAGTTTCTTATGACATGAAAACACTATAACTCAGCGGTAAATTATCACGATATGTATATGAAAAAAAAAAAAAAAAAAAAAAAAAAAAAAAAAAAAAAAAAAACATCTTGTAGATATTGAAAAGCAAAGATTATACAGAAATGAAAAGGTAATGCACAAAATATGAGTGGAACTCATTATCTTATTTATTTGGTTTTTGCATAACAAAAAGAGGATGCTTGTCCCACATTGCCCAATCCATCAATGTTTAGGAGACTTCTTATAAATAGGGGGAAGGTGCCACAAGATTTAGGACATACATAATGTGATCGACCAAGATGAGCATCGGGTCAAACCAGACCCGAACTAACAAAAACCGAACCGATCCGAAAACTAAAAAGAAAAAAACTCAAACCGAGAAATAAATATCAAAACCGAAACAGAACCGAATAATTTGGTTCGGGTCGGTTTTCGGGTTTCGAGCCGAATAAACCGACAAAAACCGAATCGAATCGAAACCGACAAAAAACAAAATAAATATACAAAACCGAAACCGAACCAAAAAGGTCGTTTTGGTTCGGTTCGGTCCGGTTTCGATCGGTTTGTCGGTTCGGGTCTGTTTTCAGGTGGATTTGCTCAGCCCTAGACCAAGTTATTTGTTATTTCATTGTTTTTGTCTTATGGTTTAAGCTATTTAAGTTTTAATAGCTAGTTTTGGTGATTAAACTATTAAAAGTAATTTTTATCTTAAATGTTAAACAAAATTTTGGGTTTAAACCCAAGGTTCCTGGTTTGATAACTATTATTCTTTAAATGTAATTATCTTATTGGGAAATGAGTGGGTTTATAGTTATTTTTTGTTTAATTATTTTAATCAAACAGTTAAAAAATTGAGTTGCAGGAGTATTAAATTAGAATGATCACATATTTTATAACCAAAATTCGTGCCATACTTTATATTTTAGTACGTGAAATTGGTGCGCGTGTGGACTACCACATTCACGATTATCTGACTCTAATTTGGAAGATCACCACTAAATAACGAAATTTGAGTCTAGTGTTAATTTTAAGAAAATGATGACGTAACATTTAAGGCTATGTTTAATAAAATGGTCAATTCCATATATATTCAACAAAAACACTATAATGACATATTTACTAGAAACATGCTTTAAATACATTGTATGTCATGCATTCAAAACATGTATTTTGAGTATATATGACATTTTCATGTTTAGATAAGATATATATAAATTTTTCCCTTAATAAAATATGACATGTACTTATAGAATAAACTCTCAATCTTAAACTTCTCACAACTAACTAAGTGTAATCCTCATTGTATTTTCAAAATATTAAATATAGCCTTTAAAACTACAAATAGTAAAATCCTTAATTTTATCCTAGTTTGAAAAGAATAAAAAATGTGTAAAAATAAGTTATACATTTATGTATGGTTACTTTTATGAAAACTTGTTTTAAGCTTTTCAATCCCACATCGACAAAAACGACGATATATTGCTTCTTTATATACTAGAGTGTGTATCATTAATACATGTCAAGATTAGTATTATGTTGATGGGATACTATATTGGTATTAGGTTATTCAAAGAATCTTGTAACAACTATCGTACCCACTAACTCATACAATATCTTAACTTTTTATCATTTTGAAAACGTAAGATTTGGTTTTCTTAGTGTAAGTAAGTTTTTTCTTCCTGTTAACCTTGTTAGTTGTTTACCAATATCTTGGTAATTGTACTTTTCATAAGCATGCTATGAATGTCTTATATAGGTTTGAAATGTTCCTCTTTATTCATATGATATCTTTTGTAGCGAATGGTTAAAGATGCCTCCCAACTAGTTTCGTTATACATGTTTAGTTTATTAAAGTAAGTTTCGGATGACATAGAAATACAACAACTTAAATGTAATTTATAATAACGTTAGATTGTAAAACAAAAGATAATTAAGTTGATGAAAACGAAAGCTGATGGGGAATTGGATGCGAATAGATTCAATGTACAAAACTTGATAGAATATTAATGGAATAGATTATGTTTGAGATCCTTCATGTTATTGTTGTGGTTTCATAGCAAAAACAAAACAGTGAAAAATAAGCTAGTCCCACGTCGCCCCTAGCATGTAATAGTTTCAAAACAGCTTCAAAGACGTATATATTACCAACAAGTTGCACCAATACAAGCAATCGCTCACATATATATAAGACATTAAATGCTAGACCGTTGCCTTATATGAGTGGAATTGATTAATTATGTAATTTATATGGTTTTTGCAAAAGAAGAAACAAAAGAGGGGATGCTTGTCCAGTGTCCCACATTACCCAATTTAACATTTTCATAGGAGACTTGTAAATAACTGTAATCCTCATTGTATTTTTAAAATATTAAATGTAGTCCTTAAGGTTATAAATAGCAAAATCATTAATTTTATTATACTTAAAAAGAATAAAACAATGAGTAAAAAGAAGTTATACATTTATATTTATGTATGGTTAGTTTAATGAGAACTTGTTTTAAGCTTTTCAATCCCACATAGATAAAAAAAAATGATACAATGCTTCTTAATATACAACACTTTGTGTTGTTAATACATAAATAGATTAGTATTATACTGAAGTATATGCTATAGTGGTTATAGATAATGGGAGTTGATATTGACATCACAAAAATTGATGTCAACATTATAATGTTATACCCCTAATGCATATGTTACAACATACCATATGCATAATTGTGGTGTCCTCATCAATTTATTTGTTGTTAATATCAACTCGATAAATAGAGAGAATCTATATTCTATATGCTCTTGCGGTACCTACCAACTCATATCTTGGTACTTATACTTTTGTTAGTGTAACTGAGTTTGTGGCTAACCTTGGTAATTATTTTCAACAACAATTTCCTATCTTGGTACTTATACTTTTCATGAGCATGCTAATTTGTTATTTATACTTTATTTATTTTAGACTAAAATACACCGTTGGTCCCTAAACTTGTTGCTGTTCATCGCGATGGGACGAACCTCGCCCTTTTCATCGCCACGGGTCCAAACAGTAGCCATTAAATGCCAGATCGGTCCCTTTGACCAATTCTCTGTTAGTCATAGTCTGTTAAGGTTAGGGTGTGCCTTGCACATGAGGGTAAACTCGTCATTTCATTGTTTTGGTCTATTTTATTTCATCTTCATCTTCCTCATGGGCTAAACCCAGATTCCGACGACCTTAAACCCAGAATCCGGCGACCAAGAAAATGTGTCATTAATGAAGTCAGTGAGCATTCCATAGCTGCCCTACTAGATTTTAACTTTTGCTAGATTTTAACTTTTGCTTGATGTAATTTACTTCTATGTTCATTAATACTACCATGCTGTCAAGAAACTAGATTTTAACAAGGATGTTTAATGAGTTCGCTGTCAAGAAACTACCATGCTGTCAAGAAACTAGATTTTAACTTTTGCTTGATGTAATTTGCTTGATGTCAAGAAACTTTTGCTTGATGTAATTCCTTGTTAAGTTAAATATCGAAGAACTTGTTCATGAAATTACCATGCTGTCAAGAAACTAGATTTTAACTTTTGCTTGATGTAATTTACTGCTATGTTTTGACCCATCAATTTGTTAAAATTTACTTTACAGTATGATAATCTCAAATGAAATTCCATCTTCCATTTAACCATAACATAAAAAAAATGCAAGTCTCAGACCCAAACTGTAATGATTAAACTACCATACAATATTTATTCATCGTTATACAAGCATAGTAGGGACATGAGACGACAAAATTATCGGCACATATGAAATTCAAGTTTTTGTCTCTTTTCAGTATCGAGACCATGTACAACATAATAGTGACACACAACTCAATTATGGATATATATACCATCATCATTAGTCTAAAATAATGAAACCATACAATCTTCAAGTTCAAAATCCCAAACAAAAAATGAAACAATACAAGAACTTTTGGTCTTTTTTCTCTGACAAAAACAAAAAATCATACATATACTCTGCCAAGTCAAACAATGCTCAAGATCCACCTGTTCATTATAAGGAGTAATTAGAGATATCATATCTTGAGTAGCATTCAAAATTGACTAGCTTTAATGATTTGAGAATAAAAGGAATTCCCAAACCAACAGCTCCCTTCAAAACATACAATGAATGAAAAGGAGACTTTTTGAACAAGTTAGCTTAATAGGGTAGCTTATGGAGTGTTTAGATGTGTTTTATGGGATGCAGTACAACACTAAAAGAGAAGTAACCTCTAGTTTAAAGCATCTGGACGGCTCGGCAGCTAACTGACCACGTACAGACTGGAGTTCCAAATAGGAAATGGTGATATGTGTCAAAAGTCACCCAATATTCTATTAATTCATAAAACCTGCTCAACAAATATGTTTGGCACAGTGACTGGATTTACTATTCCAGCTTCCATAATCATATTTGACTCACCGATCGTTTATACCAAATGAGACATTTTGGACAAAAATGTTTCTAGTCAATCCCGCCAGAACCGAGTTAATTTGTTACCAAACACGCCCATTTTACCACAACTGTGCATAGGATTTGAACAAATTTGTTGCCTAAAGTGTTGATACATTACCTTGTACAAGTCTGTGTTCTTAGATTCAGCTTCTATCAGCTCTTGCTTTAACTGAAGTGATTGCGCCTTTTCGTTGCTAAGTGCCAATTCTAGCTCTTGCTTTATTAGATAGTTGATATTTTATACATTTTGGTCCTGCTGCTGCTTCGGTTTACTTGTTCAAACTGCTTAATGAGAACGTGGGAATTGTAAAGTGCATTTGTTGTTTGACCAGGTCTAGGTTGATAATTTTTGTTTATTATTTTCGATGTCATGTTCTGTAGATTTTTTGGTCTAAACTTAATGGCAATGGAGTTGAGCAGATTTTTGTATATTTCTTGCTTGTGTTGTAAAAATAGAGTGTATGTCTTCATTACGATCAGTCTTTGTTCTTTTACTGGACTGGATAGCCTTCAACAAAACAATTGTTTATTGAGGCGTCAAGTTTCTTACTAGTCTGGTAAGCAAACTATGGAATGTGGTTGAATCTAACTAAATTCTGTTTTAAAGAAGCTGCATTACACTTGCTAAGTTTTGTGCCAGAGAACAATAACAAACTTAAGTAACTCGGGTTGGTTGTTAACTGGCATGTGTGATTCCCTGGTATAAGTAAGAGAAGGCTATAAGTTTGAAGGCTATAAGTTTGATGGTCGGACATGGGTCGCAGGAATCTGGGTTTAGCCCATGAGGAAGATGAAGATGAAATAAAATAGACCAAAACAATGAAATGACGAGTTTACCCTCATGTGCAAGATACACCCTAACCTTAACAGACTTTGACTAACAGAGAATTGGTCAAAGGGACCAATCTGGCATTTAATGGCTACTGTTTGGACCCGTGGCGATGATTATGCCCGGTTTCGTCCCATCGCGATCCTCCGCTACAAGTTTAGGGACCAACGGTGTATTTTAGTCTTTATTTTATTTTTTTGGTAGTGGATATACCTATGCCAACTGCCTTGAACACCACTAACAACAAATCATACTATCAACCTTCCGAAGTCAACAACTAATCATGGACAATCTTTTGTTTCTACTCCCACTGCAAGAAGGAACACATTGGGACCAAGGGTAACCTGTGCTTATTGCCACAAAGAGAGTCATGAAAGGAATGAATGCTACAAAGTTGTTGGTTACCCAGTTGGTCATCCCTTGCATAACAAATACATACCACTGAATCAGAGGACTCACTACAAAGGCAAGTCAGTAAACATCATTAGTGAAACAAGCTAGAGAACAAAATCAAATGGAAGTGCTCACACAAGTGATCCCAGCTGCTCAACTTCAATAATTGACTCCTATGTGAACTCCAGAATGGATCAGCTTCAGAATCAGCTGAATCAAGTACTCATTATGATGTAGAATATAATAACCCAAAGAGTTCACATCCTCCGATCCACCAATGGCAGGTACTTATTCTTTCATTACTTCATTCAAATCAAGTCCTATAGGTCCTATAGATATTTGGATAGTTGATAGTGGTGCTACAGATCATATATGCATAACCTTATCCCTCATGCACAATGTACACAAATGCACAACACCAATATATGTTAATCTCTCAAATGGACAACAAGTAGAAATTACCATGATTGGATCAGTCACACTTAAACCAAACTTCACACTACACAATGTATTTCATATTCCTACTTTCTCATTTAACGTCATCTCAATTAGCAGACTAACATGTTAAACACATTCAAGCATTACCTTCACTCACAAAACTTGAATATTTCAAGGCCATAATGGAGCTATCACTTGTGGCAATCTCTATGGTGGTCTGTATATCCTCAACTCATCTCCAAAACCTCTACCTTCTCAAGTTGCAGCTACTAAATCAACCACAACAATCCACACCAACTTCACTTTTCTATGGCAAGCAAGACTTGGTCATCCATCACCTCAAGTTCTCGCTTCTTCAGTTAACGTAGATAGTTTCAATAAATGTAGTGTATGTCCTGTTTCAAAACAATTGTACATACTTATGTATGGAATTCCTTAAATGCACTAGTTAGTTGTCTTTACTTGTCTCAATTAGTTAGTTAGACTAGTTTGACTATGATTGACTTTCTTGTATAAATACTGTTCCATTGCTGTAATATCATTCAAATAATAAGATTTTCACCAAAATACTCTCAAATTCTTTAAGTAGTTTCGATTTACATGTTTCAGTTCCGTAGACTAAGATTCAAATGATATGAAATACTAAAACTTAGCTGTAAATTATGAGGAAAAAATCTTTTAGATTTTTAAAAGCCAATACTACTATACTATACAAATGAAAAGCTAATGTACAAAATTGGATGCTTGTCCAGTTATCCCACATTGCCCAATCCATCAAAGTTTACATGGAGAGACCTCTTATAAATAAAGGGGCTAAGGTGCAATAAAAGTTAGGACATGTAATCTGTATTACCAACTTTTTTTGGTTCTTACCTTTTTGTCTCAATAGTTTGGGCTATTAATGAATTAATAGTTCTTTTTATTTAAATTATAAACCAAAATTTGAATCCAAGTTTAAATTTTTTGAATGGATAATTAATTTTCTTGTAAATATAGTTATCTGCTTAGAAAAGATGAATTTATAATTATTATTTGTTTATGCAATATAATTAAAAAGTTAAAAAAATGGGTTGCATGTGTATTTGTTTTTGATGCATCTGTTGGAATTATAAAACTGTTAACATGTTAATATATAATACATAATCATGAGTACTCAACGAAAGCAATTAGATCAAGTAACATTAACATAGGGTTTAAGAACTTGTGTACATTTTAGCAATAAAAGCAAACGATCAAAAAGTTTTGAATATTCGCGTGTGAATAAAGCTAACACACGAAACCACCAAAGATCTAATTATGATTTTCTCCAAGCTTGCATACACAACACGTTAAACAAGAACACTAGTATGCTAGTGCTTAATACAAGAAAGAACAAACGAGGCAAACGTGGCACTTGTTCTAGCGTCAAACACTCAAACGAATATAATAAAGGGCAAATGATTAAAAAAAAGTCTCATACTTGCCATGGTTTCCTCTTCTGGATAGCGAACATTTTTTTTTGCTTTTGTGGGTATTCTTCTTTCAAATTTATAATTTTTATGGTACTATGTGACATTTTTGCCTTTCGGGGAAAAAAAATTTCATATAGCTAAGAGGGGCATAAATGTCAAAAAAAAAATCGCAAAATACCCTAAAAAGGATGAATTTGAAAGAAAAGTACCCACAAAAGCAAAAAAATTTGTTCACTACCCTGAAGAGAAAATAGTGGCAAATATGATATTTTTTTTAATCATATGCCCTATAATAAAACCAAAACCTTTTGGTTATGTTTTTCCTGCCGTAAGAATGAAACACAGAGAGAATAAGTATTGCATGCATAATGAATTGATGATATCATGTTTATAATACTTTACATGCATGTCATCGAATGAAGTATATCACAGTAAAGAATTGTGCCGTGCACACTACTAACAATGTGGGCTTTCGCAGGGGAAATATTAGGGCTTTCGCCGGGCACATGTCCCCTAATATTTCCCCTGCGAAAGTCCCCTGACAATACCCTCTCAGGAATAGTTTCTGCCCTTTTACTGCGGTACGCGGTCTGTAGGAGATGTTGTGTTCACCGAGCAACACGCTCCACTTTTGTAGTCGTCCTGATGCGTCAGGTTTGGAGATGATTTGTTTGATAGGTTGGTCTGTAATTACCGCAATTGGATGTGCTTGGAAATATCTGCGCAGTCTTTTGGCGGCGAATACCAATGCTAAGACCAACTTTTCCATTGCGATGTAATTAATCTCCGTTTTCTTAAGCGCTTTGCTTACAAAATACACCGGCGTTTGTACTGACTCCTTGTCCGTCAGCAGCACCGCGCTGACTGCTCCATGTGTCGCAGATAAGTACATAATTAATTCTTCCCCTGGTCGGGGTGCGACTAGTGTTGGGAGCGCTGCCAGGTGTTGTTTAAGCTGTGTAAAGGCTTCTTCTGCCTTCGTAGTCCAGCGAAAATCTCTCTTTTTATGCACATCTTGAGTGTCTTGAAGAGAGGTAGTGACTTGTCTACTGACTTGGACAAGAATCTATTTAGACCGGCCAGTTTTCCATTGAGAGATTGGACTTCCTTCAACGTGTGCGGTGAAAGGAGTTCGATGACAACCTTAGTTTTTTCTGGACATGGTTTGATGCCATCAGGTTCTATCAGGTATCCGAGAAACATGCCTTATGTAGCGCCAAAGGTGCACTTTTTAGGGTTTAACTTCATGTTGATCTCTTTGAGTGTCTTGAATGTTTCCTCAATGTCGCGCACCAACTCATCTTCAGTATGGCTTTTTATGACCAGGTCGTCAACGTAAACCTCTAAGTTGCGGCCCACCTGTTTTTCAAATGCATTATCTACTAACCGCTGATAGGTAGCGCCTGCGTTCTTCAAGCCAAAGGGCATTTTGGTATAGCAGTAGACGCCTTGGCTTGTATGAAAGGCCGTTTTTTCCTCATCTTCCTTAGCCATCTGGATTTGGTGGTATCCTTTGTATGCATCTAGGAAACACTTGAGTGGGTAACCACACATAGATTCTACCTTCCAGCCTATCTCCGGTAGTGGGTAGCATTCTTGTGGACATGCCTTGTTGAGATCTGTGAAGTCCACGCACATTCGCCAGCTACCGTCGCTCTTCTTGACCATTACTGGGTTAGAAAGCCAATCATGGTAGTAGACTTCTCGCATGATTCCTGCCTCTACAAGTTTGTGTACCTCTGCCAGAATTGCTTGCGCGCTCTCTAGGGCTTGGTCGCGCTTCTTCTGGCGTATTGGCGAGTATCCTTGTCGGATTCTCAGCTTGTGTTCTGTGATTGAACGTGGTACTCTAGTCATGTGCTTGGGCTCCCATGAAAAGATGTCCAGGTTCTTTTGCAAGAGTGCGCACACAGCTGTTTTGCCGTTGTCCGACAGCGATCCTCCGATCGATATTTCCTGTTCTGGGTAATCAGGGTGGATTGCGACCTTCAGGTTTGGAACTTTGGTTGCGACCTGTTCTGGAGTGGGTGTCGTCTCGCATGTAATCGTGTTACATTATCTATGTGGTACAGTGGCGTTGTAGAGAGTAACAATACCACATTCCACTGGGAATTTGAGCATCCCATGTGCTGTAGATGGTATTGCGCGCATGGCTAATATCCCTGGTCTTCCGATAATGCCATTGTACGGCGAAGGGGATTTGATCACCATAAAATTCATCCAGGCCGTCGCGGAGTGTTTCTTATTGCCCACACTGACTAGTAGGCGTATTTGCCCCATGGGCCATATCTTTTCTCCTGTAAAACCAGTCAGCGCTGTCATGACCGGGCTTAACTGACTGCGTATCTCAGGTCGCAGACGCTTAAAACAGTGTTCGTACATTAAGTCTGCAGATGCTCCTCCATCAACATACATGCGGTGGATATCGTGACCACCCGCATTAATTTCAATGGTGAGCGGCTCTACCACTGCGTTATCCGCAGTCAAGGTGGGGAAAGAGATTTCATTGCCACGGGAAAATTTCTGGCTCACCTTCTGCCTAGTTACTCGCTGCCATGATTGTATCATGTAGATGGTATCAGCCTTATCTTTGGGTCCCTCTTTTTTGTTCCCACTCTTCTGCCTATCTTTTCCTTCTTTGATGTTCTTGACCAAATGGTCCAATCTGCCTTCTTTCACTAATTTATCAATGAGTTGGCGCAGTTGGACACATTTATTGGTGGTGTGGCCCTTATGTCCATGATAGTCATAGTATCCACTCCCCACGCGCTGATCCTATGGAGTGCGCATTTGTGGTGATCTTGGAAAGTTCACGCCTTCTGTTGCGAGTATTTCCTTTGGAGTCTTGGTCAGCGGGGTATATCTGTCGTTATCCCGTCCGCTCCCCTAGCCGTGGTAGTTCTTGTTACGTTTGTTACTCCGGTCAGTGGATTGTCTCCCAGGTTGTTCCTGTGACCGGTAGTTTGAGTAGCCTTTCTTGCTATCCGCCGCGGCGGCTTCTCCTTGGACGAAGGACCTTGTGCGTTTCATAAGTTCATCAAAGGTTTGGGGGACCTTGTCATTCAACTTTTTGATGAGTTCTGGGTTATTGATCCCGTTCATGAACCCTGAGATTTTCAGCACTTCGGGGCATGCCTTAACCTGTATGCACTTATCTTTGAAGCGCTCCATATAAGCGCTTGTAGATTCACCCTGGCGTTGTTTGACCCTGGCGAGTTCGACAGGGTTTTTAGCGCCCTTCTGTCGTTGAGTGAAGTTTAGGCGAAACGCCTTTCTCAACTCTTCAAAGCCATCAATGCTTCTGCGTGGAAGCTTACTGAACCAGTTCCGCGCGTTTCCCACTAGTGTGGAATTGAACATGTGGCACCACATAGATTGTGGCCAGTTTTCGATAGTAGCGGCTGATTCAAAAATTTTTAGGTGATCATCAGGATCACCTGTTCCATCATAGGTTTTGACATTAGCGGGCATGCGCCTTCTCTTATCTTCTGTGAAATTACTGATACGTCGAGTGAACGCATCCACCTTTTGGCGGCGCCACAGAAGAGACATGTCTTCCTCCTCCTGGTCACGGTATTTCCTCCTGGACTTCCAGTGTCCAGTTTCGCTATCCTCGTTGTCCGAGGAATTACCAGAGGACGAATTTTCCCTTCTTTGGTGTTTGCGCCGACGGTCCTCAGAATCTGCACTTGAAGGGCTTTCGCTTGGGGAGTACCTTTGCCCCTGTCTGTCCTGGACTCTGCGACTACCAAGCCTGGCGTGGACATTGTTACGCCGTTCATCCTCCTCGCTTCCTTTCAAATGCTGCGAGTTAGATGTCTCATCATTCTCAACTCTCCTCCCAATTCTGTTAAACACCGGGGGTCGGCGCGGTGGGGATGTTTCGTATTCTGAGTCAAAATTGAGTCGGGCATGCAGGCTCCGACTCGACCTCTTTTTTGCTTCCTCTTGCATGAGAGCGGTCAAAGTTTCGTAATTTTGAGATACGAAATCTCCCGGTGCTAGTTCCGGCGCGACCCCTTCTAGAGCGAGGGTGCCTGTTTCTACTACTGGGCCCTTGTTTCTTGTCAGGTGCATCTGGTGCCTTCGAGAGGTCAGTTTCTAATACTGATTGAAGGGGAGTAGCAAAAAGGGTACGCAGCGGATCTCCTGCGTTGGTGGTGGTTGTAGTGGCCTGGGTTGTCCCCGAGCGTTGTTCCACCGTAGGGAAGACTAGGTTTGGGCCTAATCCTTGATTTTTAGCGACACTGGTTGTCCCAGAAGTCTGCTTAGAAGCTAATCCGCTTTGCAGCTTCTTTCCTGTAAGATCTGCTTGCGATCGCTGATTTCCGTGCTTCGTCATTCTAGTTCTTAGTTCTTAGTGATGGTCCCACGGATGGCGCCACTTGTTGATACAAAAGTTGGGCGTTCCTTGTTTGGGCTCCGGTTCTCGTACCAATTGATTATTGCTGCTTGAGACCTGCGCACTAAGTAAACAGAAAGCACCGTTAGGCTTATCGTGGGATTGTCTCCCACGATTATCCTCCGACGTGAGAGTAAGTAATCGGTTTTAGGGTTATGGAGAGTTAGGGTTTTAGATCGTACCTTTAATGAGGGATAGGGTTCCCTTTATATACACACGAAATCCTTGTTGGTTTCATGTTCCCCAACCTTTGGCGTATCCCGCCTAAGTCGTTTGGCAAACGATTATCTTCATAATTAGAAGATATCCGATATCCTATTCCATAAATAACATTGGGTTTGGGCCTTCGTGGGCCCAAACACTTATCGGCTTAGCCCAGTTCGTACTGGGCTCATTAGTATCGGACCTTGGTCGGGCTCGTGACCCGAATATAGACTATACGTCATCAGATATGGTATAGGGGTAGCAGATTTTTAATGAGGATGGAGGGATGGAGGATGGTGGGTTAGTGTTTGTTGATTGAAGATGTTTGTTTATTTTGAGGAAGAAGATGGGTTTATGTTTGTGGAAGATGATATAGTTAAACGTTAATAGTGACAAGAAGTAAGTTGCAGTCAAACATTAATGATGAGATCAATCCGAAGGGAATTGACTATTTTACCCTCATGTATTATGACTTAACGAGAGTTAGCCATCTCCGTTAGAGGAAGGGACGAACGATACATAACATTTCACATTTAGGGATGGATGGTGTATTTTTTTGTTCAAAGGACGAAACTCGTCGGTCAATGCAAACCACAAGGACGAACGGTGTAGTTTACTCTATTTTTTTATACTCTCCAAATCCAAATCTTAAACCAAATCCGAATCCAAATCCTAAACCTCCAAAAAAAACCAAACGGGCCCTTATGGTTTTCATCAGCATGCTAATTTTATTTTTTTATTTTATTTATTTATTTGGTAGTGGATATGTTTAAGAATGTGTATATTTTTTTAGTGTAACATAACTAATTCACATCCATTTTAGACCCCATACTTTTTTTTAGTTCAGAGAAAGAGAACCAAGTTGAGGTGGATTAAGATTTTTAATATCGATTACAAGCATGCATTATAAAATTCAAACAAAGTGGATTTCAGCCGGTCCTTGAACTGAAAATATATAATGTTACAACTTACAACAGATAAGCCAGACATAACCTTCAAATTGCCTTAATTAGAAATGAGCATGTGATACGGGTACTACATGCACTAAATCGAACCCGTTTACTTTCCATTGAGTTCCATGTTTGAAGAATAAAGAGACAGATACGTTTCAGCCTCACATATGGATTATTAAGACCAAGTCTACATGTGATGAAGAAACCTACTATCAGCAAGGTTGCAAAAATCGCTAGGCGGTAGCGTGGCGGTCGGGCACCGCCTAGCGATTCATCGGTTAGGCGGGGATTAATCAGAGATTAATCGGATTGGATTTTTATATATAAAATTATTTTTTTTTTGAAACTATATGCCCGATTTGGCTGAGGGTTAGGCATGTTGTGTTCAAGGGTTTTATGCTTGCAGGCAAATCGTGCTGCTAATCTTGATCTTAGATATGTGATTTCCCCTAATGAATAATATTTGATAGTGCGAATTTGTGTAGCTTCATCATTTTTTCTTGATAAAAAAATGTGAAGACCAGCACAACTGCAGATTACAAGTGTTTGTTTCCTATGCCTTACTACTTTTAATAGAATATATCTGATCACCAAAGATTTAAAACTACAAGTCTGTTATTACCAGGAAATTGACCCCAAGTATTTCAACCTCACAATTATGACTTGTTTGATCAAACTTAGTATGACTTGTAGGAAAAAGCCATGAGTGACTAGGCCTTATGTTAACTTGTCCGAATGAAAAATCAAATTATAGACTATAGCAATAGTTTCCAGTTGGAATAGTTTCAAAAAGAGCTTCAAATTCCTATAGCAACACAGCTATATGGAAAAAAAATATCATCTTTTAGATTTTAAAATGCAAAGATTATACAAATGAAAAGCATAATATGAGTGGAATTGATATTTATCTGGTTTTTTGCATAACAAAAAGAAGAAACAAAAGAGGATGGTTGTCCCACATAGCCCAATCCATCAAAGTGTACACGGGGAGACTTCTTATAAATTAAGGGGGCAAGGTGTCTTGAGAGTTAGGACACTCGATCTGTATGACCAACATTTTTTGTCTTACCTCTATGTCTCAATAGTTTTGGCTGTTAAAATATTAACAGCTAATTTTATGTTAATTATAACAAAATTTTTATAAGCTTGGTGGTGCAAAATAGATAATTGATTTTATTTATTTGTTTTGTAATCATGAGCTTATAAATATTATTTGTTATATTAATCTAATTATTCAGTTAGAAATTTGAGTTGGATGAGTAACTTATTTGACTGATCATAAACATTAGAAGTTTAGAACTATTGTAAATGATTTACAAACGTGTTTGTGATTATGTAATGCATGTCTATCAGATACAAGCATTTGTGGTTTTGTTGTGTGGTATAAGAAAAGTTTCTTAACTAATTACTCTATAAAATTTGCTTTTGCTCGGAACAATAGTTTAACGAGAAAAACAAAGCCAAAAATAAGACATATTTCACATTACCTGGTGGATAACAAACTGATAAGAAGATCCTACGAAAACCAGCTCAAGTTTAAAGCCAAGAGATCTTGTAAAAACCAACTCACTTTTACCAAGGAGTGACGTTACCTCTTTGCTTTTTATGCTTGTTTTTACCCAACAATTTGGTCCATATGGTTTAGTTGAATGTCATGTTTAGTCCTCGTTATAGAGAAATAGCCGAGACCTCCTTAACGATTGGTTAATTTTTGAGAATTTTTTTGAAGCTTTTCAATCCCACATCGACCAAAAAGAATATATATTGCTTCTTATATACTACAGCGTGTACCATTAATACATGTTATGATTGGTATTATGTTGATGGGATACTATATTGGCATTAGTTTAATGCAAATAAACTGCTGCCACTATTATACCCATGAACTTATTCAATATCTTAATTTTTAATGTAAGTAAGTTTGTTGCTAACCTTGGTAGTTATGTTCCACGACAATGTCATATCTTGGTAATTGTACCTTTCATAAGCATGCTAATATGTTATTTATACCTTTTTTTGTAGTGGATATGTTTGGTCATTCACATTATTAGAAGTCATCTTTTATACCGGCTATAAGTTGGCTTAATTAACGAGTTACATTAGAAGAATCCGTATATTTTTTAGTGTAGCATTAAAAAAATTAAAAATGACACTGTCAATTTACATAAGTTTCCAGCTCAACTCAAATATTTAGAAGTCTAACTTCATGCAGTGAGATTTATATGTTGGTTTGTAGTGTTCGATATTGTTCAAGGAGAAGAATAAAACAATGTGTAAAAAGAAGATAAATAATACCACGACATTCCAAAGACTCATTTTTATTGTGCGTAAGTTTGTGGTAAAGATATTTCAAATCTGGCTCAACGTAGGGGTTCTGTAGGGCCGAAAAACTTGTCTAAGAAAAGATCAAAGTACTTATTGTAGTAACTAAAGAACCTTTTAATTAGGGATTGCTACGGACAAGAAAAAACCATAACCGGGATTGCTACGGGCAAGAAAAAACCATAACCAATGGAATGGGAAGAATATCATACAAAAACCAGTTCACTTTCAAAGCCAAGGAGTGACGTTACCTTTTTGCTTATTATGGCTGTTTTTACCGAACAATTTATACAATGAGTAAATTACATCGTTAGTCCATGTGGTTTAGTTGAATGTCATGTTTAGTCTTCGTTACAGAGAAATTATTGTAGACCTTCCCAACAGTTGGTTACTTGTTTGAGAACTTGTTTTAAGCTTTTGAATCCCACATAGACCAAAAAGAAGATGTATTGCTTCTTTATATACTACAGTCTGTACCATTAATTATTGTATAGATTAGTATCATGTTGATGGTCGACTATATTGGCATTAGGTTTATGCAAAGGGAGGTGATACTCACACCACATTTTTTGATTAATGCACCACAATCTGTGCATTACAGTTTGTACCTGATTAATGCACCACAAATTGTGCATTACATTTTTTGATTAATGCACCACAATCTGTGCATTACAGTTTGTACCTGATTAATGCACCACAAATTGTGCATTACAGTATTGTACGGTACAAAATGTAATGCACAGATTGTGGTGCATTAATAAAAAAATGTGGTGTGAGTATCAATTCCCTTATGCGAAGAATCCATACCAGTTTTAGTACTCAATTCATATAATATCTCTTATCATTTTGAAAACGTTAGATTTGGTTTTGAATTTTTTTAATGTAAGTTTGTTGCTAACCTTGGTAATTATGTGCAAGTTCAACGACAATGTCTTATCTTGGTAATTGTATTTCTCATAGTAATTCACAAGCCTTAAACATGCTAATTTGTTATTTATTGTATACCTTTTTTATAGTGGATATGTTTGGTGAAGTCATTTTTTATACTGGCTATAAGTTGGCTTAACGAGTTACATTAAAAGAATGTATATCTTTTTACCGTAACATAACTAACTAGCATCCCGTTTTAGACTCGATACTTTTATTAGTTCATAGGAAAACATACCATGGTGGATCAAGATTTAACATCATTACTATCGACTACAAGTATGCATTATAGAAATCAAACAAAGTGGATTCTAACCGGTCGTCATACTGAAAATACATAATGTTATAGATTAGCCAAACATAACAACCAAAGTGCCTTAATTAGAAGTGAGCATGGTTTTAGCTCAACATCTATACGGTGTAGATCTCGATGATTAATGGAAGAAACACCAAACATATCCCAAACTTCTCATATACAACAAAATGGCTTCCAGAAAGAGGTTCAAGAAAACATCTATAAACACAAACCACAAGCATACATTCTAAAGACTACTCGAAACCAAGTTTACTAACAAAAAGGAGGAACATGGCAAGCAAAGCGAATGTACATATATAAGGAAAATATCCATCGGTTCCAAAAGAGCTTGTTGCCTTACCCACTGCCACCGACGAAGGAGACATATGACGGAAGCTACAACGGTAAATGAAACATGTTTTCGAACACTGTTATGATGGGATTGATGGTAAATGGTGTGTGGTTTAATCATTGTCATATTAAGTGCATAACAAAATACATCTAATCAAAATCCAACATGAAATCCAAGTTATACATTTTATTTTTAGAGGTTATATGCTTAAACGGTTTCACGGGTTGACTGGTTTAATACTTACTCAGCCAAAACATACACGCCCCATTTATTAAACGCGTTAGACGGGTTGACTTGTTTTTTTTACCCAAACTTGTTTATCCTCATCTCAAACTTGTTTAACTTTGCGCCCGGTTTGTGTCATTTATCGTGTCGTGTCGAGAATTCCCACCTCTACCGGTGGCGAACCACGTTAGCGCGTGATCACCTATTATACCCCCTACCAACCAACCACGCGTGGTTGTTGGTTTTTGACACTAGTTTGATTGTACATTTTTTTTATTTGTGGGGTATATGTGGGAAATGGTGTACACTTTTTAATAATAAATTAGATTATAATTAATAAATAACAGAAAACTAAATACAGACAGAAAGGGGTAGAAGCAGAAGACAGACTCTATATCGATAATTAAATGAAAGCAGTAAAGGTCGTGGAACGAGGCTCGTGTTTAACACGATTCCCTTAAGACAGATTCGCCGTCTGTTTCCTAGGGTAGAACGTCCAAAGCTGTTGTACAGGTGAAAATTCACAAAAAAGCTGTGCTTTCTTGATCGAGAAGATTGTTGGAATTCGGTAGGTAATGAGCTGCGTTTTTTTGGATGCACAAAACTGAATGAAAGGTGTTTAATTTATAGGCTAAACCTATCTTGGTCACCAAGACAAGATATCTGCCAAATATACACATATATGCAAATCTGTTAAATATTAAACACGATTTCAATATCATCCATTTATTTAAAGCGATTCTGTTTAACTTGTTTACAAAGTTCAAATCAGTTCCAAAAATAAATGGACACAAAATCTGAAAATATATTAAAACCTGACAACGAAATCTGCAGCAAAAATATACGTAGGTATGCGAGGTTTTGAAGATGCATTCGTGTCTGCAAGTCGCACAGGCTACAATGAGTTCAGAAGCTTCGAACCCATTTTGGTCCAGAAACCCTGAAATCTACACCCCTTACGCGCGCACGTAGGTGTTGGAGTAAAACCAACAAATCAATTTGAAGGTTCATATCAAGATTCCTATATAAACAAGCTTTCATTCCTTGTTTTGGGCGATGTGGGATACTCCCACTTTTCCAATTTTTTGTGTTCCAAGTGCCTTATTTTGAGACACGATATCTCATTCATATCAACTCTATTTTTGAACACTCTTTAGCTCGTTGCGAAGCTCTCGTCAAGGAGAACGCAAAGCTACCAAGAAATATAAATATATATAACATATACATATATTAAATAGTGTCAAAATTTTGCAAAAACTCATTTTCCAAAACCAATTTTTCCAACAGTTAATTTGTATAAATTTTGGTATTTTTATGTGTTTGGTTTGGTGTCACGATTATAATTGTTTGATAGTGTGATAAATGGTAATCTGACGCTAATTTAATTTGAAAGTGTCGGGTTTGGTGACCATTACTTCTAGTCTTACAAGTTTTTTCACTACCCGGCTATTTGGTACGTAGTATAAAAGAAACTTATAGTTTAAGATTAGGTGTAATGGTCACGAAATTCACCACCTCCATGCCAGCATTACGTTATCATTTAGCACATCACCAAACCCAACACCCCAAACAGGTGTAATTGTGACCACTAAACCGAGTATATAAAAAAACACACTTTATACAAACATACCCATAGTATATCTGATTATTTTTGGTAAACGTTTGGTGGTTTACGCCATAAAACCATGAAAAAAAATGAGAGACCACGCGTGGGGTGGGGGGGGGGGGGTCAACCACCATTACAACTAGCCGTAAGAGCACTTGGTGCCCTGTGTGGTTATTCATTTATAAATTTTGGCAAGCAAATTTATTTGGTGCTTTATCATATCGGTTAGGTTATTCATTTATAATTTTTTTTATCTAAATATCAATATTAATAACCTTAACCGCTAAACGATTGTAGGATATAAATTGAAAAATAATTTTATACTTGTTGTGATGGTATGATTAGGTTTCGTTTCACGATCAACAGTTGGTGACTTGGTGAGATATTCAAAATTATAATAGTGAGGGTGAAAGTTAGTTTTATTATGTTTTTGATTAAAAAAATAATAAAAAAAATTGAATGGTTGAGATTGGTTCATTTGATTTTTTTTACATTTATTGAACCAAATTCAAGTCTTCCATTCCGTTTTAGAGTCAGGTGGCAGCCTCGACCCGAGCGGAAGTGCGATGTGTCTGGAAACTCGAGATCGTAAATAGATTTGAGTAGCATTCTGGTCGCCTTTCTCATGATCCTTTCTATAGGTAAACCTATTGTGAGCTATCGAGTATGATTTACATAACTGTACTAATGTAAAGTTAAATTTTGCATAACTAAAGATTCTCCATTTTCTCGTACTTGAAGTATTATTGATAATTGGTTATTTATTGTGTAAATAAAAGGCAGGAGATGCAATTCATATGCATATACCCAATGCTCCAACTATATTCGAGGGAGCTCTCTAGCGCGGACCCGGTTTAGACAACGTAGTCTAGACCTCCCGCTGTTGAACCGCGACATGAAACACCTAATAAGAAATTCACCTTTAAAAAAAATATAATAAATCTGGTTAATGGGTACATAATCATATTGTCTTGCTCCCTTTCTTTTTCTTTAGCAAAACATTGGGACCCCTTTTGCGTCCGTCCCCACCACATCCAGAAGTTTTCAAAACAAAGAGATCTTATTCACATTGCTTTTGAGGTATAATCATTGTTTCCTTGTAGCAAATGCTGATTATAAGCAATGCTTTGAAATTTTATTAACAATATTTTTTTGAATAACGGTATCATTATAGAAACAAGTAAGGACTACTACTTTTTGTGGGGAATGTATATCGACTTTATCTTTTTGACCTATTAAAAGTAGCTTTTGCTTCTTTACATTATTCCATGATTTCCCCAAGTAAACACAATCACCTTCACAGAATTAATTACCGTACTTCTCACGCCATTCCACTCGTTAATTGTTCATCTTCTCGATCCAATTAAAGCTTGAACAACCATACTTTCAATGGCTTCTTCTTCAACTTCATCCGTTCAAAAGAGCTTTAAGTATGATGTCTTTTTAAGCTTTAGAGGCGAAGACACTCGTAACACCTTCGTTGGCCATCTTTATGAATCCCTTAAGCAAAAAAGCATTGAAACATACAAAGATGATGAGAAGATAAAAAAAGGGAAAACTATTAGTGATGAGCTTATCAGAGCTATTGAAGACTCGAGATTCTATATCATCGTTTTCTCCAAGAACTATGCTTCCTCATCTTGGTGCCTGGATGAGCTAGTCAAGATTATGGAGTGTCAGAAGAAGATGAATGATCAGCCAACTGCTTATCCCGTTTTCTTTGATGTCGAGCCAACAGAAGTCCGTAAGCAAAGTGGGGCTGTTGGAGATGCCTTCACCAAACATGGAAATAATGAATCTGCTGGGAAATGGAGAGAAGCTTTGAAAGAAGCAGCTGATCTTGCTGGATGGGAGTTGAAGAACACTTTTAATGGGTATTTTCTTCCATTATATATATATATATATATATAATATGTTCCTGATCTATTATCAGGTGAGTCGTGTGACATAAATAAAATGGGTCGAAATGGGCACATAAAATCTTTAGCTAGATATGAAACGATTCAAATGGGTCGAAAGTCATCAAGGTGTATTTTTAGCTAAACGTTGCTATTTTTTATTGTTCTAACATAGTTATATTAATCATCTTTACCCAACCGACCCAGCCTATATGTTATTCTTTCACTATCTATGCTGAAAGGGTTTTATGTGTTATAGATCTGAAAATTAATTGTGTATCGGGTTCTTTAACATACAGGCATGAAGCTAAACTCATTCAAAAGATTGTTGAAGAGATATCATTAGAGTTACGTTGTATTAATTGGGGTGTTGATGAAAACTTAATAGGCATAAAGACCCGGATAAACGGTGTTGTTTCATCCTTAGAATTAGGTGTTGACGATGTTCGCATGATAGGGATCAAGGGGATGGGAGGGGCGGGCAAGACGACTTTGGCCAGAGCTGTTTATGATCATTTATCCTATCAGTTTGAAGGTTGTAGCTTTGTTGAAAACGTCAGGGAAGAATCAACACCGTTTATGTCTGGTTTGAAGCTATTACAAAAACAAGTACTTTCGGATGTTTTATCGGATCAAGGCATCAGCGTAAGTGGTGTTCTTGAGGGGAAAAGCATGCTGAAAAAGAAGATGCGTGGAAGAAAGGTTCTTATTGTTCTAGATGATGTTGATAAGATAGAACAACTTATGGCATTAGCCGGTGACCATAGTTGGTTTAAGCCGGGAAGTAGAATTATTATAACAACTAGGGATGCACAGGTGCTAATAGCACACGAAGTGAACCTGGTTCATGATGTACATTTGTTAGATGATAAGGAAGCAATGTGTCTCTTTAGTAGGCATGCATTTGGGAGAGAGATTCAAGTTGAAGGGTACAAAGAGCTATCGGAACAAGTTGTACGTTATGCTGCTGGTCTTCCCCTAACGATCAAAGTTTTAGGTTCATTTCTATGTGGCAAAGATGATCTTGACTGGAAAGATGCGTTAGAAAGACTAGAAGCAGTTCCATTGAATGAAACTATGAAAGTTTTGGAGTTAAGTTATATTGATCTAGAGGAGGATTACAAGGAAATATTCCTAGATGTTGCTTGCTTACTCAAAGGTTGGGGGAAAGATTATGCAATCAGAGTGCTTGAAAGCTGTGGATTTCGTGCTCGGATTGGTTTAAGGGTTCTTGAACTGAAATCTCTTATAACTATTTCTCAAAATGGGCACTTGGAAATGCATGACCATATAGAAGAAATGGGCAAGAATATTATCCGTCGACCGAACCCCAATAACCCTGAAAGGCATAGCCGGTTATGGATTAAGGAGGAAGTTGTAGATATATTGGCTAATAACAAGGTAAGTATCTAGTTATTTGGGTTTTGGTACACTAAAAAGTCAATATACTTTTCTAAAAGTTCAATTTAGTCACTGTACAAAAACAAAATTTTGTTTTAATATATATACAAAATAGCTTCCATGATAGCAAGCCATTTAACACCATTAGTCAAATATATACCTTTTTTTTTTTTTTTTTGTAATATAAATACAAAATAGCTTCCATGATAACAAGCCTTATCAAACTCATCCATCATCCCACCATCACCCAACCACCATCCCTGCCACGAAACCAACACCCCCAAAAACCACGACCACCACCTTCAATTTAAACAAAACCCAAAAATCCTCAAATTTAACGAAATTCCTCTAATTTAATGGAAAAAACAAAAATACCCAAATTTTATAAAAATTAGAATCCCTAACCTAACATTTCAGTTCGAGAAATTAACTTCATGGTCGCTGCTATTTGAATTACAGGGTACCCATGCAACAAAATGTATAACACTAGATGCATATGGATCGGATTTTGAAATTTTAATGAACGGTCTCGCAAACATGAAGGAACTTAGATTTCTTCACGTGTTTTGCCCATATGTAAGTGAAGAGGAAGTTAGCAAGTGGAACTTTGATGAAGATAGTCTACACCTTCCAAATGCCTTACGATTTCTGAGCTGGAATGGTTATCCTTTTTCAAGTTTACCAAAAACATTTCAAGCAACAAATCTTGTTGGACTTGAAATGTATCACAGCAATATCGTTCAACTTTGGAAAGATGGAGAAGAAAAGGTACATAGAATAATTGGTAGTTTTATCTTTCCCTCTTTTGTTAGTCATTACATCAATTAACATTTATCTTTCCATTTTTTGTTGCTTATGGCAGCCTTTTTTAAAGCTCAGGTTCCTAAAGTTCATCCTTTCAGATTTGAGGACCCTTGACCTTAGTGTGGCTCCGAATCTTGAGACACTAATTCTTGAATATTGTTGGAAATTGGTAGAAGTTCATTTCCAGGTTACTCCAAATCTAAAGGAGTTACGTATCTATGAATGTGGAAGACTGGAAAAATTACACATGCCTGGTGAATGTCCAAAGCTCGTTAATCTTGAGACGCTAAGAGTCAATTATTGTACTGATTTGGTCGAACTTCAGATTCCTGCTGAATGTCCAAAGCTCGTTAATCTCGACCTCGGTAATTGTATTCATGTTGCGGAATTGCCTGAGGAAATTGGACGGTTAAAATGTTTAAAAGAGTTGGATATCACTGGAACAGGCATTAGTCATCTTCCAGAGAGTATTTTTAGAGTGAAAGGTCTGCGTATTGTTGGGTCTAGACAGCTTCTTGAGTCATGTGGTTTTACATCCGAGATAAAAACCTCTGGTTTTAAAACATTCTGCTACATATAAAGCCGTGAATAGCACAGGCACCAAAAGCAGAAGTACCGTGTACCGTGATCGAGTGATGATTTTGAACCGCTCCAAAGGCCCAAAGAAGTCACCACATTAAGAACTTTTTTAACAGGTATTCTCCCGTCTCTATAAATTGTCTTATGTTTGATGAAGATTGCAATTACTTTCGTGTCGGATGTAAAAGATGTTCCTCACTTTATTGATAGATTGAATTTTGAGTCAACTGTTGACTTTTCAATGGATTTCAAAGCAGATGCATTATATATTATAGTGTTTACTGGTACTGAAAAAAGCTACTAAACATGTTTCAGGAATACGAAGCTACTTCAGAGAGAGTGATCTGTGAAATCCATTTTCCGACAGAATCTGAAGTCGGAAACAAGGGATGCAACATTAAGTAGATTTGAAGGATCGTTGGTCGTCAATAGTATAGTTGTTTCAATATGAAGTTGTTAAAAGGTAAGTGGTATATGATTGTAACTAGTTGGTTATTATTGAACAACATTACTTTAAATAACTCTGAACTGAAGTTAGATAAGGTAGTTCATGGAGTTCAGTAAGTTAATTATTATACAGTTGACTTCTGTAGAAAGTCAAACTGTATTCTTAATGAAATTGGCGGGATTTCGCAGGATATTCGAGGTGATCATGCTATAGCTAAAAGAATCAAGGTTTAGTATCTTCATTAATATCGTAAACAAGCTTTCATTAACATAGCCATCTCTATTGATTTTCAAGTCAACTTATTGATTTTCATCTCATATAACTGAGTTTTCCATGAAACTGAACATGCTTAAATAGTAAAAAGTTATTCACATAATGAATTTTTGGAACATCAAAGTTTTTACAAACATTTTAAAGCCGAGGGCAGAGAGGATTAAAATATAATATGAATTTTTTTCATGCTTATTTCGTGCCTAAACTTGCCTTACAACTTCTTGTTGGACCCATTTTTTCATAAATCAATAAAACACTCACACACATGTATGTCAATCGTAATTAGATAGTTTATTAGGATACCACATGTTGTCTATAAAACGGGGCTTGAGAGGTCAACGTTGTTGGGTTATCAAAGTTGGAAACATATAGTTTATGCGAATTGATAGTCTATTAAGTTTTTATTCTTTTAATGATTGTGATCTATGTAGCAGAGCATTAGAAGCAAGTTATAGGGACAAACATAAGCAAACCTCAACTAAAACTTTCTATGCCTCATCCGCGTGTACAGTACCTTCATACACCACTGACTCTATTCAGACGATGACCTCATTGACTTGATCGGTGGTGAAAGTAGTGTGGATCTTGTGTTGCCGAAGCGGTACTTTGGATTGATTTACCAAGTTTCTACTCAGTGATCGACCATGTTTTACAAACAAACAATGTTTTTTTCCGTTTAAGGATACAATGACTTTGACATAACACTCGAAATTGATGTGGCGCGTAAGAGGTTTCATGACACTACGCTATTTGAGGTTACCAAACATTGCCATTTCCATTTGAAAGTTTCGGGTTGTGGTGTGAAGTGAGTCCTTCGAAACTCGATATAGATTAGGAACTTGTGTTTGAAGGTGTTTGGGGTATGCTGGGGTCTTGGTCTGCTGTTGTGATTGATTAGGTGTTGATTTGCTATATGAATATATGGTTCAAGAAATCGAGAGTGTGTGGGGCGGGTGGAAGTTGGTTAGGCGTGTTGTGTACAAGGTTTCTTTACTTGCAGGAAAACCGCACTGCTTTGATATTAGATATGTGATTTCCCCTAATGAATAATATTTGATAGTGCGAATTTGTGCAGCTTCATCATGTTTTCATGATCAAAAAATGTGAAGACCAGCTATAGACTTGTTTGTTCATTTGTCCCTATGCCTTACTACAATCTCACAATTATGACTTGTTTGTTCATTTGTCCCACATCACCCAATCGATCAAAGTTTACATGGGAGACTTCTTATAAATGAAATGAAAGGGGAAAATGTACCAAAAGACTTGTGACTTGTAATTGGTATAACCGGTATCTTTGGTTCTTATCAGTTTCTCCTAATAATTTGGGCTATTTTTATCTTAATAATTTATTAAACAAAAATTTAAGAATAAATTGTTACATTGACAGGCGGATAATTGAATTGAATTATTTGCTTGTTAATGATGAGTTTATAATTATTATTTGCTTAATTGATCTAATTATTCAGTTAAAAATTTGAGTTGCATGAGTAACTTGTTTGACTGATCATATACATTAGAACTATTGTAAATGATTCACAAACGTATCGTGATGTAGTTATAAAAATGTTCATAACTTAAGTAACTTGATGTATGTCTATCAGACACGAACATTTGTGGTTTTGTTGTGTGGTATGAGAGAAGTTCCTTAGCTAATTACTCTATAAAATTTGCTTTTGTTCAGAAAAATAGTTAACAAGAGAAACAAAGTCAAAAATAAGTCCTATTTCACATCAAGTGAAATAAGATCCTACGAAAACCGGCTCACTTTTAAAGCCGTGGAGTGGGGTTACCTTTTTGCTTTTTTATGCTTGTCTTTACACAATTTATACAATTAGCAAATTACATCGTCCATGTGGTTTAGCTGAATTTCATGTTAAATAGAAATCGCCGTAGACCTCCCTAACGGTTGGTCAATTTTTTGAGAACATTTTGTAAGCTTTCAGTCCCACATCGACCAAAAAGAAGATATGTTGCTTCTTATATACTACATCGTGTACAGTTAATACATGTCTAGATTGGTATTATGTTGATGGGATACTATGTTGATATTAGGTTCATGTTCCTAGAAAGAATCTACTTATCATTGTAGTATCCATTAACTCATACGATATCTTAACTTTTTATCATTTGAAAACGTAAGATTTGATTTTCTTTGTTTAAGTAAGTTTTTTTTCTGTTAACCTTGGTAATTATGTTCAACAACAATGTCCTATCTTGGTAATTATACTTTTCATGAGCATGCTAATTTGTTATTTACACCTTTTATTTAGTGGATATGTTTGGTTATTCGCTTTATTAGAAGTTATCTTTTATACCAGCTATAAGTTAGCTTAACGAGTTACATTAAAAGAATCTGTATATTTTTTTAGCGTAACATAACTAACTCACATCCATTTTAGACCCAATATGCAAACCATATTAGGATTGAATGTAGATGGTGTGTTATATTTCAAAATTTCCCAGTGTTGCAAAAAAAAGTCTACAAAGCCAATTAATCACCGATTAAGTGCTATTGGGGCAGCGACCTTTTCCGATTTGTGTAAATCGTTCAAACAAAACTGGTCAACCATGGTCAACGACGGTTAACGATGGTCAAACTTGCCGAAAAAATGGAAATCTTACCGGAAATGCCCTAAACTCGCCGTAATTTAGTTTTAGTCACTTATAATCATTGTTTATATCTATTACAAGATGTTTTTCAAGGAAAATCTTGCCGAAAATACCAACACTTGCAATAAATACCTAAAACTTGCCAAAAATGCCAATACAATTAATCACCGATTCGCTATTTTTGTAACCCTGAACAAACGTAATTATTTATAGTCGCCGTTTATATTTATTACAAGATTTTTTTAAGGAAAATCTTTTCGGGATACCCAAAACTGCCCAGAAATACCCAAAACTTGCCAAAAATGTCAATCCGATTAATCAATGATTAATCCCGCCTAGACCGATTACAAGCTACAGGGGGTCGATCGCCTCACTACCGATTCGCGATTTTTGTAACCTTGGAATTTCCACTTTATGAGTGAATCGGCTATGACGCGTATGACTTGTTTATTATCTTGCCAACTGGAACATGGAGAAGAAAGTATTATTACTTCATAGGAGCAAACCATATTGGAAGATTTTTTTTTTTTTTTTTTTTTTTTTTTTTTTTTCAGTCCCACATCGATCATGGAGAAGAAAGTTTGCTTTTTAATATAATGTGGTGCATATGCCTTATGTAAATTGAGATTTATATTATGTTGTTGGTGTTGTAACTCAAAATGCCGTACAAGGAAAAGAAAATAGCATTCTGAGTAATAAGACCGTCAACTAATAAAAGTTTCAAATTTTTTGTCATTCCCGATCTCGTATATTCGAAATTCTGTCTTCAAGTAGGTTGATAGTTGTATGTGTTGGATGTTGCATACTTGTATATAAAACGCATCAACAGGTGGTGAGTGAGTGACTCCAGGTAATCTATACATATTTATTCATATGTCGTGACTTACGCGTATTCTTATTAAATTTGATTTTGAAAACATTCAGAAACATGTGTGAAAATGTTATATTTCACAAACTCACACATTTACCTGCGCTAGGGGTGGCAATCAAGTCGTGTTCGTGTTAACCTATTAGGGTTCGCGTGTTGGCGGGTTAGTATAGCCTTTACCCAAACATGCATAATACGTGTAACCCATTTGTGACCCGTTTATTAATACGTGTTTGGGTAAAGGCTATACTAACCCATTTGTGACCCGTTAGTACAGCCTTTACCCAAACATGCATAATACGTGTTAACCTATTAGGGTTCGCGTGTTGGCGGGTTAGTATAGCCTTTACCCATTTATTAATCGTGTCAAGAAACTCAACCCTAACCCAGACATGCATAATACGTGTAACCCATTTGTGACCCGTTTTACCCATTTAAGTAAATAGGTCAAGCAGTGAATAAAGTTGGTGATTTGTTTATTTAACTAGTTTAAGCGCAAAAAATGATATAAGGATCTAAAATATGATAAGAATAACATACAAATAACTATGCGACGATTTTTTGAATTACAAACGTTAATTTTCATGATATCTAATGTATAAAATTATAATTCACTCATACTAAGTAAATAACAAAATACATTTAATCCACATCCAACATTAAACCCAGATTATATATTTTATTTTTAAGATCTTATATATTTAAACGGGTTCACGGGCTCACCTGTTTAATACTTACTCAACCCAAACACGACTTGTTTATTAAACAGGTTAGACGGGTTAACCCGTTATTGACCCAAACCTATTTATCGTCAACCCAAACCTGTTTAACTTCGTGTCTGGTTCGTGTCGTGTCAAAAATTGTCACCCCTATCCTGCGCACATGAGCATAGGAAAAAGATTGTACCCGCAGATGGTTGGCAAGCGGGTAACGGACAAGAAAAAATCATGGGTGCAGGTGACGAGTTAGAGGTACACGTGCCCATTGCCACGGGCCATCCCTACCTTTAATACATAGTTAAACATACAAAAGTTTACCCCTTTCACACTTTAACCGTATTAGATTTAAGCAATAAATATTTGCCTTCTTTTTTCTGAAGTTCATCCTTTTAACCGGATAAATAATAGAGTTGATGTCGACAACATAAATCAGTGTCTAAGTGATCGATACTTCGATAGTGTAACAGGAGATAAAGGATCATAGTGGTAGCATGAGAAAAACATTGGTTAGTTTGTATCTTGTTAAAACAAGATACAAAGCTAATAACCTTAAGCCTTCTACATATATAACAACGTGATTCAAAAATTGTAACCGTTAATAAAACCCACCATTATATATTTGTGCGCATAAAAGTTAAAATGCCTACATTTGCACATAGCTAAGTAACAAAATAACCAAAGGACGTATTGTGATGCATACAAAAGTTACTGTTACAATTCCTGTCCAAAATAGTTAAAAAATTGAGTTGCATGAGTATTAAATTTGATTGATCATATACATTAGGCCTATTGTAAATGATTTACAAATGCATTGTGATATATAAAAATTTTAATAAGCTATGTAACTAATGAAGAACAAAGTGGTGGGAAGAAGATCCAATAAAAACATGTCCACTTTTAAAAACCAAGGAGTGATGTTGCCTTTTAGCTTTTTATGCTTGTTTTTACTCAACAATTTATACAAATGATCGATGTGCACAATGAGGGATACATTTAAAATTGGAAAATGATTCATAACCTACCTGCCGGTCCTGAAGACGAGTGTATGACAAAGGATAATTCGAAGCATATTCATAACCTACCTATTGGTCCATAAGCATACGAGCTACGGTGCATATACTATACAATATCATTGAACCACTATTTGTTCAAACTAGCAGTCCGTAAACTACAAACTACATGAGTTGTTAATCATGTTTGTTATGTTGCATGATCAATAGTACATGTCAATATTGTGCTTGAAATCAAACATCATCAAGTTTGATTCTTGAACGGAGGTAAGTTATACGTGGCGGGCCCAACATTATAAGTGACCAGATAAACAATTTCTTTATAAGATGGGAGAATGCTTATTTCTAAGAAATCATAAATTTTAACAAAATCACGCTATTCGACAAAAATCCACGTGGTTCCCGTGAATCCCCTTGTGTCCGGCCCGGTAAGTTATCGTTTACCCATCGATACAACCATGTTATATTTGTATTACTAGTTTAAGACTCGTGTAATACACGGGCTTTTCATGTATTTTAATTATAAAAGCAAGTAAAAAATGTGTTATCTAATAAAGTATTCATTTAGAACATGTTTTAAAGAACTCCATCTCATTTCTCTTTTATTACTCTCTTTTGAAGTGTTTAGACTCATATGTAAAGCTTGTTGTAAAGAACTCTTTTCATTTCTATTTTTTATTACTTGAACATATCTTTCATGTTTTCAAGTTCTGAACTTTTTAGCCAATTGACCCTTTACAGATACTATTAAGTAAAAAAAACTACGCCACAAAATAAGATTCTTTCCAAAATCAATCAAAAGAGCTTGCACTAAAAAAGCTAGCATTGATAAAAAGTACGAAAATCACCGTAATAAATAACAATGTTTACAAAATAGGATCCTTTCATATTGCAGACATAACAATAAACACAACACAGTTGTCTTTTAGATAAAATCATAAGCATGAATATTAACATGAAGTGTAACCGACAGATTCATACATTATAAACATAACACAGTTGTCTGTTGGTGTGCACCCAATCGTTGTCCATAATCAAAGGAACAAACCTATAACCAACTCAAAAAAAATAAATAAATAAAATATATTGTTCTGGCCAACAAGTCCTCTAGACAGATAAGTGCTTCTAGGCCATTTGGTATCATGAAACCTTTGATTGTATGCCATTTGTTGTGCAGTGATTGTTAAAGGAATATGTGTGCAGTATTGTTAAAGGTATGCAAAAATAGAAATGTGCAGGAAAATATGGAGGGAAAAGTAATACATAAAATAACTGTTATTGATTGATATAAAACGAAATTACAATATCCTATATATAGGTTATGAAGGGGTATGAGTCAAAAGTTGTGATGGTTCAAAGGATAAGGCAATTATGCCTTTAACAACCTTAACTGCCATCATAACTGCCCCTTTCATAACTAAATAAACGACCAACAGGCATGGTCAACGTCATATCTAAGTGGCTCTAGCCACATCTAATCTAGGCTGCAGTCATATGATCATGACTGCTATATGTCTTAAGTACTTACAAACAAAATAAAGCATTGTCTATACATAAACAGAAAGTATAAAATCCAGTATTTGGACTTAAGTGATTTCCAACAAAATAAAACAAAATCAGACAACCAAACCCAACTATCCAAAAAAAAAAAACAAAAACAAAAAAACAAAAAAACTTACCTCAGGCATTCGCCATAATAATGAATTTGAAAGTAGTAAACTTACCTCAGGCATTCGCCATGGATCAGCTAACCTTCTAAACTGAAATTAAAGAATCCAATATCAAATGATGGCATGAATCAGCTATTAAAGTTAAACAATCCTATTATTAAAATTTTAAAATCGACCATGTCAAAGTCAGCTTGAGTTGAAATTAAATCTAAGTTACAAAAGATGGTAGAATAGAGATGAAGAAGAAAGTGAAGAATCATAGAAGAATTTATTTACTCAATTTGAATGCTGACCTGAGTTATGATAGAGAAGATAGTATAAAGAAAATGAAGAATCATAGAAGAAAAATTAAAATTGTGGGAGAAGCTAAAGCAGAAATTCAAATTCATGGCATATCAGGATTCAGTGGGCGGCTCCATTTTTCAAGGATTGTAAAGTCTTGCATTGTGTGTTTAAGAAATTGGAAAAAAAAACATGCAATTACAATAAATTACAATAAATAATAGAGTAAACTACACCATTCGTCCTTGTGGTATACGTTGACCATCAAGTTCCGTCCTTTGACCAAAAAAATTGCACTGTTGGTCCTTAACTGCGAAACGTTACTCAACGTTGGTCCCTCACCCTAACTGGTGTGAGTAACGGGCGTTAAGCCTATTTAAGTGGAGGGTATATTTGTCATTTCACACTTCTATCTTCTTTCTTTATACATATCATCTTTACCAAATTCATTACCACTTTTCTTTTACACAAACCACAACCAAAACCCACCATCATAATTCTTCACAGTTAAAAACATCTGCCACTAATCATCCTTCACAGTTCACACCCACCACTGCATCTTCATCTTAATCTTCACCCACCAGTCACCACACTACCACCATCCACCACCAGTCCCACCACCACCATCCATCACCACTCATACCACCTCCGGTAACTCTCAAAAACCCCAAAACCAGCACCATCTCATTCTCTCATTATATATAAACACCAACACCTTATATTCACAAACTCAAAACACAAAATACAACCCCCTAATACTAACACGTGATCTTCCATATTCATTCTCAATTCCCATCTTCATCCAACCCATTTAAAACAGATGATTCATCTTTAAACACTTTAATCTTCGTATTCATGCACACAAACACCAACACTCCATTACAAAAATAACTATTTATTTTGCCATTTTTGAAATCTTCTCATTTACCCATAAAATAAAAAGAAAAAGAAAATCAAACAGTTTATAACTTTATGTATATCGAAGCTGTAATGCTTGTAGTTTTACTTCCGTTGACTTTTCTTTAAAGCTCTTCATTCCACTTTCAGACAATCATGGGGTCCCTATCTTGTCAATTTCCAGCGATTTATTCCTGATAAGTGATAACACTTTTATTTCTGAGCCCAAATCATCACTGATTTTATCACCTATATTCAGAGACAAATTTGACTCGTTTGAAGACGCTTGACCAACATAACCACCATATTCCACCTCAAAGTCTTTGTCGCCCTCTAACTGACCACGAGATCCGTTACTTCTCAAATCAAGATTTTCATCTACACGTACTCTGCTGGAAATAGATTGTGATGAGGGTGGTGTCGTGCCGTCATGGCCGCCGGATTGTTAACAGGTGGCGGTGCCGTCGTGACTAATTTGTGACGAGGATCGTGAGGTTAATGAGGGTTGTGTATGGTGGTGAATCTCAATAAGGAGGATAAGGATGTTGTAGGGTAGGGAGGTTGTAAGAGATGGGGATGAAGATGATTAGTGTGTAGGTGTAGTTGGTGGTGAAGTAGGTGTGTCATGTATGGTTATGATTTTAATATGATGTTAGTGGCAGATGTAAAAGGACCAAAATACCCTTATATTATAAGACTTAACGGGGAATATAAGACTTAACGGGTGTTAGTAAGAGCCGTTAAAGTGAGGGACCAACGCTGAGTAACGTTTCGCAGTTAAGGACCAACGGTGCAATTTTTTTGATCAAAGGACGAAACTTGATAGTCAACGTATACCACAAGGACGAATGGTGTAGTTTACTCTAAATAATATAATTAATAGTTTTATTATGACATCATTAATTTATAATTTTTTAATAGATTAACCAATAGCTAATCTACACATAGTTAAAGATGACATATGCAAAAATCCTTGTTTAATAGATTAAATAAAAATAAATAGATTAAATAGAAATAGATTATACCTAAAGTTTCATTTGCGTTCAAGCTCCATCTTTTATACAGTACTTCTCTTTAGTTCCACTCCCACTTTATAATGAACGGTTGACAAATCCCCAATTCGATTCAAAAATCCCCAATTCGATTTATGAGCGGTTTCTAATTAGTGTTTCTGAATGCTTAATTAGGGTCTCGAAAAAAATCCCCAATTCGATTCATGAGCAGTTTCTAATTAGGGTTCCGATGCTTAATTATGGTTTCGATGCTTAACATAGGGTTTTGATGCTTAATTAGGGTTATTTTTCATTTACGGCTTAATTAGGATCAACAGGTACGATTTCTATTACTTTATTTATTTTCTGTTATTTTTCATGATTAAATTTTTATATAGTGTGTTACAGTATGATATTGTTTGTTTGAAGCTGAAATATAATCAAGTATGATATAGTGTGTTACATTAAGATGAAATCAAGTTATAGATTGATGTTTACATTTTTAAAACTTAAAATGTAGTTGTATACTTGTATGTAAAAAAAAAAGTAAAGTAACGCCCAATGCCGTCTTCCACGGGTTATGGGTACCCAATACCGTTTCCGGTGTATGGGGGAGGTTAAGATGTAGACAACCTTACCCCTACCTAAGGTAGAGAGGCTGCTTCCAGTTCTACCAAAGGTAGAAAGGACCTCCGGCCTTGTGTAGGGAGTGAGGATCGAACCCCTGACCTCTCGGTTGAGAGGCAAGGGGTTTTCCAACTGATCCAACCCTACTTGTTAGTTGTATACTTGTATGTAATCTTACTAATTTATTTTTCTGAATGTACGTAGATAACCGGTGACATTTTGTATCTATCGTACAACATTTTGTTCGATATATAATATAGGCGATGTATTATGTATTTATTACTGGATTTGATAATATAAGTTTGATTAAAGGACTGTTGCCTATTATGATTTTTGATGAATTATTTATAATTTGGAACCGGAACGCATTTAGCGCTTTCGAAAGTATTGATGCTCTAGTTCTGTTAGATGTCACGGTTAGAGGTGAATGATGCTCGTAAGCCATTAGAAATCGCCTTGTAAAAATTTGTTTTGAATTTGATGATGATTTTGTTCTCTCTACGGATGTTTTGAAAATTGCGTCTAAAATGCTTGTTACTGCGTGCTTTGGCTTTATCATGTATTTCTAATAGAGCCCTGTTTTTATTTTTTTTAATTAAGAACGGGCCCTATTCTTGGGCGGGATTATTTCAATTTTTTCAATACCCTACCCCAAACATAACCACACACACTTAATTAGCCGCCCTTCCTCCCTCCCTTCACCATTCTTTTTCCTTTCAGCATACCACCGATAATGGTGAATCATCCCCCTTTCCTCCTTGTATATTTAATTAAAATTTAGAGTTAATCTTTATGTCTGTATTTGTTTTTGGCTTAATGTATGAATATATGTGTGTATCTATGTATGTATTTATATGTGTTAAATTTTGGGGTTAGATTTCGGATTTACGTATGTATGTGTGTAGAATTACTTTAAGGCTTAATTGACACTTAGGGTTAATTTTAGGCTTAATTGTTCTGTAAGTGTTCTTTAACTATTAAGAATGATTTGGACCAAATTGTATTCAATAGTGTCCTGTAACTATTAAGGATGAGCCTTAATGTACGATGTTCTTCGAATAGCTTAATTTAATAATCTGGCTGGAGCATACCTCCCAACTATGGCGCTAAGCGAGTCTGCTTCTGTTAATTGTTGGGCTATTATATAGTCTCTTCTAATAGAAATTGTAATGCTACAAAAGATTAATAATCTTGCTAGCACGTACCTTGTGTTTGATTAGGAATAACTTAAATTAATACAAGTGGACCGGACTAATTCCCTTGTTTTTTGCATTTATTTGGTGTTTTAATACACTATGTCCATCATAAATCATAATAGTTGTTACAAGTTACTCTTGACTCATACTATGAAAAATATTTCTAGAAAATTAAGATCGTATTTTTTGTATTATCGTTACTGGATAACGTGAGGAAGCCTCTTCTAATACTAGCTGCTTCAAATACTCTTTCTATGTGGGAAGCTAATTTTCTTAAGTGGTCTAAGTTGACAAATGTTGTCACATAATAAAAGATTAAAGATACGCGTGAGTTTCTTAGTGCATTGGAATCTTATAGTGAGAAACGATCTATCAAGGTTCTAGTGATTTTATCTTCTACTGATGTCTTTGTTGAGGTACAAAATTTGTAATGAAGTGAAACTAGTATATGGATATTTTTTGTGAAGCTAATTTTTTGTGCATGTAATATACTGATATAGTCATGTTACAGGACATGGAAATATTTGATCATCTTATAGGGGAGTTGATACTAATAGACGAGTGTGAGCATCCTGTAGTTGCGACACATTTCCAGAAAATTAAGATGTTAGTGGCTGATATGAAATTGCTGATGGTTACTGGTGAAACGGTGGTATGTTTCTGCAATCACTTTGTTTTTACGTCGTGCTGTTAATAAATCTATTGGGTTGCATTTTTATCTCTTATGGGTCAAATTCGTAATAGTCGCCCTAAGTTATTTTTAATGCATAAAATTTTAAATCTTTCAATTTGCTTTATAAAAAAACAGATTATTGCTGTAATAATATTGTTTCTCTAAGGATAATGAATGTATTAAGTATTTGTCAGAAAATGGACAAAAAGTGTTTAAGGGTTAACCCAGCCCGACTTGTTAGCGAATCTGACCAGCTCAGTTAACCCAATGTTTAAGGGCAAAAAGTGTTTTAAGGGTTACATGTTGTTCTTATGCACTAGCCATCTTTTCTTTCTTTTTGTGGGTAATTTCTTCGCCTAATGAGAATTAAGTAGTTTTAATTGAGGACTTCTGTTCTAAATTCTGCTTTCAGGACCCAATGAACAACTTTATTGTGGCTAATGATGTATGGGATCTTCGCTTGTTTAAAAGTTCTCCACTAGTTCAATGGTTATAGCAGACCCTGGTGCTTATACTAATTACTATCTATTATTCATACGTTCGATTGGGGATGGGCAGTAAGAGTTTATGTCAACAGTGAGCAGGCATTTAGCATGGAGAAGAGGTACTTAAATGATTAATTTACAATTCCATGGTTTATGAAAGCATAAACTTTAGTTATTTGTCATATATTACGTTCAGAGGTATCTTGAGGCAAAGTTGCACCAGCATGAGAAGAAAAGCCGGAGAAGAGGATAGAACCATTTCCGACTAGGATTCTCATTGCTCCTTGTGAAGAAAAGATATGTATGTCAAAAGGGTCAGATTTTAATAAGGAAATATTTGTGTCCACCAGGATGCTCATTCTTAAGTTCTTGTTTCATATAAAGATGTTGAATTTTAATTATATTTTTGTTATTTCACTTGTTCTAATCCATACTTGTCATATATGCAGCCTCTATATATAATGAGTCGGCTAGAACTATGAATAGACCCCATTTTTCAAACCGGGCTCTATTTGGTGTTCAAATAGAGTCCCCTCCCTTTTGTGCCCGTAGGCAAAACCGGGCTCTATGACACTTTTCAACCGGGCTCTATGGCCATTTTGGTAGTAGTGTTTGGTTCTGTAGCTAGCATAAAATGGCAGACTTAGAAGATATCCAACCACTTGTGTGCGATAATGGAACTGGAATGGTTAAGGTAATCATTTTAGCATCTCTCTTTCCACATGCGCTCAGATACACAATCACCTGCACATTATGCACAGTTAGAGTTGGAAGCTTTTTAATGGTAGTCTAACCAAATATATTTATTGTAACAGGCTGGTTTTGCTGGAGATGATGCTCCAAGGGCTGTGTTCCCAAGTATTGTGGGCCGACCACGTCACACTGGTGTGATGGTCGGAATGGACCAAAAAGATGCTTATGTTGGAGACGTTCAATGCCCCCACTGTGTATATTGCCATCCAAGCCGTTCTTTCCCTGTATGCTAGTGGTCGTACTACTGGTAAGCATCTCATTGTCCTGCTATAAGATGTTCAAATGCTGCAAGTTCTGTATATTGATCCATTACTACTAAGTTTGCAACGCGATCTTTTCTAAGGCCCAAAACACGTAACATAGTGTTAGGGTAAAAAAAAATTAATACTAGTACCAGTATGACCATACATTATACCTTGTCAAGTTAGGAACAGAGGTCAGATACATTATACTCGACACATTGGAAGGGTCATATGACATATCTGTTGTGCTTGTTGCTATTAATCATCTCTCACTGATCCGTGTGGCATGATATGTTATCATCTCTTAATGATTTCTAGTATTGTTGAGAGATTTATAAGGATGTTAGTCATAGGATAATACAACAAGCTGTGGGGGTATTTTATCAAAAAGTTTTATTGGATTTGAAAGGTAATATTTTCAGAATGGTGATATGGTCTGTTAGGATTTACAAGAAAATATGTTTAGGTGAAGAAAAGGCAAACATGTATGCATCATGCATGATATATATGTTGCAGTAAGTAGTGCTTGCTCATTTAATGAAGGATATAATTGGGAAAAAGTTACAAATGGGGTGAAAGTTAAATGCTTAAAGTTTAGCCAACATTGATGGAGGCTGTTCTGGTCATAACTAATCTAGTCAATTAAATGCACCATACCATTAGTAGGTTGTCAGGAGACAAAAGATTGATTCAGTAAGGCTGTAATTGAGATTTGCATGGGTGTAATATCAATGGGGATTGAGATAGGAGTGCATTGATAGACACTTCCCGTAAGGTTTGCTTTTGGTATTTACTATTGTGCAGCTCCTTTTTCTTTCATTTTAATCCACCCACCTAGTTTAGAACATTTGGAATGTTGCTATTATTCATCAAGCAACACCATGTTAGTGTAGGATTTCTTTAGAATAAAGATTGAATATTAGAAGTATCATTTTTAGCATTATGAGCTTTTAGGCAACCACTCCACTACAACCAAAGAGTTTATCCTTTATTGTGAGAGAAACCACACAAAATCCTAACTTCCGTCAATCTATCTTGTTGACTAATTGTTAAAGAAGTATTTAGGCCTCTAGCTGTAATGCGTTTATAGTCCAGAAGTATAAATCATTTCATACATGTAAAGAGATCACATTTGTACTCCAGCAAAAACGTGTTACTCTTTATTTAACGCATCTTCCCAATGGACAATCTTACGTTAGTGAATGAAATACAAAAGGTTCAGAGAACTCTGAGAGCAGGGCTTATCCGAGCATTCACCACATGATCTATGTAAAGACTCCCATACATAACAGATAACATAAAACATAAAAAGATAACATAACTATAATAAAATGACACATGTTTTGTTATGTTGCAGGTGGCTTTGGATATGAGTAGAATTGCATAATTGAAGAAGTGAGCAAAAAGGAGCTAACTATTGCAGAATTGCAGAATTGCTGATATTTTGTTATGTTGCATAATTGAAGAATTGTTAGAGAAACAAATGACCAAAGTAATTGAGTATGTATCATATTGCAGAATTACAAAATTGTTATGATTTTTAGTCTCAAGTTCAATCTGGTTTATACAATGTAATCGAGTCCCGAGTTTGGAATTTGTAATTGCAGAATTGAGTTGGATGTATAATTTGCATATGGGTTCTGTATCTGCATATGAAATTTGTTTTGGAATTTGGATATATAATTTGTTTTGAGCACTATAATTTGTCACACTTTCAAGTGTGAACTTTTCTAGTTGGCTTTGGTTGGTTTGTTCACACTTTCAAGTGTGAATTTTATATAAGTCTCCTTTTTGTTTGTTCACAGACTTTTTATTTCTTGTCCTTATTTATTCACACTTTCGAATGTGGCCTTTTCAATTCTTGTTCACGGTTTAAAATGTGAAGCTTCTTTACTATGTTCACAACCAATTATGTGACAAAAAAAGGTATTTCTCCTCACAAGTTAGTGTGAAAGTCTATTTATATATTCACAAAAATAAGTGTGGCAATTCACAATAATTTTGTAACACCGAAAATCCCCACACAAGGGGAAAGTGTGGAGAAAAGAATTGTACACACTTTAATGTGTGAAGATCTATCAAATAAAGTGTGTAAAATGACATGATTTTTTGTAGTGACTCTATATACATCCTTGACATTTTAATATAAACAGATGAACTCTCGTTACATTGTCCAACAAGTTGCCTTATTTCCAAGTGATTTAACCCATATACTATTGAGATGACAATGAGTAACTGCAATTCGTCTTCTGCACGAGAAAAATATATTAGAATGTAGACTCATATCACGGATTATATGTCAAGTTTATTGAATGGTTTGTAGTTCGTACAAAGAAAAAATGACACAAACACGAAATAAATGAAAACTTGTTTTAAGCTTTTAAATCTCACATCGACAAAACGATGATATATTACTTCGTTATATACCACAGTGTGTATCAATAGTTTATGTCTAGATTAGTATTATGTTGATGGGATACTGTATAGGATTTGGAGTTTTTAATGTAAGTAAGTTTGTTTCTAACCTTGGTAATTATGTTCAACGACGATGTCCTATCTTGGTAATTGTACTTTTCATAAGCATGCTAATTTGTTATTTATACCTTTTTTTAGTGGATGTGTTGATTATTCACATTATTAGAAGTCATCTTTTTATACCGGCTATAAGTTGGCTTAACGATTTACATTAGAAGAATTTTTGTATATTTTTTTCTACCGTAACATAACTAACTCGCATCCATTTTAGACCCAATACTTTTATTAGTTCATATGAAGCAAACCATATTGGGATTGAATGTAAATCGATTATGACGCGTATGACTTGTTAATTATCTTGGCAACTAAAATAACTTCTTGTACAGTATATCCTTTTCATTGAAAGGAAAAAAAAAACAACAGGATTGCAAGTTCCGACCATCAACTAATAAAAGTTGTAAACTTTTTGTCAATCTCGATCTCGTATATTCGAAAGTCTATCTTCAAATAGGTTAATGGTTGTATGTTGTTGGTTTCTATGTGTTGGATGTTGCACTTAACATAAGTTTCCTGCTCAACTCAAATATTTAGAAGTCTATCTTCAGAAATTTGTATTATATTGATGGTGTTGGAACTCATATTCTATTCAAGGAAAGGAAAAAACAAAAACAACAGGACTGCAAGTTCCGACCATCAACTAATAAAAGTTTTAAACTTTTTGTCAATCTCGATCTCGTATATTCGAAAGTCTATCTTCAAATAGGTTGATGGTTGTATGTTGTTGGTTTCTATGTGTTGGATGTTGCACTTTACATAAGTTTCCTGCTCAACTCAAATATTTAGAAGTCTATCTTCATGTAGTGAGATTTGTATATTGGTTTTATTGTGTGTAAGTTTGTGGTAAAAAAAACTTGTAATCATGTTCAAGAGTGTCCTATTTGTGTTATCATATATTTCATAAAGATGCTAATCTGTATTAAAGATATTTCTCTTTTGACGTAGGGGTTCGGGAGGAACAGGAAGACCTCATTGTGCGTGTTGTTACCCGTCGCGGTCACCGGGGAGACTAGAATAGAAGAGTCCGGTGACTCTTTCTAGAAGATTGAAATATGTGTCTGATAGGGCTGGAAAACTTGTCTAAGAAAAGGTCAAAGTACTTATTGTAGTAACTAAAGAAGCTTTTAATTAGGGATTGCATCGGGCAAGAAAAAACCCATAGCCCATAGATACATGCCCGTGATGGACGGGTATCCCCGTCAATTTTACCCGTGGGTGGGTTGTGGGTGAAAAATGAACTCACAAAGGTTGGTGAGTAGGTGATGGGTAACGTAAACATATTTATAAATATGTCGTAACTTATGCATCTTCCAATCACGTTTGATTTTCAAGAAACATGCATGCAAATGTTACGTTTCACAAACCCACGGGTTTACCCGCGGGCATGGGCATCTAAAAAAGATTTTACCCGTAAATGGGTGGTGGGCGGGTAACGAACAAGTAAAAAATCGTGGGTGTGGGTGACGAGTTAGAGGTACAAGTGCCTATTGCCACGGGTGCCATCCCTACTTTTGACCCGTTTGAAAATGTGAATTCGGGACAATATCACCAATCTTTTTTGTACCAATGTGAATTATTGTGAATTATCTGCATGTTTGAGTAGGATGCATACTTTGTTAGTTTAACCAAATACGCGTATGAGTACATGTGATGCCCATCTGGTACACATGTACACAACTAGAACTATACTTGTTTATTCCTATAGCAAATAAACTAAATAACTTTAGCATGAACTACAAGTCTTACTAATTCTCTCATATACTCTCATTCTAACTAGAGAGCCATTTCTGCAGCGAAAAGATCACTTGATCTAGAGAGTACTTCCTTCTTTCTTTCTTTAGTGATTCTCATATAGGTCCTTCTCTAAGGCGAGATCACGAGCATTCTACAAGTCATCCAAGCAAGGGGTCCTTGATTGATTTGTTCCTCCGCAAGATTTCTGTAACGAAGATCTTGTATTTGATATTTCACATATTTGTTGTGTAATAGTCGTGTTGGTTTGGTCCATCGTGTTACGGACTCGGTATATAGCTTTGTACCGGAAAAAGGTGTAAGCAACGTTGTGAAGGCTTCTCCGCCAAGTGAAGGAGTTTGTTGACATAGTGCTTGAACTCTCGAGTAGGTGACTCGGGGAGTGGAGTAGGGCAAGGAAGGTGTCCTTGTAGCCGAACCACTATAAATCGGTTGTGTCATTTCTATCTCTTTGCTTTACTTTATTTACTTGCTTTATCATTAGATCTATACTTTCTCTACATCCATAAGATCTCACATATTAACGAATCTAAAGTTTTTGAAACTAATTTAAAATAGGCAAAACTATTCAACCCCCCATTCTAGTTTTCCACAGAACCCTCAATCAATTGGTTAAAAAGCATCTCACGTATATAGCTAGACTTCAAGCCATTTGATCATAGATACTACCGGTTTTAATGTCCGTGCATGAAGGACAACATTAAAGTGGCTCCCGGAGGTTCATTGGACACCCATGAATTCTTGTTGCGTGATGCTGATTTTTGTATAAAAAACTCAAATTTTCTTAAATGCACCCGATCATAAAAATATGTGATCATAATCTTGCTTAGTTTTTCATAATTGCATTAGGTTAAATTCCGTCCTGGTTGTGTCTTAGTGTATACACATATGGTTTCTAGCAATACACTTAGAGAAAAGTACCAAAAGGGGACAAAATCTTTTTTGAAGTCCCTATCATGGTCATTTTTAAAAGTCAATCTCCAAAATGGTCATGAGCAACTACTCAACTCCGCAACTCTACTCATTGCTTGACACATGTCCATTATCTAGTACAATTAGTTATTATTGACGGGCCCACAAATACTCAACTAGAGGTTACTCAACCCAAGTATCTACTCAACTTATGACTTAAATGACAAAAATACCCTCCATTTTAAATATTAATAAAAACATTTCTTTATCTCTTTCTTCTCCCTCATTTATTCCATATCTTTTACGCATTTTCTTATGTAACTTTCTATCACACACACTCTTTTACACATTTCATTCTCTAATATCCGACAAATATCCGGCCAACCTGCACGCACAGACATTTATTCAAAATCTGTTTCCTCGACTTCGTTTGCTCCGACCACCATGTCGCCAGAAAAAATACAAAAAATCATCACCAAGAAGTACAACTTCATAGATGACTTTAAAACATCGAAAAATACTTTCTCGAAGTATTGGGCAAGGTTTTATTTTCTGTTCTTTTTCTTGATCGAGATGGGTTTTGAGTTTGGATCTTTAAAAAAAAATATCAAGTTGGGTTAAGATTCTATTAATGTTTTTTGAAAGATGGTTAAGATTTATTTTGTTTTCTTTATTTCGAAAGAAATACCCACTTGATTTGTCATGTGTTTGATTTTTTTTTCTTTTTCATCTGGTGGTGTTGTTGGAAATATGGTGACTGGTGGAGATTCATTGGTGGATGATAGGGCTTGTTTGTTAAATTTTTTCATTAAGTCATTTTTAATTAAGAGATGACTTAATGCAGACACCCTCACTTTTATTGCTTAATATTTTCAGTCAGCTTTCTCTATTAAGTCGCAAACAAACAGTTTTAATATGACTTAATGAATTAAGATTTTTTCATATTAAGTCAATTAAGTCACAAACAAACACTACCTAAGATATAGTTTTATATGTATATAGCCTTGTGATTGGTCGAATGGGTAAACAAAGCAAAAAGAATAGAAAAATGTTACTCTACGTAAAAAAAGAAAGAAAATTGTTACTACTGTATATAGGTAGTCACATGGGTCGGAACTCGGAAATATGGATATATTTTTTTTCTTTTTGAGCAAAAGATAAGGCCAAAACAAATATTACTTAGATTATTTTTAGTTTAAAAGGAATTCACTTTGTTGTAAAATACTGTAAGATATTTGCATCATTTTGTTAACAACATATTTTAATTAATATTAATACATATAACAGGAAAAAAGTTTGGCCGAAATATAGTCTTGTCAAAATCTGGAAAATAAAAATGATGATGATGAAGATTGGTGAAAAGTTAGATAGAGAACATAAGTGTAAGAAAGAGAGAGAGTCTAAAAGTTATGGGTATTTTAGACTTTTTATCATTTTTATAATAAGACAAAATATCAAATCACACATATTTTTTTATAAAAAGTTTGACACGTGTTAAGTTTTGTATGGAGTTGCGAAGTTAACTAGTTGCTCATGACCATTTTAGAGATTGACTAAAAAAATGACCATAATTGGGACCTCAAAAAAGATTTTGGCATCTTTTAGTACTTTTCTCATACACTTAATATATAATTTTTGTTCGTTGTAACCAATAAGTTAAATTGACAAATCTCTATTCATTTATAGTGAGCTACAGAACTAGGCCTTAGAATTGTGTTGACAAGTCTTAGACAACAATTCACTTATATTGATATGTTCAAAGTTAGGCATCGAAATTGTGTTGACAAAACAAAGCTCGACACTCTAAAATATATTTATGCCTAGAAAATGCGTGTGATTTTTATATTAGGGATTAAGTGGTAAAATATCAATATATTTTTCAAAGTGTATCGCTTTGATAGGTGTATTTTTTTAAAGTTGTAGAATAACAACATATTTTTATAAGTGTCCAATTTGGTACGTGACTATTTCGTGTCACGCTATAAATGGTGCCACGTGTTAGACTTTTAGGTATGACACGTTATTGTCACGTAACAAATTGGAACACTTATGAAAGTAGGTTGCTATTTTGCAACATTTAAAAAAGTACATACCAAAATGGTACACTTCAAAAAGTACACTGCTATTTTACGACTTAATCCCTTTATAATAAACAAGAGTTTTAGTGCGTTTTGGCCGAAATCATGCCACGCAATTGCTTTTACGTGTGCAGCCCACAAGTTTTGTAAATGTAATACTTGTACCCTCTTGATATCTATAGATAATATAGATAATATAGATAAGGGTGTTGATCTGTTTGTTTGTCAGGTCGTTTGATTTGGTTAAAAAAATTCTGGGTAAAATCAAACCGCCTTATATTTTTAAATCAAATTGAAAAACGAATTTGAATTACGTCTGGGTTTTGGGTTGAACTTTAAAAGCAAGAGAACGAGACGACCTGAGGCCCAAAAAAAGATGCTGGTTAAAAACCAAATTTTTTTCTCTTTCTCCCTTAGCAGCGTGGGAAAGAACATAATTTATTTATATATTCTCTTTTAATTATATAGATTATTAAAAAATATATTTTCAAGCTTAAAAATATTACATTTATACTAAGAAATGATTTTTGTATGTATATAAATATATAAAAAATATTTATGTTTATGTAAATTTGGTTCGATATAACAAATTCAATTCGTTTTGTTCAGTTCGGTCCGGTTTGGTTTTCGTGAATATATTTTAAACTGGGCTTATGAACCAGGCTTATTAAGTAGCCCATTATACGTTAATTTGTTTTTTAAAACTGGACTTATGAACTAGGTGATAAACTAGCCCATTATACGTGAATATATTTAAAATTGGGCTTATGAGCTTGCCCATTATAAATCGGTTCAATAAAAGAAAACTAGCCGAACCGCCTATCTCGTATAATACACAGAAAAAACACAAAGGAATATCGATCAGTTTTTACGAATATATTTGTATTAACCATCTTGCCATGTACTACAAATCGAATGATGAGATGTCTTCTAGCTGGGAATAGTATGTTCGGCACCTTTATATTCATACTTATAAAAGATATACAACAAAAAAATTCGAGCTTGTAAACCTCAGTTTTTGTTTAGCTTTCGACTTTTGTACTCATGCATCGTTACCCGTTTCTTGCAGCAACCATGAAACCGGCCTTACAATTATTCTGCCCAAGCCTCCTACACCACCCGAAAAGAAGAAGCTTAAGAGGAAAACCAGTACGCACTTCCATTCCTTATTAACGTTGCTTGCGCTAGTAGAAAAATAACATGGATGGTAACTCGGTAAGGTTTTTTTTTTTTTTTTTTTTTTTTTTTTTTTCAGGGAGTCCACCTAGTATCAATGGCATTCCGTTGAACAAAGAGGAGCATAAAGTCTGGATGAAGTTTAAAACGACTGATGAAGCAAGCGTATGTATTGATTAGTTATTTGTCCCTCTTTTTTCTCTTCTCATCTATATACACCTACAAATAAACATGCATATGTTTGTGGCGCATACATATTTCATAATGTATTTCATCCGTGTAGCAGGAAGCACGTGAATGTATAAGTTTTCCGATGGAGAAAGATTTAGTTCCAGTTGACGATACTGATCCTCTTGTTGATTTGATTGGTGAATTTGCTGTTGATGCCTTCAACAAGTCTTATCAGACGGTATGGTTGTTATATTCCTTCCACCGGCCTGCTTTTAATTTTTGAGACTGTCTCCATCGTTAACTGTTTCGCTTACGTGTAAACAAATTCTATGTTGTTACTTGTTAGTATGTCAATGAGGACGCAGACAACAACGTCAAAAAGGCTGTATTCTATGACTGCAAATACTATAAACTGACCTCGAAGTATTACTTCTACATAACCATAGAGGCAATTGAACAAGGGAAACTTGGAGTGTATGAGGCCTCAGTCGAATGTGATTCTGCTAACGGTGCAAGAACACTCAGCAAGTTTGTTCTCACGAATCATGCACCGGTCAAACTTTCTCGTTTTAATAACATAGCCAAATCCAGCAAGTTGATACCCAAGTATGAAAAAGGTTAGTCTTCCCTTTGTTTCTGGAGTTTCTAGCTTTTCTATACAGTCTGTATTGTGCGGGTCTATTTCACATTGAGAAACAGATTATTACTATACATACTAAGGCTAAAATTGAAGGCTTTGTATTCATTACATGCTTCAAATGAGCTATTCTTGTTGTTGTTTGAACATTAGGATTAGGCTCTCTTTGTTCCTTGTTGATGTAAGTTGTGAACTTGAAATCCCACTTGCTAAACATGTAATAGTCTTTGCTGTCATGATTGAACCCTTAAGCGTTAGGTATTGGATGCATTTTGTCCTCAACTAGTTGTCCATATCGAGTGACTAATCGAGGTTCAAGAAAGGATATCCTGTATTAATATAATCTTATTAATATTGCATGCTTGGAGCAGCCCATCTGATGCTGTTAATTTTAAATAACTGTGTAGGTTGTTCGTCTGATTCGTCCGACTTTCACAAGGTTAGCGGAATGGTGCGTAGAAGGAAGACCAGGGGTGGTGGTTTTAACTATTGTAACCCATCATCTGCTTTAATTACACATGTTTAATTATTGGCTATGACGGTAAAAAAAATAGGTATTACAAAGATTAAGCCAGCCAATACCGTTTCTGTGAACAACAAAAACTATCCTGACAGACCTTTGATCTTGTTGTTTTAACCTAAATATGTCGCAAAACTAGAAACCTACATTTCTTTTTTGATGTATTACTTAAAGATACATATCTCATCCAAGTACGCATCTTGAGACTAATATTGTTATGTGTTGTGGCGCGTTTTCAGCTTTGTTTCAGCTATACTTATTGTTTTGTTAGCTTTAGTTGTCTCCCCGCCAACTGAACTTAAACCAAACTGTATCAAAGTCATCCATCAAACACGATGCTGCGAGTAAAATCTTTAACATAAAAAAATACCCGTGTTAGCATTAACCACTAAAAAGACTAAAAGAGTCACGCGATGACTAAACTTGAACGATATCTCATGTATATGTTGTTTAAAAGAGTTTGTAAGAACATAATTTCTGGAAGTACCAGCGTTTCTAAATAAATTTTGTCAATGTATTGAGAATCGACTATCGACTCAAGATATAATTCTGCATATATTGCGAGCACTTCAACTCCGTAAGTTGCAAAGTTGGAGTATGATGCAAGAGACTTAAAAATACCTTTGTATAAATCTACTCACGATTACAATATGATGGTAACTCGGAATACTTATTACCATCAATTTTCTGGTCACAACACGATCATTTGGGTGGTTGCGTGCAGAGACCTAGTTTCATGAGGAATGCAACTGTGCTTAACCACCCACTCTCGATCCAAATGTGACCTGCCATGAGTTTAAGAAACCTGAAATAACATATGGTTGTTGGATATAATACATAAACTGGTATTTCAAAAACAAATTTTTAATACCTTTTGCAAATTGCGAGTCCAAGACCTGCACCACGGGATTACTCCAAATCTTGAGACGCTAAGCCTCGTGGAGTGTAATGATATGGTCGAACTTCACATGCCTGTTGAATGCCCAAAGCTCGTTAAGCTCAAACTCATTTATTTAAAGTTGAGGATCCTTCACCTCGGGATTACTCCAAATCTTGAGAAGCTAATACTCTGGCAATGCACTGATATGGTCGAACTTCACATGCCCGCTGAATGTCCAAAGCTCATAAATTTCGAGCTCGGTAATTTAAAGTTGACGACCCTTCACCTCGGGATTACTCCGAATCTTATGACTGTAAGTCTCGAAGCTTGTCGTGATTTGGTCGAACTTCAGCTTCATGCTGAATGTCCAAAGCTCGTAACTCTCGACATCTGTTATTTAAAGTTGACGACACTTCGCCTCGGGATTACTCCGAATCTTGAAACGCTAAAAGTCAACGCTTGTACTCATATGGTCGAACTTCAGATTCCTGCGGAATGTCCAAAGCTCGTTAATCTCGACCTCAATATTGTAGCATTGAAGACCCTCGGCCTTGGGAATATTCCAAATCTTGAAAGGCTAGATCTTAAAAATTGTTATGATTTGGTAGAAATTAATGCTCCAATTGGATGTCTGAAAAAGCTTGTCCACTTAGACTTAAGTGGTTGCAGGAGATTTAAATCTTTTGTGTTCGATAAAAAACCTCTAAATGTTACGGATGGTTCTTTATCTGAGTTACATCTCATTGCGGAGTCCATAGGTACATGCCAATTGCACTCAGACAACGATATGCCTAAGTTTAGGTTTACATGTTCTTATGAAGAAGGATCAGTTTCACCGCTTGGAAATCTGGAAAAGCTTCTTTCTTTTGGTCTTTGTGCTTGCACAAACCTTGAGAGTTTTTCAGGAAGCATTAGTGGTTTACGATGTCTAAGAAAGCTTACTCTTGAAGGCTGTATCCCAGAGGTGCCCAGGGACCTTGACCAGTTAGAATGTCTAGAGGAGCTATGGTTTTTGTTTACAAGAATTAGACATCTTCCAAACAACGTATGTATGTTGAAACATCTGAAAGTTCTTGAACTTAAATCGTGTTGGCTTATTGAGAAGTTACCCATGGATCTTGTCCAATTAGAGTGTTTAGAGGAGCTAAACCTGACCGAGTGTATATTTTTACGAGATATTCCAGAGAGCATATGTGGGATGAACCGTTTAAAGTACTTTCATCTCCCCTATTGTATTTTAGTTGAGAAATTGCCAGAAGAACTCGGACGGTTAGAATGTTTAAAGGAGTTAAATATAGAAGGTACAGGCATAAGTCGTCTTCCACTGAGCATTTTTCAGTTGGAAGGTTTGCTTATTTTTGGGACTAGGTGGCGACTTGAGTCGTATGGTTTTACATCTGTGATAGAACACTCAAGATACACGTCCTCTTGTTATGTATAGCAGTCAATAACAGATGCTCTACGATGCTCCAAGTATATGTTCGAGAAGCTTATAAGTCCCAAAGGAGCCAAATGGCAACTATTGTACGTATCAGGTAATTTCTCTGCATTTTCTTACGAGTTTAACTTCATTTGAATTAATACTGATTAAAAGTAGCCATTTCACATATAGAAATTGAGCGGATAAGTTCCTCTTTCATATGAATTGATGGATTGGTTTAATAGGTACCCTCAGAGCACATCTTAAGTGCCATTGAGCTTAGCATTTCCTAAAATGCTTAAAGATGAATTTAATATAAAAACTTCAAAACTTATTTAACATTTTTAACATTTTTATTCTCCAAACGTATTTCATTTAAAGATAATACAATTTAGTTGTTTTAACATCACCAAGATTTAAAAATTACTCTGTAGTTTATAAATGTTCAAATAGTGCCCTATGACTACATTTACGGGTCAAATGTATATAAATTAAAAATACTGTTGTAAATTTTCGAAAAGCTTTAAGATTGAAATTATGCAGGTGGAATGTGATACTGAAGGTAAAGAAGAAAAAAAAATATTTTCGTTGGGAATTAATACGGAAATGTGTGAAGAGTTTTATACTTTTTGAAGGAATGTTTGGTTCAGTAAAACTATATCAAATAAATGAATATGGTTGAAATTCATGTTTGGTTCCTAAAATTTAAATGGTTTCCTACATTCAGGAGTTCGGTGACCGGGAAGAAATTGGCACACAAGGACACAAGGTGATTCTTTTAACAACTTTATAAAAACTATTTGGCTTGTATAAATTCATATAACTGAGTCTTGCCCAAGTATTTAAAGCACCATATCTATATCACGGAGTAATTTGTAATCTAAATTGTTTTAGTCTAACTTAAAGAGTTTGTTTTGTTTCCAATTGTGCTGTTATTCATGATTTCATGCCAGAATAATACTAAACTTTTTGTACAAAAATTCGAGTACTTTAAAAGATCAAAGCATTCAATTTACAGTTTATCACAGTTGACTTATTAAGAAAGTCAAACCATGTTCATGATAAATATGATGAGATTTGACATGATGTTGGAGATGATCCATGATATAATAATTTCCATAAATTTGTATAAGTGTTCTAATATAATATAGAATATTTTACTCGCATGAATATCATCTACATTGGGTTAAATTCCTCAAATCTGAATATATTTGACTTTTGAGTCAAACTATTGACTTACATCAAGTTCATCAAGTTTTTGTAAGGATAACCATAAACACACACCGTGGCGGAACCAGGAAAATAGGTTGTGGGGGGCAAATTTTTATTTAATTTTTTTATTATTTATTTATTTTTATTTTTATTTTTATTTATTTATTTTTTTTTTTACAATACCAACAAAATTCTGAAGAAAAACTAGGATTGAAATGATAAATCGTGTATTGTTACTTAGAGATAAGGATTTATAAGGTTTTAAAGTGTTAAATGTTGGGTTTTAGTATGTGGTCGGGTGGGGGGCAATTTGAGTTTTGGGTGGGGGATATTTTTGAAAAAATGTCAAAATTAAAAAAAAAAACAAACAAATTACACTAAAACGACGGGTAAAAAGGGTGTAAGAATAAGGTGAAATGAGTAAAGTATCTCTCTTTGTATTGTATGTATGTATGTTTGTTAAAACTGGGCTGGGTACATCAATTTTTCACCTAAACACGGGTGAAAGTCCTGCTACATGCCCATGTTATGCTCTGCATATTTCTACGACCAAAGTTTTAACCTCTTGTTATTCTCTTCAACCAACATGGAAAATAAATGAGAATCAAATATTCGATCAAACATGTTGTACACAATTCTTGGTTTGAGTAAGAAATGTGGATCAGATACCCCATAAGAATAACAGCACCTCGAGAGCTCAATAGACAACATTAAGCTGACATGCACTGTTGTCTAATTTAAACCACGTAACCTTAATCATATAGGCGACTTAACGTGTATTTTTGATTGTTAAATTAAATTAAATTATTTGCTTGTTAATGGTGATATTATAATTATTATTTGTTTAATCAATCTAATTATTCAGTAAAAATTTGAGTTGCATGAGTAACTTGTTTGACTGATCATATACATTTAAACTAATGTAAATGATTTACAAACGTATTGTGATGTAGTTATAAAAATGTTCATAACTTATGTAACTCGATGTATGATACGAACATTTGTGGTTTTGTTGTGTGTTATGAGAAAAAATTATTAACTAATTACTCTATAAATTTTGTTTTTGCTTGGAACAATAGTTAACAAGAAAAACAAAGCCAAAAATAAGTCATATTTCACATCAGCCAGTGGATAACAAACTGATGGGAAGAATATCCTATGAAAACCAATTCACTTTTGAAGCCAAGGAGTAACGTTATATTTTTGCTTTTTATGCTTGTTTTTACTTAACAATTTATACAACTAGCAGGGTACCCGCGCAATACGGTGGTGGGTACCCTGTGACTAAATTTTGTGGCGAGCATATGTTTTTCATTTATAAGGTTTTTTTAACAATAAATTTACACATAACCTCAAAAACCGTGGTGGTCGGCTCGTGGTGGTGGTGGTCGTATGGTGTGCATGGTGGTCTGCTCATGGTGGCAATCGGATGGTGGCTAGATGGTGGTTGGATGGTGTGTTGTGGAGGTTACGTGGGATGGGATGAAAATATTGGTATTTAAGTTTTTCATTTGATATTTGTGTGGTGTATAGATTACTCTTCAAATGAGTTGTACAAGTTTATGGGATGTATTAATTTAAAGGGCAATTATAAGTTTACGAATTTAATACACTTAATTTTCTAGATGTAACATTTATTTGTGAGTATGAAACAAGCTATTGAAAATTCCGCAATTGGCAAGTGTGTTGGCTGAATTTTTATGCCTTTCTATTTAAAGAATGGCATAAATGCTTTATATATTAGTATAGACTAGTAAAATACATCGTTAGTCCATTTGGTTTAGTTGAATGTCATGCTTAATCCTTGTTACAGATAAATCACTGTAGACCTCCCCAATGGTTCGTTACTTTTTGAGAATTTGTTATAAGCTTTTCAATCCCACATCGACCAAAAAGTTGATGTATTGCTTCTTTATATACTACAGCATGTACTGTTAATATATGTCTAGATTGGTACTATGTTGATGGGATACTATATTGGCATTAGATTCATGCAAAGAATCTAATTGCCACGATAGTACCCATGCACTCATACAATATCTTAACTTTTTATCATTTTGAAAACGTAAGATTTGGATTTGGAGTTTTTAATGTAAGTAAGCTTGTTGCTAACCTTGGTAGTTATGTTCCACGACAATGTCATAATTTGGTAATTGTACTTTTCATAAACATGCTAATTTGTTATTTATACCTCATTATGAAGCGGATATGTTTGGTTATTCGCTTTATTAGAAGTCATCTTTTGTACCTGCTATAAGTTGGCTTAACGAGTTACATTAGAAGAATCTGTATATTTGATGGGATACTATATTGGCATTAGATTCATGCAAAGAATCTAATTGCCACGATAGTACCCATGCACTCATACAATATCTTAACTTTTTATCATTTTGAAAACGTAAGATTTGGATTTGGAGTTTTTAATGTAAGTAAGCTTGTTGCTAACCTTGGTAGTTATGTTCCACGACAATGTCATAATTTGGTAATTGTACTTTTCATAAACATGCTAATTTGTTATTTATACCTCATTATGAAGCGGATATGTTTGGTTATTCGCTTTATTAGAAGTCATCTTTTGTACCTGCTATAAGTTGGCTTAACGAGTTACATTAGAAGAATCTGTATATTTTTTTACCGTAACATAACTAACTCACATCCATTTTAGACCCAATAGTTTTATTACTTCATACGAGCAAACCATATTGGGACTGAATGTAGATGGTGTGCAGTGGCGGATCTAGAAATTTAAAATAGGGTATGCACTACATATATTTTGATAGGAAAAAAAAACTCAGCTCAAAGATTTTTCCGCCGGTGTCGGTTTTACAGGTCGGGTTTTTCGAGACTATTTTTTTATGTGAAACATTATTGTCACGTTTTCAAGACATTTTTCTTGTTAATAATCATCAAATAACAATTTTTTACTTTATTTCTTTTGTTTGACAACTTATTATTGTTTGCGTTCATTGTGTATCTTACATTCTTACTTGTCTTGAAAACTAGAAATAGATACAAACTATAAATAGCTGAATTCTTGTTACTGAATGTGTCCATAATGTAACAACATTAAATATTTATTACAGACAAATAATATAAAGCTCTAAATAAAAACGACACCCAAATTTCCTAAGTGAAGTTAACTACTCCGAATTTTTGAACAAAGATATGTGAAGCTGACTGGTCACAACTAATATCTGCGACAAATAAATAATGAGTATTAAACTATTTGGGCTAGAGAAAAACAATTGGGTCAATGTCCAATCTTCAAACAATTCAAGCTGAACATAAAACCCATTAGACTATTTAACCTACTTACTTTCTTATACATTATCATCTTAGTCTTCTTTAACAGACGCCAAAACTACAGTCATCTTCTTCTATTCTATTTTCTTTTGTTTTGAACAATGGTAAGTTAGATTAAGGTATGCACTCAATTTTTTCGAGTGTTTTAAAGGGTATGCACTCACAAAATCTGCAGTGTATCTTGAAGTCACTTAAGTAAAAATCTAATTCTTTCACACTACTGGAAATTTACACAGGGTATGCACGTGCATACCCTGTGCTCAAGCTAGATCCGCCCCTAATGGTGTGTTATATTTCAGAATTTCCACTACATGAGTGAATCGGCTAAGCTATGACGCGTATGACTTGTTTATTATCTTGCCAACTAGAACAACTTCTTGTACCGTTACTCTTCTAATTAAAAGGTTGGATTTTTTTTTTCCTTCCAGTCCCACATGAATCATGGAGAAGAAAGCTTGCTTCCTAATATACTATGGTGCATATGCCTTGTGTAAATTGAGATTTATATTATGTTGTTGGTGTTGCAACTCAAAATGTTGTACAAGGAAAAAAATCAGCATTTCGTAACAAGACCGTCAACTAATAGAATTTTCAATTTTTTGTCAATCTCGATGTCGTATATTCAAAAGTCTATCTTCAAGTAAGTTGATAGTTGGATGTTGCATACTTGTTTAAGCAGCGATCAAGGCACTAATTGTCTACTAGTATGAGCACTTAATTTGTTTTCATATGATTAATTTCTACCAAGACTATAAAACCAATTTAACGTTTAAAGTTAATATTCGTCAGTATTCCGTAACGTAACATTCACCAAAACATAATCAAACATATCGTTATAAAATAAACAGTAAAAATATTGAATTCACGTGAATGTGATTAGTACACTTCCAACATTACTAACATAAATTAGTAACTGATGCAATGAAACAAGGATATTGAAAATGTTACAGTAATACTAAAATGTGTATAACATTGAGACTTTTTATGTAAAAATATTACATTTATAGGAAAGTTGGAGGGTGTTTGGGTTTTGAGTTTTGCAGTAGATTATGGGATTATTGAGTATGCGAAAAGCAAATAAGTAGAGAAAATAAAGATGCCTCCTAAGTAGTTTCGGTCATGTTTCAGTTCGATAAACTTAGTTTTAGATGACATGAAAACACTACAACTTAACTGTAAGTTATGAGGAACTGTATGCGGAAACAAAAGCACATCATCTTTAGATTTAAAAAGCAAAGATTATAAGAATGAAATGTGCAAAATATGAGTGGAAAGAAGAAACAAAAGAGGATGCTTGTCCCACATCGCCCAACCCATCAAAGTTTACACAGGTGACTTCTTATAAATAAAGAGGGAAGGTATCATAAAACATAGAACATATAAAAGGTATAACTAACTCCTTTTATAACTTTATTTAATAACTAAACCATTTAATATTTTCATCTAAATTATTAAACAAAATTTTGAGCGTAAACTCTATATCTTACAAGCTGATAATTTATTTTCTTGTAAATATAACTAGTTATAATGCCCGCGCACGCGCGGGGTTTTTTCAATTTTTTGAATAATGTTTTTATATTTCTAAAAAAACAAATAATTTAATCTTTGTTTTGTTTTATTTATGGTTTTTAATTTTGTATTATACAATGAAGAGAGCTCGACTATGTGTATTTATAATGCCCGTAAATGCATGAAGTTTTTTTAATATTCTTGAACAATGTATTTTTATATATTAAAGCACTAAAATGTTGATTTTCTTGACTTAAACTTGAATAAGCTTAATGCCACCTGACTTGAATATTATGTATATGATTTAAAACATATAATATAATAAAGTATCAAAACATATGAAGAATTATCTAATTCTTGATATCACTTTATTTTGAATAAGATTTAAAACAGTCAGGCTAGCCTGTAGCGAGGTTTTTGTGGAATGGTTGGAATGTGTCAAAATGTACAAAAGCAGTCCAATTTGTTTTCCAATGCATATATATAGTAAAATGTATTGTTATTTATCGCACAATTTTGTGAAATGACATGTAACTAATGAGCTTGAAAATAAACTAATGTCGCTTGATGCACGATAAGCATTTTTCAGTTTTCGAATTGGAGTTGAAGTTGATGAGCGTTTCGCTTACCTACGGCTTTTGTTACTTCTATACATACATTAACATATACACTAACAAAGAGATTAACAAAACTGAAAAATCGGCTATTCTATTTAGTTAGTTCATACCACCATCAAATGCGAGAAAATTCTATCTTGTCGTTTCTTGTTACAAAACAACGAAGTTCACCTTTACTTTCGAATATCTACACAGACCATTACAAAAAAATGTTAAGCTAATAAATCTATTCAGAATGATTAGGGGGTTTCAAAAGCTCTCGTGTTTCAGTTGTGTATTTTGCAAATTATGATATTTAGGCAATTAATACAATGTTAATTAAAAATGTCATTTTTGACTCACGAGACATCATTCACAAACTACTTTAACATAAGCCATTTCAATTTAAGCTCGTCCATTTAACAGATATATCATGATTATCATTTACAATCGATAATCACTTCATTAATAATCGATAAACATATCAGTCATTAGCAACAACCTGGCGGTTCTTTTCCTATAAGCTTCAGATCATTGCCAACGGTGCCAAGTTCTCAATCCCACCCCTACCGTTCTAATGAGCATGCGTGTATCGTATAAAATCATAGATACATGTCAGTCACACAAGTGTGTCTAATGTGTAACGTCTTATGCCAATCATAATTGGCATGTTTATCAACAAAATGAATATTTTATCTGCATCTTAGTATTTAGTTTTAGTAAGAGCAAATGAGCCCCAAAGCTACCAAAGCTGCAACCAATATCAAGTATTGTGCGCACCTGTTTGCATCATTAACATGATTCATACCCAAGGTGTAATATAACTTAACTTTTTAGCAAAAAAAAGTTGTACAAAATTGCTAATTACATATCAAAATGTTATATGGTTTATAAACAGACGTTCTAATAAAGCTAATGAAGAAAATCCAGTAACATAATAAGATCACCGTCAACTGACCAAAAGATCAACAGGCCTATACTTTTTCCTTTATTATATAAAAGATGCAGTTAAAAAAGACTACGTCATTACTTACACCAGCTTGATGGAATTCCACATCACTACCCAGTCATATCATCTCCACAACTTGGTGGGAGTAATCTTTCACACCATCAAACATCAACCCATCATCTGAGTGGAAAGAAATTTGGTTCTCTTCCATTAGCATTAACCTAGATTAAGATTGAGTGTAAAATGTCAACAGGCATATACTTTTTTCATATGTTGAAGAATTAACTGATTTTGGGGCTAGCACTTGTTCCAATATACTCCCATGTAACGACCCAAGTTTGCTCGGTTGTTCTTTCACTCAAAGATCTTGCTTGTTCTAATTCATGAGATTGTGGCTCAATAGGGTAATCTCTCAAATAACAATGTGTGGTCAGCTCCTCTCAGCCATCTCGCCTTTCAGTTGGATATTGTTTTTCTCATTGACGTTTGAACCTTAAAGTAGCCACTGTTACTCTTTTCAGATGATTTCCTGTACATCAACAAAGTGACAACTTACAATTTTGGTACTAATGACATTTGAACCTTAAAATTGATGTTACTAATGAGATTAGGTACTATAAGTACTAATGACATTGCATACCCATGATTGTATTTGAGTTTCATTGTAGAAGCCTTTGAGCAACGTTGGTTTCCATAAGCTCGTAAACGTTGACCCATCCTTCACCTGGTTGTTGTGGAGACTGGAAAATGACCAGTTGCATATTCCAGTAAAACTAAACCTAAGCTCCATATATCACTTTCATAACCGTAGCTTCCTCCAATAATTCTTTCTGGCTGAAAGCATATGAACGAAAACCAAAATATATCAACTTAAACTTGTGCTAAAGAGACTTTTTAATTCATTTTATAATATACTACATCATGTTCAAAAGTGTTCCAATTTAACCCGACCAGTATATAAACTACACAGTATGACCTGAACCTGTTTTGACGATTTTGCCACCTCTAAGTAAAACCTTAACAGCTATGCTACAAAACATATATCATGTGGTTAAAGGATTACTTACAGAGTTACATAAATATAATTATATGTGTCAACAAATGTATTAGCCAATCCGGATGTGCTTGTGAGGATTGCACTAACACCAAAATCAGTAATCTTGACTTCACCTTGGTGGTATATTAGTAGATTTGACAGTTTCAAGTCCCTGTGAATGAAATGTTTTTCGTGATGAAGATACCACAAACCTTTCTACACCTGTTTCTCAATGTATTTTCAGAGATCGAGAGAGTATTATTATGTTTCTTGATAGTTGATAAAGAGCTCATTACTGAAATAAAGTTTGTAAATTCCAACCTGATTACAGATGGCTGCAAGATAAGGCCCGCGAATGGAACAAACATTTTTGAGAAAATCAGCTAAAGATCCTCCATCCATATACTCCAAGATTATAGAAACAACATTGTTATCATACAAAGATTGGTAACACATGACAACTTTTGTAGACTCTGACGATTGGTTGATTTTAAGTTCTTGTGCAATTCTCTTGGGGGCTGACTATTCTACATTCATTTGAATCACCTGAATATCAAACATTCAAATGAACATGTTACCAAAAAACTTACAAAAAATTTTATCATGACCTTTAAATAAAAAATTTCAAGTTGATGTACAAAAAGTAACTGTTATTCCTCCTCCCTAAGTGAGTTTTGCATATGATTATTAGTAAAATGTCTAAAATACCTATCAGTAATGAAAACGCTAGGAACCTTACCTTGATAGCTTGTCATCTGGTTATGTAATTGGGTGACTCGAGAAGCTTTGAGTTGTATTCTGCGAAAAACTGACAAGAGAAACACATATTGTGTTAAGCTCCGATAAATGTAGAGTAAAACCACATATAATATAAGCACACTGTTCCAACATTCTTCTTTGACAGTTTGACGTCATGTAAAACCTGTGGTAATCATTATTTACCTAAACATCCTTAAAGCTATTACCAAAACTCCAGCAACAACACTTATGGTCCTCAAACAATGCAAATTCATCATACATCAATCAAAGTGTATTCATCACTAAGATAAACTATTTTATATCCTTAAAAAACAATTATGATATGTCAAGTCTGTGTAAACATTACCTGCTGCAACATATGTTCTTAACTCGAGTATGGTGACCACCGAACCACTATGTCCATGTTCTTTTTCCAATCATCAGCAGAAGATCGCGACATCATTCCCCACTCTTCTTCTCTTTTCTCAAAATCAATCTAAATTCAGCATAAACAAAACATTTGAGTAACATCATACATAGTTAATCAAAAATGGTAAGTAAATCCATAGTCATATGCAACTTCTATTGTAGAAAAATAAAAAGAAAAGATTCCTAATATAACAATTGAAGTACAAACATACAAAGTATGTAGTAACATCAAATTTTAACTCCAAAATACATTTAAAACAAAACAAACACCACTAAACATATGATCCTAAGTTTACAACTTTTACACAATAAGCATGAAAAAAATATAACAAATCATACTTTTAAGAATTATATCTCAAAAACATAATTATACAAATCGGTGTAATCAAAGCATTAAATAACTAAGATTAGCGTAAAAGATTCGAGCTTCAAAAATTCATATCAGTTCAGAAGAAATCAACAAAAGTAAACTAAACAAAGACAAAAGACTAATCAGCTTAAAATCATACCTCGGTAGGTTGAAACTGAATTATGGGTGCACTTGTTTGAGATTGTCTGATGTTGATGTAAGGTTTTGTTTGTAGCCGCAGTTTGTAGTTTTCTGGTGTAGTACTTATGTCCAGCTGGGGATGTCTCGAACGTCCACCGAATTCCAAGTGCATAGACATAGCACTTTATTTGAACAAACCAATGATGGTAATAATATTACTTCAGTAGTAAATCTATTAACTTTTAATAAATAGTATAACATAGATAAAAGGAGCACAAAACATGAATTCGGTAAAATAAATAAGCAACTTGTTTCAGTATCATAGCAACCACCAATCATTTTTTTTACCAGAGGAAATTAGCAATAGCCGTGTAGCAATGAAATCAAATAACTAAACTCCTCAAGTGATTTTCCACAATTTTGGACAATAAATACCCATTATACCAACCTGATTTTTATAAGAGTTATAATTATAATTAAAACCTGATTTTCGACTTAGAGTCAATTATATACGCTTATCGAATTCATAGTCCCAAAATTAACAAACATGTATTCTTAAATCAATGCATTCAAAATAGAAAATTACTTGTTAATAAAAATCGCAAACAATACTTGTTAATAGAAATTGAAAAAAAAAACTATGTCATGTGAAAATCGAATAAATTACCAAAAAAAACATCTGATTCGTTACAAAATTTATCAAAAACAAACACAAATTAAGGGAAAAAGAGGAAACTACCTTGAACTCGGTGATGAATAAATTCAAATAAAAACTTGGTTCGTTGCTTAATAGTTAATATCTTGGATTCACATGGAATAAAATCCACAAATACTAAAGAATAAGAAAAGCGAGTAGATCTTCAACTAAGCGTAGGTTTTTCTCAAAGGGTTTGAGTTTTACCGTATGTTTTTGTTTTTGTTTTGTTTTGTTTTATGTTAAGGTACAGCGATTCCTTTTGAAATTTTCATTCGGGTCTACAACTATTGAATATTAACCCGTAAGTCCATGTGTATCTTTTGCTTTTTATGTACATCCGAATTTTTTTAATTTTTTGACAAATAAGGAAATATTTAGACTTTTTAATTAAAAATACTTAAAACAAATAAATAATAATTAAAAAATATTACTAAATAAGGTATGGTTTGATTTTTTTAAAATGAAAAATTCCCACTAGGGGTTTTGTTTTATTATATAAAAGATTATTTGTTTAGGAATTATAAGTTTATAATTATTATTATATTTGTTAAACGCCCATTATATCACCCTTTTTACACATTTATCTCACCTAATTCATCTTCTCGTCTTACATAATATTCACACAAAAACCCTAATCTTTTTTCCCCAAAATTTTCTTGATAAATTTGTTAATGATATCTTGTTGTCATAGTGAGGGAATGGGACTAGAAGATACAAATAACAAAATTTGTAGTTAGTGACCATGATCTGTATGGGTTCGCAAAGGAGAATTATATAGATTCTTTGTGGGTTTAAATTTCTTCGTTTGGTGTGATTTCTTTAATAATTGTATGATTAATTGAAATATTATGTTTTTTTAACATTGAAAGTCTTAGTGTTCTAATAGTTTCTTGTGTGACTTTTTTCAGAGGATCATCCTACTCCGTGTCACGATAAGATAAATCATGGTGGTTGTAACTCCCCCCCCCCCCCCCCCCCCCTTCTTAACGAACCGATTTGTAATGTAGTTTCTAAAAATTATCAAAGTTTGCCCATTCGACCAGTTCCTAAAGTATTCGTTTAAGATGCACGGTTTACTTTGTAATAAAGATGTTGATGCTATGAATCGAGTAAAGATTACCATACATCAGGGAAAATAATAGTTACACGTTTAATGTGGTTTCTCTATAAATTGGAAACCGTAATAATTCATGTTTATCAAGTACTTGTTAAAGTCAATCTTTTGACTCATGAAACATGCTCCAATAATCTTTATAATGCAGTTTTTATCCCGTCTTGATTGAGTGAAGTTACTAGTTGTATTTCATGTACCTGAATTACATTTCGCCATGTTATTTGTTGTGATGCAAATGAATTTATATTTTATTGCTATAAACTTATAAAAATTCATTGGTACATGATGTTGACTCAAACTTATATAGAGGCTTTTATCATAAGCTCAAAACATATAACTAAGTCAATAAATTTATGTACGTATGGCTCAAATTTGAACCAAGTAAATATATTTCAAGCTACTAGTCTTGAATGAGTTTCGCGCTTAATCAAACATGATATTAGTGGTTGCGTGTGTATAGACATAATATTGGTAGGTGCATGTGTACATATCTTCTGGCTCGAGCAAGGAGAGTGAACGATTCCCACTAGATGGTGCATGTATAGAAATGAAATAAAATATAAAACTTACAGTACATTCAGATGTTACCATTGTAGTATAAGCAACTTATGTACATTTTTGAAAAGTAGATCCTGCGATACCACACGTATTGAGTGAATAAATAATTATCGAATTACGAAAACCGTCGTAAATATATATATATAAAAAATATATACAAAATAAATCCAAATCATCGGGTAAACTTATAATATAGTTTTTATAGTCTTAAAATGAGTATAAAAATATATCAGAATAATTGTCGAAAATGTCGGATCAATTGTTCAAAATAAATGATCGTGCGATAGCGTTAATTTATAAATAAATATACGTTAATAAAATATGCAAACTCATGCATGAACTAATATGAAAATGATGTTACTGATGGTATGTAGACTAACTCTAGTCTATATGTAATGTTCTTAATAATGTTTTATGAATACGCAGCTTAACCCTTACGGTTACGCGAATTTGATACTCGTAAACCTAGTTTACGAAAATGATGAATAGTAACCATGAATAGTTATTTTTCTCCGAGAATGAATAGTGTTTCGTGAATAGTAAAATTTTAAAATAGTCTCTCAAAGTCGCAAACTGACTTCAAAAACGATGAATAGTAAAATGATGAATAGTAATATGTGAATAGTAAATTCCCGAGATGAATAGTAAGTTTGAGAAATGACCTGAAATTACGATTTGTCACAACAGAAGCTAGTTTTGCCTTCCATTTTTCTCACTTTGGATGAAAACTCCAATATCTTTTCATTCTTTTTGGAGTATGTTCTTTAATGCTTGTGTTCTCATGATCACATGCCTTAAATTCATATATAATTATTAGATTTTAATCCACATTTTGGGTCAAGCATTCATTACAATGCATTATTTTTCTATATATATAGGACTCCCAAAATGCTTGCATATTTATCTCATCTTCACAAACAAACAACACCATGTCATCCTAAAGATCTTACAACTTAGATGTATCACCTAGTACAAACAATCCTCTTCATGAAATCCAAACTTTTGTACTCCCACCTTCCAAAATACCACAATCAAAATCTAGGATTTTCGCACGGATTAGCATCCGGCCTTGTTGCTTAGCAAAACCATCATTGAATGGCTCATCACCAACAAATAACTCACCACAAGATGCTTCCATTATAGCACCTTGGTATGTGTTAAAACACATATAATTTCGTTATCAAAATAGACCCAAAATAACCAAGAAATAGCCGTTTATTGCTAATATTTGTTGTTTTCTTGTTCTTGAGTTTATGCATGTGCAGGTACGGATATGTCAAAACACACAAAAGATAGCCAAATCAGACAAAAACCCGAGCACGAGAGATAAAGAGTGCTAAAGTTGAGCCGGAAGGTCAGAATTGAGCATTTTTGAAGATTTTCATGCTGAGAGGATGATTTGTGAAAGATATGATCAACTTTGAAGAAATGTCATAATCAGTCCCTTAAGTTTCATCATTTGGAAAAATCTACCCCTGAGAATCAGAATTGGCAAATTCAGCCCTTTGATTATTTTAGATTGTCAAAAATAGCCCTTGGTTTATACTTTCAGAATTTATATTACTGGTCCCTAAAATTTCAGAAGTTATATATTTAATCCCTATGTTAACTCTTGGATCACAAGGCTAGTCCAAATCAAATATCTTAACTCCTTGGCCCAAAACACCTATAAGCCCAAATCTGGTCCAAAACCCAAGTCAAATTACCCTATATACCCGGTCAACAGATACCATCTCATGTGCACGTTTCCCCTATTTTTGACCCTGGTCACAAAGATCATTGAACCCCTTCATTACCCAGTCAAACAATAGTCAAATCCAGTAAAAAATTAATAAAAACCTTTACCCGCCACATTTACCCCCAAATATACCCAGGGCTACAATTGAATGGGATGCGTGGAAGCTTGATCTAAAGGCTGAAATATCACAAGAGAAAGCACAATCAGTGGATTCTAGATCCTTCCAAGAGCTCAAGCGTGGCTATAAATACCTCCCTTCTTTCACTGTTGTATTCATGTAGTGATAGAGAGTAGTGTAGATTACTGAGTTTAATTAGTTGTTTATTTCTGTTTTTAGTTAATTTCTGTATTTTCAAGTTCAAGTTGTATCCAATTTTTATCAATAAAAGTTATTTTTATCTTTAATTCTTCATTTCTTTCAATTACTGATTTTATAATCATAATAGCTTGTTAATCTTTCAATCATGTATTTTAGCTTCTTTTAAATAATATACTAAACTAAAATAAATAAAAAATAAGAAATTCCTTGAAAAATAAAAAATCATTCAACTCTATTCACAAGTAGTTTTCAGCTAAAATATTTGTTAGATTAAGTTCTAATAAGATCATCTCAAGCTTATTTAGTTATAAATACACAGTTCTACTCTCAGTTGCTACTCAAATCACAATTGGTCAAGAAAAGTCAAAACCTGCATATATGGTTTGTTGCTGCTATGGATTTGGATTTGGGGTAATTCTAGCATAAATTGGGTATTAGATAGTGATTGTTTGGCAAGCCATAGTGGCTGGACATATGTAAGTACCAAATCCTGTGTTAAATTTTGAATCAGTGATATATTGCTAGTTTAGAATTATCTGACATATCTACATATTTAGCTTAGTATTTCATTGTTTGTAGTTGTTGAATCATTGGCATAATTTAGGTGTCATAAAACTATTTGAATCTGTTTTTAGTTTCATGGCTTAGAGCTGTATTTAGAGTTAAAATCTGCATATAAGGAGTGTTTGGTTTAGAACAGGTTTCTGAGATAGAGGCTCAAGTGGAGGTCAAGCTAGGTTGAATAAGTTTGATTTAGCATAACTTAGTCAAATTCTGTCATTAAATTGCACTTTAGATCAGTGAATGTCAAAATTGAGTTTTATCTGATTTAATTGGATAATCAGTTGGTGTTAGCTTAGGATAACTAACATTTTAGGCTTAGATCATTATAGAATAGCTTAATTGTGTCACTTTGCATCCTCAATCATCAATAACATCCTCTTTTTTTTTAAAGATCAAAGTTGGCAAAAGTCAAATCTCTAATCTGTCATAAAAGTCAAAATTATTGAAAAACTTTCTGAGCATCATTCTTTATGGATTCTTAATTCTGTGATTTGTGGTCTAAAGAGTTTGAAATTTTGAGATTATAAACTTCAACTGGTTGTATTTTCAAAAGTATTTTTAGTAGAATTTTGTAATTTTTATAAGACCACTAAATAAGCTCATTGTTTAGCCCTTAACTGCCCTGTGTACACACACAGTTAATACTGAGTGTGCACAAGGGATTTGCAGAAGCCACATTTTGTTCAATATAGGTAGTTATTGGCTCATAATGGATCTGGATTTCACTTTAGCTTATTAGGATAGCAACCTGGTACATTAGCTTTAAGTTTGCTTGATAAGACTGTTTGGTTCTTGTGCTTTAATACCAGTAGATCTTTATAGCTTGCATTCTAGTGGTGTAAACTTGTTATTTTAGGCTGTTTTCAAGTAGAATTAGCATAATATTGCTTTTGGTAGCTTTTGGTTAAGTAATACAGCTTCTAGCTTATTTTTGGTTGCTTATTAATAAGCAACTTCACTACAGCTTATAGTTCCAGCAAACTAGACTTATTTTTATCATTTTTCCTTAAATTAGAATAATATTTTAGAATTTTCCTGATTTTTTCATAATTTTTCAGTTTTATTTGCTATTTTACTAATTTTAAATTCCTTTTTAATTAGTGTTTAATACAAAATAATCAGAAAAGGGTCTAAAAAATAGGTTTTCAATTTTATTAGATTAAGAAAAATATAAAAAACCAAAAAAATATTTTTTCCATAATTTTCTTAGTTTAAATAATATTTTTTAGCAATTAAATTAGTTTAAAATAGTTTTTAATTCATAGAAAACAGAAAATAATTCAGAAAAATACAAATTAAATTTTGAAAAGTCTTTTTAGTTATTTTAGAATTTTGAAAAATAATTTCATAATTTTCCCTCTGATTATTATAATTTTTAGATATTTTGTTTTATTTTCAAAATTAGAAATTAGTTTTTAATTCAAATAAATTCAAGAAAAATCATAAAAATTAGTTTTAATTCTTAAATATTTTTCAAATATCATTTTTAGTAGAAAAGTAATTTTAGATCATTTTTAGGACTTAGTTTAGACGTATTTGCATTTAATTCGCGTTTCATTTATATTCGTAATTTGCATATTAGCGTAAATTTGCATATTTAGTATAATTCTTAGTTTCCCCGTAGATTAATTCCCTTATAATTTCTTCCCATTTACACCCCTTGCCCCGTAGTTTAGATAAACGTCAAATTATCCCCTTATCCCATTCAAATCCGATAATCGCGACGTGAGTTGAAAATTCCATTCAACCCTCGTTTGAAAATTCACCACTTAAAGTCACTCTTTTGGATCTCCTTAAGACTCCAACATGATCTCAACAAACAAAACAAAAAGAAATAGCCTTTTTGACACCTCCCACTTCTCCAAACACAATTTTCAATGACCTTGAAACCTCACCACCCTTAGCTCCCATTAAGCTATAAGAACATCTAGGTTCTTTTCCACCACCACTTCCAAACATTCCGGACTTTGATCCGTATTTTTCTATTTTTCCACCACAACTTCTGCAACTCACAAATGAAAACAACCCGGAAAACTTCCGCACTCATTACCCACATCACTTACATTGTGAACATTGCTAATCCACTAGGGATATCGCAATAGAAGTTAGGGAAGAAACGTGATTCATACTCAACCTCATTCTTGATCTCATCAATACCATTACTCATCAAAACCTCCATCCATAACCTTATGCAAGCATGAAAAGAATCATTATTACTATTTTCTATTTTTAGTACTTTTCTTTTGAGTCATTTTCAAGAACAAGTCTTGTTCTTACTTTTACATGCTTCTATGTGGCATAAATACCACTGCATTTTGTTGTTTTATTACAAGGCCTTGTTTACATACCTTGGCTCTCAATCTTGATTCTCGTCAATCACAAGATTACTTATGCATGTTACTACTAACCTTTTCTTTGTAGGATTTTTTTTTATTTTCTTCACTTGACGCCCCAAACTAGGGGGAGCTACCGTCAAGGGGGAGTAAGCGATACGTGGACTATTTTTCCACATTTTATTTCTTCGATGGGTTAACTTTTTGTTTTGACAAAAAGGGGGAGAAGAAGTAAAACTTATGGGCTTTCAAAACATACATCTATTCTTAAGTTTTACTCATCATAAAGTTATGTTTTGTCATCAAAAAAAAGAGGGAGATTGTTAATACAAATAAACCATAAAAATATTTATTAATATTTTGCGATCTCTTTGTGTTTTGTTGATAACAAATATAATGTTATCATAAGTACAATTATAAGGATACATGTTATTTTTGTAAAGCATTTACATATAGTAACTTAATACAAATTGTTGTAATAAATCATTTGTTGTAATAGTTTATTAGGATGGGTAAAAACCACAACCCATGGATTATATCCATAACCCATGGTATTGACCCATACCCACTTGACTAGATACATTGTACTCATTAGATACATTGTATCTAAAGAAAACCCATGGACCAACCCATAACCCATTACCCATGACCCATAACCAAAAAACCTATGGGCAAAGAGGAGCGTCCCACGGATCCCTAGCTTTACGCTAGACGGATCCCGTAAGGGAGGGATCCGTGGGATCCGAGGAACAGTGGCAAGTTGTGCCTATAAATAGAGAGCCATTTCTTCATTCTATCTCACCCATCTTCTTACTAATTCTCTCGTATACTCTCATTCTCTTCTAACAAAAGATCACTTGATCTAGAGTGTTCTTCTTCTTTCTTTCTTTAGTGATTCTCATATAGGTCCTTCTCTAAGACGAGATCACGAGCATTCTACAGTCATCCAAGCAAGGGGTCCTTGATTGATTTGTTCCTCCACAAGATTTCTATAGCAAAGATCTTGTATTTGATATTTCACATATTTGTTGTGTAATAGTCGTGTTGGTTTGGTCCACCGTGTTACGGACTCGGTATTTAGCTTTGTACCGGAAAAAGTTGTAAGCAACGTTGTGAAGGCTTCTCCGCCAAGTTGAAGGAGTTTGTTGACATAGTGCTTGAACTCTCGAGTAGGTGACTCGGGGAGTGGAGTAGGGCAAGGAAGGTGTCCTTGTAGCCGAACCACTATAAATCGGTTGGGTCATTTCTATCCCTTGCTTTACTTTATTTACTTGCTTTATCATTAGATCTATACTTTCTCTACATCCATACGATTTCACATAATAATAAATCTAAAGTTTTTGAAACTAACCTAAAATCGGCAAAACTATTCAACCCCCCTTCTAGTTTTCCACACTTTCTTTCTTCTTCAATTCGGCATCTTTTCTTCATTTCCTTTAAAGGAAAAACACTTTGACTCTTGAATGGTGATTGAACATGACTTGGGTTTTGTTTGATCCCTTCGGCTCTGATACCACTTTTGCAAAGGTCTGAATGGATTTCATCTTCAAGGATCGCATATGATCAAACAACATCATGCTATCATCAAACAAGAATCAATAAAAACAAAACAAGGAGAGATTGGGTTGAACCCTTTAATATGTATGATATATATAAACTGAGATTTAACTTTATTGTTTACAGAATCCTACATATATATACGTTCCTAAACGAAACCATGAAGGGATGTGTTGTTTACAAACCGGTTTCAATGAACCATTGTCTCCCTTCATTCTTAACTACCTTATAACTAACTTTTCTAACTAGCATTAACTGCCATATTCTAACTGTTTTAACTGTCATATGTAACTGCCATGTTTCTGAATTGCTGATGCATCGACTTGCAGCCCAAACTCAAAAAAAAATGGCTTGATTCTTCATACTAAACTTACTACTATAACATACAAAGATTAATTGGATTATGCTTTCCAATATGTGAAAAACTAGAAGGGGGGGTTCAATAGTTTTGCCAATTAAAACTCGTTTTAAACTATTTAGATCGACTTATGTCAATCTATTTGGATGTATGTTGGATGTTGATAAACAAACATATAGAAGTATAAATATGTAATGAAAAGATAAGAGTAAGAAGCACAAAACCACAACGCGAGTATTTATAGTGTTTCGGCTACAAGGACACCTTCCTTGCCCTAGTCCACTCCCCGAGTCACCTACTCGAGAGTTCATAATCACTACACAACACCGAATCCTTATGGTGGAGAAACCTTCACAACGTTGCCTACTCTTTTTCTGGTGCTAGGCTAACCACCGGGTTCTTTCACACCAAGGTAAACCACACCTACCACAACGTCGCCTACCCTTTATCCGGTACTAGGCTAAGTACCGAGTTCCATTACAATGGAGGAACTACTACCCAACACTACACCCATTAACTAACCCCAAAGGAGATCTACTCCTTATAATGTCAATAAGGATAACAATATCCTTTGACCCAATGCTAATCTATCTTGTACATCGAAACACACCATATCGAATGTACATCTTAGGCACCTTTCACTAATGCCTTTAACTAGATCTTCAAGACACCTTTCACTAATGTCTTTGTGACTTGACTTCTAGGTACCCTTCACTAATGCCTACAATACGGACGATCGACACCTTTCACTAATGTCTTCGTCTTGACACTTGAGACATCTTTCACTAATGTCTTCAACACTATACTTCTTAGAAAAAAGAAAAGAACCATCAACAATAGGACTTCAGTAGTCTTGATGATGAGGAAACATGGCAACTCATGGACTTGAGCTTGCTTGACTTCAAAGGTGGTGATCTCGCCTTTAAGAGGAACCTAAAGAATCATACAAAAACAAAACTACAAACATAAATCACTTGGATCTGGGGTTAGAGAGTTTTTAACTCAAGGAGAAAATATCTGAGAAAGGAGTTTGAAACAATGAAGAAATAGCTCACTATTTTATAGAGAGAAAATGCCTACTGTTCCCCGTGGGATCTGTCTAGCGTAAAGCTAGGGATCCGTGGGACGCTCCTCTTTGCCCATGGGTATTTTGGTTATGGGTCATGGGTTATGGGTTGATCCATGGGTCTTTTACTAGATACAATGTATCTTATGAGTGCAATGCACCTAGTCAAATGGGTATGGGTCAATACCATGGGTTATGGATATTATCCATATATGATATAAGCATGATGTCATGCAACGGGTTATGGGTCAAGTTCCATAGATATGGGTCATGGACTTTGGGTTGTACCCAACTACATTCAATGTATTTGGTCAATGGGTTATGATACTTAAGTTTCTACCCATTTATATTACCCAATATACTATATACTAGTTATGTGTATATTTTACCCAAATATGTAAACATTAGTTGTTGTACATATGTATACTAAAACATAAAATCACTTATACTTGTTTTAGTGTTTTATGTGAGAACGTAAGTGTGTTAGAAACTATTAGTTCAAACCATTTACGTATTTTATTTGTTTCGTTAAAATGATTTTACATTTGTTATCGACAAAACATTTGAAGATCGTAAAATATAAATAAACGTTTTTACGGCTTATTTGTATTAACACAACACTCAGTGAGTGATTATTATTTGTGAGTTTTTGAATTCGGCTTATAGAAATTGCTGGAAAATGTTTTGCAAAATGAAAATTTGAAAAGTTTGTTGTATATGAATATGTTATATATATTTGCATTGGTTAGTAGGTTTATATTCTCCTTTAAGAGTGCTTCGCAACGAGCTAAAGTGTGTCTAAAATAGAGGTAATATGAATGAGATATCGTATCTCAAAGTGAGACACCTGAAATAAAAAATATAGAAATAGGAATTTATCCCACATTCCCCTAGCAAGGAAGTGTGGAGGTTAACATATTATTAGTTTTGATATTATATTTAACCTATAATACTAATGGTAACTAAAATTTTACAATCAAAATATTTTGAAATTATATATGTGGCTTGATTTGCTCGTTCGGCTCGTTTAGTTCAAGTAAGTCTTTTCGCTTAAATAATTAAATGAGCTTTCGAACGAGTCGAGCCAAATACTAGTTTTAAAAGCTTGGCTTGTGGACGTATGGTCCGGACTGGGCCAGGAATGGGTCAGGCCCGGCAGATGCGGCCCACTCTACGCCTAAACCCTAATCCATGCCTATATATACACACGCAGGTTATCTCTAAACCTAACATCTTTTGCTATGCCACAGCGCATACTAACTTGACCGTCGGAGGTGGACCCCGGGGCTACGGCCTCGGGTCCACTCCTAACGGGTTCTCTTTGTTGACAGGTCTACTAGGGCTCGAGAAGACGACTAACAGCCCAAGGAGAGTCGTTGAATCCAGTCCGCGCCAGATTATGCTTCAACAAGTTGGCGCCATCCGTGGGACCCGAATAAAATGCATCGTCCTACTCATACGGTACACATCACACGACACATTAACCTAAGACCAATTATACCATACGCACTGTTTTTCTTGGTTTGACTTGGTCAAACGTGTCAAGCTAACATCAAAGAATATTAATTCTTGGTTGTTGTTTTGTCGTACGTATACACATATAACAAAGAATTCATTCTTTGTTTACTTTGATTTTGTTCCTTCTCTAAACCAATCAAACGCATCCCTCTTTGGGATTTGATTTGGAGATATACGGAAAAGATATCCTGATATTTTTAAATTGGTAATAGGATATGTTATCTTTTAAATATTCAAAAGATTTTATGTAAATCTTGTAACTTGGTAAACACGATTTTACCTATAACGCACTAAGTCCGCACGATCGGACCTATTTTAAAACATCCGCACGATCGGATCTATTTTATCTTTTAATCCGCACGATCGGACCTCAGAAAAGCCCGCACGATCGGAGCTATTTTATTTTTTAGCCGCGATAAATTCGCGCAGATACTGTTTTTACGGTTGGTACGCCTGTTCGCGCTCAAACACCGCAGTCGTGATAAATCTACCCGCGTAAGACCGTACGTTCAGAGATCTTCGCAGAGAACGCGTACGCGCGAAAACCACGATGCTAGTCAATCGCCATGATGCGCACTGGACCAAAGGCCGTGGTATAAACATCTGCGATCATCCAGAAACGTTCGAGTCTATGTGGTTACGATAAATCTATCTGCGTCTGTTAGTCGCGGTCACGGTACATCCATCCGAGTTTTTATTTTATACATTAAAAAAAAAAAAAAAAAAAAATCTCACGATAGGTTTTATTTTATACAAACATTTGTTTATGTAGTTTGTACAACCTCACGATAGGTTTTATATTTTTTATGCTATGTGCACTATATTACTCATGCTATGTGCTGTTTAATTTTATTAAGTTTTATATGCTGCGATTCGCGGCATATACTTTTAATCTTTGCATTAAGTGTTTTTTCGCAGATTAAATAAGTTTAATGCTCCTACACGAGTAGCACCATCAAACTTGGGGGGCTACCAGGGTGCATACTACTACTGTTTCCGTACGCGTCACGCAGATTATTTGGAAGCAGAACGCAAGCTCAGTACAAAGACGAATTTAAATATTCGCACCATCTCACCATAGGGGAGACGTCCTCTGTCGGTTGTAAAGACGGATGTAATGCGCGCAGAAGCACGTCTTCTGTCGCACATCTTTGCCGCGCACAGCGCACACAGCGCAGAAGCACGTCTTCTGTCGCACCTATTTGTCGCGCACAGCGCGCACTTCTGCTACAGAAGCACGTCTTCTGTCGCACATCTTTAGCGCGCACCTATGCGCAGAAGCACGTCTTCTGTCGCACCTCTTTGTCGCGCACAGCGCACACTTATGCGCAGAAGCACGTCTTCTGTTGCACATCTTTGTCGCGCACAGCGCGCACTTCTGTTACACAAGCACGTCTTCTGTCACACCATGTTGTGTCGCTACTGGTACAAAAGGTACGCCCTTACCCAGGATGCAGCATGCGGGTTCCACTTTCACCTACGCGGCCATCAGAACTTAAGTCTAGCATAACATAGCCATGCGCTATCTCATACTAGACTTGGGGGGCTTGTGGACGTATGGTCCGGACTGGGCCAGGAATGGGTCAGGCCCGGCAGATGCGGCCCACTCTACGCCTAAACCCTAATCCATGCCTATATATACACACGCAGGTTATCTCTAAACCTAACATCTTTTGCTATGCCACAGCGCATACTAACTTGACCGTCGGAGGTGGACCCCGGGGCTACGGCTGTCACACCCCCAAAATATCGCAGCGGAACGATAGTGTCGTTGGGGTATAACGTCATAGCACAAAGTATGGATACAGAAAACGACCTCTATAATGAGACGTTTTGAAAGGTTTACCATTCGATTACATAAGTTAAAGTTTACAAGCAAGAATTCCCAAAGTTTGATAATACACAAAGAGTTTACAAAACATGTCGAATGGTAATTGTTAAAAACACAAGACTCCATTGTATGCCATGCGACCCAAAAGCTCCATGAAATGCTATCACCTTAAGACCTGAGATAAACATGCTAAAAGTGTCAACACAATGGTTGGTGAGTTCATAAGTTTGTTGAAAATGATTTGAAAAAAAGTCTAAAGAAATGTTAATGCAGCAAAGGCCGTGTAAATCCACTCAGTTCCAAGTTCCGCCCATACAAAACTTGCAACCTGTGTATTTACAATCCATTGCCAAAATATGGAATTGTCAATCTTGTTTGTAAGTAGGACATAGGTGCATACGATATATACATAAACTTAATGCAAAGAATCACAGCCAACTGAACCTCACGACGAGTCTAACTTGTTTGTTGTTATTGCCTTGAATAACTTGAATACAGATTATATTCACCCAAGGTCACGTCATCAAGGACCCAAGGGTGGGGGCGTCAGCCCGATAGTACTATCAATACCTCTCTGCCGGCTCCCGCAGGAGTTAACCAGTTGCTAAAGTATGTTTGTTGAAGCATAATTGAAAGCAAGTTTAGCACATTAAGGTACATATCGCAATAAACCACACATAATGTCCAAAGTGTATAAGAAGTATAGTGCAACACAATTGTATAAATGGTTTGAGTATTCGCAAGAGTGAAACAAGTGTTTAAGCATGTATCTCCCCCACATAGTTTGTAGAATTTAAACGAGTAAAAGCGGGGTATGATCTCACAGTAGTATGTCAAAGTTTAGAATATTTGTGAAAGTAAATGAAAATAGTTTGAGCATGTATCTCCCCCAAAAGTAATTGAAAATGTATAAAAGTAGGGGCTATGAAACTCACCTGGTGTGATTGATATGCTAACAAAATGAAGTGTACGAAAGTGAGGCTCGGAAACTATCCGCGACCTAAAATGAATGTTATGACTTGAGTTATGATATGTTGTCGTGAATGCATGATTTGAAAACGTATCACCCAATATGCTACTTGAAAACTAGTTATATAAAAATATTGTTACTTGAATGTGTGACAGTTTCATGTCGAAAATAAATACTTTTGAGTTAATGGTGAAAATATAGTTAAAACTACGTAACGGTTTTAGTAATTGAAAAATCAGTTTACGTCGGACTTGACGTAATATATACACATGAAAACTAACTCGTTTTTAACGTCCATTTCCCCCGAAACGTCCGTTTAGGCCCTCAAAATCTTGATTAAAAATCCTGACAGCTTACCAAAGCTGTGAATAGTGTTTTCTGCACGTTTTTGACTCAAAGTTCGGTTAACTATAAATCACTCGTTTTAAGTCCGTTTTTCAAGTTCTTTATATCCACGCGAAGGTAATGAAGAGTACTAATATATTTTTAAACTTCGGAGACTTCACAGAAATTTTAAGGCCACTGTTTGGGTCAGTTAGAATTCGGACTGCATAAACATTTTCCGGAAAATTATAGTTTTTAAATCGTAACTTGGAAACCACGTATATTTTTCGTTATAACTCCGTTTTAGTCCGTTCAAAAGGCCATGTTCATAACTAAAAATCTATTTTCTAAAACTTTAATAAAACTTATAAAAATGACTAACTTTTCGGAAAAATTATAAATTTCGACAGCGCTTCCGCGCTTATTTTAAAATTACCATTTTTCTACTTGTTTAACCACAACTTCACCACAAAAATCCCTTAATCTACTCATCACCAATCCTACTAGAAATAAAATGCTATTCGAACCATAATAGATAAAAAGACCATTTTTGAGGTTTATGTGACTACTTATAACATATAATTAAGCATAAACCACATCAAACCTTTACTAGTAAAAGATCAAAACTTACTTTGATAAATCATTTTTCAAACCACTCACTTTTATAAACTTCTAACTAGTACATACTTGTTAAAAATATTTATATAGCACATATGGGTGATAATCTTGGATGATAATGAATAAAATCACAACAATGCAAATATGATCATGAGGGCTTCATGAAATGTATGAAATATATATGAAAAAGTAAGAGATGAAGTTTTAGGCTTACTAGTTGCTTGATGAGGTTTAGTGAACCAAGGATTATCCTAAACACCCTAGGTTTTTATTTCAAAACCTAAACAAAGAGTGTATCTAGATTGTGTAGAAATTGATAAGAAAATTTTTGAAGATCACCCCTTGATCACCTTATGGTTGGCCGGATTTAATGAGAGGAAGAAGAAGAGGAGACTTGACTTTGCTTGTATTATTGGATTGAATGAGAAAGTGAAAGTAAGATATGGAGTGTAAGACTATATATAATAAAAGATCTTGCACAAGTTGGAAAATCATGTAATAAATGATACATATACATATATTTATTATTAATATGTAAAAGTATAAATATAGTAGAAGTAAAGTTATTTGAGGATAAATAGTAGCTTGTAGCATTGTTGAGTAATATTAGTAAGTTGTATACACATTTGAATATTTAAGGTAGCTTTAGATAAAATAAATTTCACGGGTCAAGATAAAATATATTTAGGTCATAAAAGTTATAAAAATACCTTTCTTGAAAGATTTGAGTGAATAATTATTTATCGGGTTGAATTTAAGAAAACCGTCGTAATTTATATAAATATAACAATTTATATACGAAATAGATTTAAAACACTGGGTAAACTAATAATAACATTTTTTTTTTAAATCTTAATATGAGTATTAAAATATATTGGAATAATTTTTTTTTTGAAGTATCGGGTCAAATGTTCAAAAATAATGTTTACGCGATAACGTTTATTTAATAAGAAAATAACGTTTAATGAAAAATGCAAAACCATGTACGAATCGTTATGAAATGCTGAATGTGAAATATGAGAAATGACCGGAAATTTGAGAATTGTGACATTCTTCCCCTGATAGAAAAATCGCGTCCTCGCGATTCAATCGATGATACTTAAAGTTCTACCCTTAGGTTTCGCGAAATCAGAATGTATGGTCAAAGTGTTTATGTCAAAACTTACGCGTCTAGGTTTCTTATTTAATGAGACTCACTGAATCTGAATAATACGGTGGATCACTTAATGGTCTAGGAAAAACGTACCAGTTACGCATTGCGGGCTTCCTCGGTCCCTATATAGAATGCTCGACCTCGAGGTGGACTAATATTGAGTACAGGGTTCGGGTTATTTCCTTCAATTGCCACAGCTAGAGGAGCTTGCATCGGTGGCTTATTCAACTGAGGACAATTTTTCCGGATGTGATTCGGGCTGTTACATTCAAAGCAAGTCCTTTGATTATTCCTTTTACACTGCTCCTTAAAATGGCCGTATCGATTGCAATTTGTACACAAGCGGCAGGGCTTGGTCTTCGGGTGATGATAAGCACATTTAGCACATTTGGGATGTGTACCCGCATACTCTCTTTGTTCAGTACCAGTTGCCACAAAAACTCTTGCCCTTTTGTTGTCTGCTACCACGTCCATCTGCTTATTTGACCCACTCGCTTCCTTCCTCTTGTCACTGCTCTTCAACGTACCATTTCTAACCATCTCGTCTGTCAGGGTTCCTGCCCTCAGTATCGCACTTTGTATTGTAGACGGCTCAGTTGTTTTCACAGTTCCACGGATTTCGGGGACAAGACCATATATGTACCTCGAGATTCTCTTGGATTCAGGGGTAACCATATGAGGAACTAGTCTGGCTAACTCATGAAATCGGTCAGTGTAGGCTGCGTGACCAGCCCCTATCATGGAGTGGTGATAAAATTCATCCTCTAGTTTCTGCATTTCATTGTCCGGGCAGTACTCCTCTTTCAATAACGCCTTAAATTCGTCCCATGTCATGCCTATAGCTGCTTCTCTGCCCCTAGCCTGTAGCTGTGTGTTCCACCATGTCAATGCCTTTCCTGATAACAATCAAGCAGCATACTTCACTCTCTGATGTGTGGCACAATTGCTGATGTCGATCACTGCCTCTGTCTTTTCTACCCATCGAGTATACGCTAAAGCACCTCCTATACCATCAAACTCCACAGGTTTGCATGCCGAAAATTCCTTATATGTGCATCCAATTCTGTTGTTGTTGTTGTTGGTGTTGTTGTTGTTGTTACTGCCAGCTACATTGTTGTCGCCATTTCCGTTCCCGTGATTTCCCGAGTTATTCATATGATTTCCAACTTGTGTGATAATAGTGGGAAGCAAGATTTGAAGTTGTTGAGCGATGATGGCGGCAAAGTCAGGGTTTCCGCCAGCGTTGTTGTCATTGTTACCCATGTCGCTACCACCTTCTCTACCTCCACGCCCACCTGTCATTCCACCCCTTGGTACCGCACCACCTCGGCCAGTACTGCGTGTTACTCTCTTTGGTGCCATTATCTCTGCAAAGGAAAGAACCGTTGAATTCCCAATGTCTATACTTAACGTCCTCAAATATAATACCACGCCACAAATTGGTTCCTAAGGTGTCCACACCGATCTACGTATGCGTGGTCGCATATGTCCACGTGAGTTGTGACGCATTTATAATTATGTTGGCCACCATAATTATAATTGCTTCATTTCACACATGTACATACCACCAAGCATACATGTCCCGGTGATTGGTGTTACTTAAATAGGTAGCCAGTCTATCATCCGATTCTAAACAGTGAAGGAGGGATTTAGGGTAGGTATCTAGGAAGAGTCGCACTTGGTGTATAGGAAATTCCGTTAGGTGCTAGAATCACTACGAGGTTTAGTCGCCAGCAGTTCCCAAAGTATCCTCAAGAGAACTCCCATCCTCGGGCAAAATCATCAAATCTATCCAGCTTTATAGTAACACTTATTTAGCTCGATCTCGCATCTCATCAAACAAGAACTGTCACGAGATCAAGTTAGATAAGTGCTCATTACTGAGCTCCATATCTTTGATGACCCAACTAGATTTTGGGACTCCCCTATTGGTACAAGGAAACTACGCTATCTAATGAGGTGGTTCTAGAAGAAATACTTAAGAAAACATATGCGCACGAAATATGAGTAAGGCAATAGGAAACGAAAGGATCGACGTGAAAGCGGTTATAGTCTAGGAACTAAAATGCAACCTAGTTCTCTATAACCAAGGCTCTGATACCAATCTGTCACACCCCCAAAATATCGCAGCGGAACGATAGTGTCGTTGGGGTATAACGTCATAGCACAAAGTATGGATACAGAAAACGACCTCTATAATGAGACGTTTTGAAAGGTTTACCATTCGATTACATAAGTTAAAGTTTACAAGCAAGAATTCCCAAAGTTTGATAATACACAAAGAGTTTACAAAACATGTCGAATGGTAATTGTTAAAAACACAAGACTCCATTGTATGCCATGCGACCCAAAAGCTCCATGAAATGCTATCACCTTAAGACCTGAGATAAACATGCTAAAAGTGTCAACACAATGGTTGGTGAGTTCATAAGTTTGTTGAAAATGATTTGAAAAAAAGTCTAAAGAAATGTTAATGCAGCAAAGGCCGTGTAAATCCACTCAGTTCCAAGTTCCGCCCATACAAAACTTGCAACCTGTGTATTTACAATCCATTGCCAAAATATGGAATTGTCAATCTTGTTTGTAAGTAGGACATAGGTGCATACGATATATACATAAACTTAATGCAAAGAATCACAGCCAACTGAACCTCACGACGAGTCTAACTTGTTTGTTGTTATTGCCTTGAATAACTTGAATACAGATTATATTCACCCAAGGTCACGTCATCAAGGACCCAAGGGTGGGGGCGTCAGCCCGATAGTACTATCAATACCTCTCTGCCGGCTCCCGCAGGAGTTAACCAGTTGCTAAAGTATGTTTGTTGAAGCATAATTGAAAGCAAGTTTAGCACATTAAGGTACATATCGCAATAAACCACACATAATGTCCAAAGTGTATAAGAAGTATAGTGCAACACAATTGTATAAATGGTTTGAGTATTCGCAAGAGTGAAACAAGTGTTTAAGCATGTATCTCCCCCACATAGTTTGTAGAATTTAAACGAGTAAAAGCGGGGTATGATCTCACAGTAGTATGTCAAAGTTTAGAATATTTGTGAAAGTAAATGAAAATAGTTTGAGCATGTATCTCCCCCAAAAGTAATTGAAAATGTATAAAAGTAGGGGCTATGAAACTCACCTGGTGTGATTGATATGCTAACAAAATGAAGTGTACGAAAGTGAGGCTCGGAAACTATCCGCGACCTAAAATGAATGTTATGACTTGAGTTATGATATGTTGTCGTGAATGCATGATTTGAAAACGTATCACCCAATATGCTACTTGAAAACTAGTTATATAAAAATATTGTTACTTGAATGTGTGACAGTTTCATGTCGAAAATAAATACTTTTGAGTTAATGGTGAAAATATAGTTAAAACTACGTAACGGTTTTAGTAATTGAAAAATCAGTTTACGTCGGACTTGACGTAATATATACACATGAAAACTAACTCGTTTTTAACGTCCATTTCCCCCGAAACGTCCGTTTAGGCCCTCAAAATCTTGATTAAAAATCCTGACAGCTTACCAAAGCTGTGAATAGTGTTTTCTGCACGTTTTTGACTCAAAGTTCGGTTAACCATAAATCACTCGTTTTAAGTCCGTTTTTCAAGTTCTTTATATCCACGCGAAGGTAATGAAGAGTACTAATATATTTTTAAACTTCGGAGACTTCACAGAAATTTTAAGGCCACTGTTTGGGTCAGTTAGAATTCGGACTGCATAAACATTTTCCGGAAAATTATAGTTTTTAAATCGTAACTTGGAAACCACGTATATTTTTCGTTATAACTCCGTTTTAGTCCGTTCAAAAGGCCACGTTCATAACTAAAAATCTATTTTCTAAAACTTTAATAAAACTTATAAAAATGACTAACTTTTCGGAAAAATTATAAATTTCGACAGCGCTTCCGCGCTTATTTTAAAATTACCATTTTTCTACTTGTTTAACCACAACTTCACCACAAAAATCCCTTAATCTACTCATCACCAATCCTACTAGAAATAAAATGCTATTCGAACCATAATAGATAAAAAGACCATTTTTGAGGTTTATGTGACTACTTATAACATATAATTAAGCATAAACCACATCAAACCTTTACTAGTAAAAGATCAAAACTTACTTTGATAAATCATTTTTCAAACCACTCACTTTTATAAACTTCTAACTAGTACATACTTGTTAAAAATATTTATATAGCACATATGGGTGATAATCTTGGATGATAATGAATAAAATCACAACAATGCAAATATGATCATGAGGGCTTCATGAAATGTATGAAATATATATGAAAAAGTAAGAGATGAAGTTTTAGGCTTACTAGTTGCTTGATGAGGTTTAGTGAACCAAGGATTATCCTAAACACCCTAGGTTTTTATTTCAAAACCTAAACAAAGAGTGTATCTAGATTGTGTAGAAATTGATAAGAAAATTTTTGAAGATCACCCCTTGATCACCTTATGGTTGGCCGGATTTAATGAGAGGAAGAAGAAGAGGAGACTTGACTTTGCTTGTATTATTGGATTGAATGAGAAAGTGAAAGTAAGATATGGAGTGTAAGACTATATATAATAAAAGATCTTGCACAAGTTGGAAAATCATGTAATAAATGATACATATACATATATTTATTATTAATATGTAAAAGTATAAATATAGTAGAAGTAAAGTTATTTGAGGATAAATAGTAGCTTGTAGCATTGTTGAGTAATATTAGTAAGTTGTATACACATTTGAATATTTAAGGTAGCTTTAGATAAAATAAATTTCACGGGTCAAGATAAAATATATTTAGGTCATAAAAGTTATAAAAATACCTTTCTTGAAAGATTTGAGTGAATAATTATTTATCGGGTTGAATTTAAGAAAACCGTCGTAATTTATATAAATATAACAATTTATATACGAAATAGATTTAAAACACTGGGTAAACTAATAATAACATTTTTTTTTAAATCTTAATATGAGTATTAAAATATATTGGAATAATTTTTTTTTTTGAAAGTATCGGGTCAAATGTTCAAAAATAATGTTTACGCGATAACGTTTATTTAATAAGAAAATAACGTTTAATGAAAAATGCAAAACCATGTACGAATCGTTATGAAATGCTGAATGTGAAATATGAGAAATGACCGGAAATTTGAGAATTGTGACAACGGCCTCGGGTCCACTCCTAACGGGTTCTCTTTGTTGACAGGTCTACTAGGGCTCGAGAAGACGACTAACGGCCCAAGGAGAGTCGTTGAATCCAGTCCGCGCCAGATTATGCTTCAACAAGTTTTGATATTATATTTAACCTATAATACTAATGGTAACTAAAATTTTACAATCAAAATATTTTGAAATTATATATGTGGCTTGATTTGCTCGTTCGGCTCGTTTAGTTCAAGTAAGTCTTTTCGCTTAAATAATTAAATGAGCTTTCGAACGAGTCGAGCCAAATACTAGTTTTAAAAGCTTGGCTTGTGAAATTAATCGAGCTCTACAATTTGTTTGAGCTCCACTCGAGCTTGGAAATTATCAAGATCGACTCGAGCTAAACGAGCACGAGCTCGAGTAGCTTGTTAAAAGCTCTACTCGTTTTTTGTTAAAGCTCGACTCGTTTTGATGATTTCATATAATATAAAGTGTAACAATAAATGTATAAAAAAAAAAAAAAAAAAAAAAAAAAAAAAAAAAAAAAAAAAGTAATATTATCTAGAATTGGGCCATGTAATCGGAATATCGGATAACGTAGCTCAAATGGCAGTCGATATACATGGCTTGAAATATTGCTTTGGTTATTTTCTCATAAATTAAAGCTAGGACTAAAGACTTTTGGCGTCAACATAAATTTAAAACGTGTAGGGTCCTATGGAACAGCCATCAAATTTGAATGGATATAAAAGATAATAGTATCAATTTATATATAATACTATCTACAGGCTCGCCCGCTGGGCGGTAGCTTCAAAAATCTTCAAAATAACGTATAGTAGAATAGTTTTTAAAAGAATGAAACATATGTTCGGAGTTTAGAAGAATGAAACACAATAACATCAAAATGTTTCCGGTTTATATCTACAAAAATGCACATTGTGTATATTTACATACAAAAAGGGGAAGAGAAAAAAAGGTTGTTTATTAATGATATGATGGATGCAAAGGTATGTAAGAATAAATGCAAACCAATAACACTCAAGATAGTATAAAAATGCCGCAAATAAGAATTAGTAGATATAACAGCAACTTTGCAACGTAAAAGTTATTAGAAGTTATGAAAACTCTATATACAAAACACATAACAACCTTAAGAATATTCATAATCTATGGAGAACCTCTTTGTACACGACATTTATTGTAGTATTTGTGTAGTTACAAGCCCGTCCGTTAGACGGCTAGTTTTAAGAAATTATTACATATAAAATTAGCGACATATTTTTTAAGATATTGTGAAACTTAATATAATGTTGACAACAAAAAAAAGTTTCGGTGAGTCATTAACGTAAAAAGAAAAAAAATACACTATCCATTATAGTTGGGGCATAAAAGAAAATATATACATACGTGAATAGTCACTCCTGGTTCAAAACTTCCTATGTTCTTTTTCACCCACTCAACTATATGTGAACGTTCTCTAAGCCAATTCTCAACTACACTACATCCAGTTAAGATCTCTCTAACAACACGACCCCGTAACTATAGACATCACTCTTTTCTGTTATGTTCATCGTGTAACAATATTCTGTAATAAAAAAATAATTCTATTAAAAGACATGATAAGTAGAAATCTAATGTTAAAAAATAATAATATAATAATGTGATCAATCAACAATGAGGGAATTGCCTCTGAGTAAAGGCCCGTTTGGTTTGTAGGTGGGTTTCGGATTTGGATTTGGATTTAGATTTGAATTTGGATTAGGATTTAGATTTGGATTTGATGTAAGAGAGAGAAAAATATTTAAAATTATTTTATATTTTAAAATATGATTTATAAATTATTTAAATAAAAAGTGAGAGGAGAAAAATAGAGAGAAAATAATGTGGGGTCCATGTTTTGTCATAAAACCTTACATACCACCCAACTTTACCTCACTCCCTCATATTTATGATTAAAGCCAAACCCATGTCATACCAAACGGTTGAAAATGAAGTGGGTCCATTTTTTTAACCCAAACCCAAGCTAACCCCGTAAACCAAACGGGCCCTAAATCTATGCTCCCGTCCTCTAAATCCACTTTCCCAAACGATTTAGCCACATTAGTACGATAAGACGGAATATTAACAAACTTAATAGCTCTAAGAATTTCAGGTCAAGGTTAAGTCTTCACCATTTGATTAGTTAACTAAGATAACTGATATCAAGAAAAGCAACCATACAGTATAATATTATCGTCCTTCAATATCCTTAAATCATCATAACTCTTCGGGGGAATGAATTAGATATCTAAAATACTCATTACTTGTGCACCAACATAACAGTAATATAGATAGTCCACAAAAAGCAAAAATGGTGAGTTATAGCATGAGAACTTCCGACAAAACAAAATGTAGAAACTACTACACATACCAAAGTAGCAAAGCGAATAAATCGCATTATTCGTGTACTAAATCATTCAATGCCTCAAAAAAAATTTATACCATTTCACTACCAAGTAAAGCCAGTTAATCTATCTCTAAGACGTCAACATAACGAATATCGTGTACTAAATCATTCAATGCCTCAAAAAAAATATATTGCTAAGAATTATACAACACTTAACATCTTTTAATCTTATTCTACTACATGGGTTCCCTTTATTACAATTAAATTTTACAGCCACCTGTGCTGCTTTTCTTTGCTCAACTGTGACAGGCATGATCATTTTCCGTACGGATTTTATCCTCTCATCAGAAGCATTGAACTGAAAATAATGTGAAAAGTATAAATGCTTTTAAATGTAAGTGCAACATATTAGTATTTGGATAACCTTGGGTGGTTGGCCGTGCGCTTCCAATATTCTGATATGAGCTGGAACACCTCGCCATTGCTTGCCCACGCTCGCCTACAATGGTAGCAGTCACCATTGAGTTAGTCCTAGGTATTTCAAAGTGTCTGTGTTAATTAAAATGGCACAGTAGTAAGTAGATGTAATAGTAACATGTTGTATGTGTTATTTTACAATCAAAATATTTTGAAAACTATATATGTGGCTTGATTTGCTCGTTCGGCTCGCTTAGTTCAAGTAAGTCTTTTGGCTTAAATAATTAAATGAGCTTTTGAACGAGTCGAGCCAAATACTAGTTTTAAAAGCTCGGCTTGTGGAATTAATCGAGCTCTACAATTTGTTTGAGCTCCACTCGAGCTTGGAAATTATCAAGATCGACTCGAGCTAAACGAGCACGAGCTCGAGTAGCTTGTTAAAAGCTCTACTCGTTTTTTGTTAAAGCTCGACTCGTTTTGATGATTTCATATAATATAAAGAAGTGTAACAATAAATGTAGAAAAAATTTTAAAAAAAAAAAAGAAAAAAAGAAAATAAAAAAAGGGTAATAATAATATCTAGAATTGGGCCATGTAATCGGATAACGTAGCTCAAATGGCAGTCGATATACATGGCTTGGAATATTGCTTTGGTTATTTTCTCATAAATTAAAGCTAGGACTAAAGACTTTTGGCGTCAACATAAATTTAAAACGTGTAGGTCCTATGGAACAGCCATCAAATTTGAATGGATATAAAAG
>BPTQ01000006.1:22393315-22457242 GCA_019973895.1 Chrysanthemum seticuspe
AAGTTACTTCTCCAACACGACCCAAAACTCAACTTGTATAAAAACATGAACATAAACCACGAGAAATGTCTGTCATGATCCCAAGCTTGAATTCTGCTACTCTTTGTGTTGGTTTTATGGACAATAAATTAATAGACGTGAGTTAGGATCGAACTCGAGACTATGGGATTGCACACTTTACGTATGAGAATTTAAAGTTAATAATTAAATATAAATGTTATATTTATTTATTTATTAAACGAAATAACTAACGGACGTTATGTAATTAATGTAATGGATTAACGGTCGTTAAATGTTTATGGAAAAGGACTAAATTGCAAAAGTTGGGAAGGTTCCGGAATCCCTTTGGGGAATCCTACACCGATCGGCCTAAAGAGAAAAGGAAACAACCTCAACTTGTTCACCAAGTTTAGTTGGGTATATAAACAAGGCTAGGGGTTTTATTTTTCTATCTCTTGTGCTCATTAGCTAAACCCTAAAAATAGTTTTGTGTGTGTTTTTCTTCTCCAAACCGGTCGAACACCTTTGTGGGTGTCGATCCATTACTTTTCCACAAACCAAGTTATTTGTTTGATAAAAACTAGCATTACTTTAATTCGGTTTAGTACGTGTGTACAAGAACATAGTAATAACATACTTTTGTTATTATCTTGGATTGAATTACAAAACGGTAAGGGGTAATTCATATAATCCTATAAACCCTAATTAGGGTTCATCTCAATTGCTAGTTTGTGGATTTGATTCTTGTTCGGCTAGAATCAAGTAAGGTACGCATATTCTTCTTATGTTAATTAATTATTCATTATATGTTCCTATACGCTTCCGCTTGAATACTTTGATGTTTTGTGATTATTTATTTGATTGTCATGTTATATAATTCCAACAGTGGTTTCAGAGCCATTAGTTTTTAATGAGTAATTAATTACATAAACGCGTAATAAAACAAATACTTGTATGTTGTTTGATATTATTAATCTAGGGTTTATGTTATATTTTTTTTGGGTCGAATTTTTTTTATAAAAATTGGGGTGTTCCCCATATTTTTTTTAATGTCGACACATTAAAAATTATTAGGGTTTTGAAAATTGTTTGCTAACCTTATTAAAACCTAAAATTAATATTGATTACGTGATTAATTCGTGAATAATTTGTTATGTGTCATGGAATTTTTATATGCGATCTTGTGACTTATTTGTATAAATTGTTATGATATCCATGATTATACATGCATGTTAGTCATGGATAAGTTGCTTTGATAATTGTTTAATTGTTGAGACATATTTAATTACGATAAATCTTGAATTGGGGAAGACTCCAATTATGTATATTAATGAATCAATTATGTGCAATTTGGTATATCATTAATTATGGGTTTACGCAATCGATTCGTCGATGTATGTGGCTCACTCTCAATTGAGAGAGTGAAAGCCCTAATAAATATATACATTAATTTAACCTAGATATTGATTATTAATAGGGTTTTATCGAATAAGTTGCATGTGGCTACTTGTTTACACGTATAAATTGTTTATTATGTGCGCATTGTTTTTTAGTAGTTTATTTTTTTATTTGTTACTTGTTTGTTTATTATGTTAGACAGTTTTAAGCAAAGGGTAATTTTGAATAGAAAAATAATACGGACTAAACAATGGCGAAATTTGATTTGTTTTGGAAGAGTTAAGTTTTCAATAGTTTAATTGATTGGTGACTTTGGTACAAATGACTGAACGGCTCACCCACTAGAATGAACTATAAAGGGGTTAATAAAGAAGTGCGCACAGTCACACTGAAAGGATGTCTAAGGTTATGCTTTGCGCTTACCTGGTCCTCTGCCCCTGTAAGTTCGAATGGAGCTACTTAGTAAGCCATAGAATGTGTAAACTCATCTTAAGGGCGAATTAGTTTTAATTCCATGCGCCACTTCGGTGGTAATTATCCGAAACACTAAGTGTTTACACTTATGCAAAAGTACGGTATAATGGATGATAATTATCACTAAATTCCTTGATTGGTGAACCCAATACCTCAATCAAAACTTTGATAATTTGATCTTTATGAATTGGTAATAAAAAGTTTTTTTATTAAATTTATGCTACAAGATGAATGCATGACATCTTTGTACATATTTGATTTGACCACATAAAATCAAAACTAGTACCCTTTTAAAATTAAGAATATGCCATCTAATTAAAAGGAACACTTGAAGTTGCAATTTACGTCATGACAGTACTTGGCTAGATTGTGATGGAGAGGTAAATCTCTATGTAAAGTCATACCTTACATGGACATATTTGCAGTTCTTTAAATTAGACACTTAAGTTGAGTAGGAAGTGAGACCTGGACTCAATGGCATAAGATGGGATGAAACATGTTTATATTTGCAATAGCGTTGGAAAATATAAATCCCATAATGATCTAGGAATTGGAAATTGTTTGCCAATTAATGTTCGACAGATTACCTTATTATATGCGTTCGTTGCTAGCAGATCAACTGATGTAATGAACCTATGATAATTTGGATCCTAGTTTTCGAGAAAATTCTATGGTTATATGAATATTACCTTGGGTATTTTATTTTCTTGAAAAGTTTAATTATCGAAAATACTAAAATTGAATTTTGCTAATTCTTTAAATGTATTAATGCAACATTAAACCGTAAACGTAGGTTATTCTTGTACTGGTAAAATTGATCTACACCTGTAAGGGTTTTAGTAGAGTCAACGTTACTAAAAGAATAAACCTAGTCCTCTTTTCACGCGAAAGAGTGAGATTCAATCCTATTCCTTTTCATGAATGAAGAAAGGTATGATAGGACAATTAGAATTGTCTAAATTCTAAATACATAACTCGTATGAAAATTTCAATAGTTGAGAAAATTGCATATTTTCTGAGTTATTAAATTAGAAGCTAGACTAATTACCGTATAATTGGTAAAAGACAAACTAGCATATTTTATCTAGTTGTTTTGTTTTGACCATTTAAAAGTACTACTTATAATTGTTGGAATAGTAGAACTATTAAGAAAGAAATTGCATGCCCAATTTTTCAAGTTAATAGCATTGATGGATAGTTCATCATCTACATAGTAGAATACACTCCTTAAGTACATAAGTAATTATTATGTATGGACTTTTTCAAAGGTGTAGGGAAGTAAATAGAACACTATTTTCTTTTACTGGTTAATGAAACACTTTCAATGTTGTCAAATCCAGTGGGAGTGTTGTGTTCTTATTACTGAATAAGGAATTAATGTAATGATCTCTTATTCAGTGGGAGTTACAAGCTTTGTCATCTTGGTAGTAACCCAGATTATCTCTAGAATGTCTTAAGATAATTACTTTCCACTTGTAGACACTTATGTTTTCAAGGATAGTCATGTACGTTTCCTTATTAGACAATGAAGTGGTTCTACATCTACTAGTTATGCTAATATCAATGACACAATCATATTAGTCACATAAACAAACATATGTCGTGTTGTTTATCTGCTACATGATGTTGTTCCATGCACAAGTGGGAGAAATCTATATTGTGTGCAAGGTACAACATAGAGGTATATGATGTAACGGATTCTCTTGACTGCAAGGTAAGAGACTAATGTTCTAATATAACTTGTACATATCTAATTTAAGAAACACTTGGTGTTGCAATTTACGTCATGTCAGAACTTGGCGAGATTGCAACAACAAAGTAAATCTCTATGTGAAGTCAGACCTTGCATGGACATATTTGCAGTTTCTAAAATTAGACAAGTATTTAGAACATGTGTCAAAATGATATATAAGACTACTTCAAATTAAATAATTTATGTATTATTAGAATGACATAAATAAATGAAGTAATCTAATTCTACTTCAATTTGTTTATTTATGTATTTTGGAATGACATAAATGAAAAATAATGTAGTCCTACATTATTGTGAAGTAAAAATAAATTAACTTGAAATTACTATTGAAACCAAGAGTTGTGTTCATAATTACTTTAGTTAAACATGTTTATGATTCATTGTAAAGACATAAACATAAAGTCTTTTAAGACTTATAATAAAGTAAGACGTTAACTTCTTATGTTTTTTAATTAAGACATATACAAGAAGTCATTGAGTTGATCAATGATTTATAACGTATAATGGGATTATAACAGTTTATGTTTCTTGTTGAGACATGGATATGAAGTGACTTGGTTAAAAGGTACTTGTGTTATAAAGCATGCAATTGGCTTGGAAAGTCTACTATACCATTAAGTTGACTTAGTTGGTAAATAGGTAAGCCAAAAGGAATATGTTTATCTTATATATTGTTAGATTGTCTTACAATATTAATTCTAATGAATACCACAAGTTGATGGTATGTTCAGTTAGGAGAATCAAACTCCATTTGATTTGTTTGATTCATGATAACCATAACTTCTTTCTTAAAAAGTAACAAGGTTAGAATATTGAGTATGGATTGAGTATACTCAATATGACTCCAACCTAGAAGATTAATAAAACACCATTTTATTATGGAATGTGATGAATCACATTAAGTTTTAAAATTGAAGATTCTGAATTTGTTAAACTACTTATGAATAGGTTGTTAACAAACTTAAGTCAGAAATTATCAATGGGTATTTGTAATGTCCCAAAAAGAGAACAATGTAGTTTTACTCTAATTGCTAAGTATATATAGATAGTCTATATATTACAAAAGGCAAGTGGGAGTTTTTTTTTTATCTTGAAAGATAAAATTACAAGATACATAATCTTCTAAAACACACTAGTAAATATCATGATGAGGTTAGACATGTAAATGATAGACCTCATGATGATGGAATTTTCATTCATAGATCTGCAAGGATATCTCAGATATTTGACTTATATGCTGAGAAATATGAGTTACAGGATTATAGTAAACCTGATAATCATTATGATGGATTAACAAATATTGAATTGGGTAAATTACTCATACTATGAATGTTAAAGATGCTGTCCATAAAGATAATCAATTTTGGAAATTTGGTTTATCTTAATAGTTAGACTAGAGAATGGAAATGAGTTACTTCAAAGAGATGAAAAACCCTAGTAGTTTGAATTTCTATGTAGAAATCATATGGACAATATTGTACACATATTTAATGCATGTTTTATGACAAGATTATTAATCATATTTAAGCAATTAATTGTGATTGAACATTCTTTCCTAGACACATTAAATATATAAAGATGATAATTGTCATACTTGTTTTCATTAATATGAAATATGACAATGGAATATCAAAACTCTTTCTTGAGAAATTACTTGAGCGAGGACGGTAAGTAATCGAAAGGTTTTTTTTGAATTCATATAATCTTTGGAAGTGTACGAAGTGCAATAATTCATGAATGGATAAATGCATGCATCTATGAAATTATTCTTATGTTTAATTATTAAATCCCATTTTCGATTTATAATTAAAGTAAGATAAATTTTAAGTATTCCTGAAAGCTAGTGGGAGTATTATGTTAAGTTTCTTAAATCTTATATGTTGTATAACATATAGTAAGTAACATTCCTTGTAAGCTAAATGTTAAGTCTTAGATTGAAATGAAACTTCACTTGTAAGATTTAAGAATTAAAACATACAACCTTGAAAATATGTTTATTATTAATAAACATGTGCAGTAAAATAATGATTCTAATAAAAACATGATATATCATTTGAGAAATGGATAAATATCTTGTGACAAGATAGAACATGAATGAAATCTAAGTTTGACCTGTAGATTCATCATGTACATCATGTAGTGTATTCAAATTGTTGTATCATTCTTAAATGATAGATGATTTGACAACATTGATATCTAACTAAAAGTTATTAGATAACTTGTGTAATGAATATTCTAAAAGAATTACATCCTCAGCCTGGAATTGCTCCTAGATTCTATGGATGAACAATATGTCAAATGTTGTGCAAATTGTCATCAGCTTTAAACTTGAAAGTTAGGAAAGCATCAAACATTACACAATAAGATATTAAAGTTTACGGAGTTTTAATGAGCATATTGTTGTTTGCATACAATGATGCTGGTTTAATTGAGATGACACTCAATACTAGTCATGGTAAGATTTCATCCTTGTTAATGGCCATGTGAACTGGTTGTGTTACTAAGAGCGCAGTTGCATTATACATTAAAAGAATAAGAATACTTTAAACTTTAAAATGTTTGAAAGTTTAAATTGTCATAAATTGGTGATAGAGGATGTCACACACTTTATGAATTATTATGTGGATTGGTGAATGCACACATACAAGGACTTCACTAATTGAATTCTTGAAATAAGTATTCTCAAAATTACGATAGATCAAGTTGGTTGATTTATGCCTTGTCAATAAGTATGATTGTCATTACTTGAGGCATAATTCATCAACTGAAATTTTCATGCATTGATCTAATTGGTATTTGGTATTTGGATAAGGGATGTTAAACAATTGTTATAATAAATCAAATACTTGGTATGATTGATTTTATAATATATTGTATCCTATATTTGCATGTTTAATCCGTGAATATATTTATTTATTCTAAATCGTCCGTTGTCAATTAATGATATAGGAGTATCATTAAACTAAGACAAATCTGAGAGATATGGTAGAATATACTTGAAAGTATATTGATGAGAATGCATACCAATTTCAGATGATATTCAATGAATTGAATATAGGACTTATCCCAACTACATAATTTACTTTGTGGATATTGTTATAAGTAAATTATGAATAGTTATTCTCAGACTTGAGATACCAGATAAGTGTCATGAATGTAGTGCACTTCTGTGGAACAACTTAACGCTATACGTAACTGGTAGTCATAAGGGTTGTTTTCAGAAATGTTACAAAGTTTGTGGGTTATTCTCGTAGTCAAGATAGAATTTGTTCCTTCAAATTTATTTTGAAGTTTAATACTGCTGGGCCCCTCGTAGGGTTGACAAGATGTTTGTGTGGCCACACCCAAAATCTCCCCTAAATATGTTTAGAAGATTTGGTAATCTTGTTCAAACACTAATAACGAGAAACAGAATGGTTGAATAAAGAATGACTTAATTCCATATCTTTATTTAACATGGTATTAGAAACAAAAGGATAATAATAATGAGAAATCATTAAAAGGTTTTTTCCAGAAGACCTTACTCGAGTCGTGCTAGAGGCATCGAAGTGTTGCTAGACGCTAACCGATGTGATCACTCTATAAAGATATGTCCAAGTGGGAGCTGTTGGTTTAATGGACAAAATATTAATATATGTGTGTTAGGATCGAACTCGAGACCTATGGGATTGCACGCGTTGCGTATGAGATTTAATTATATTAAGTCACGAAATATTTATATGGTCGAACTAAGAAAAAGGGAGGGGTTGAGTGTCGAGTTTTGAAACTTAAGGAGGTGCTTGCAATGACTTGTTAGACAAGATTTAATGCTATATATATACACACCCTTTTGGTCTTTTGATTCTCATTCGGTTGGACAAGATAAGAAAAAAACCGATCGAACACTAACCTTTTAGATATTGTATATATTGTAAATTACATTGAGATATCTTTCACTGTATATGCCATGCATGCAAGTTCATGTCATGTGCACTTACTTTTATATCTTCATTGAGTTGATGAATCAACTACATATATATACATATAAAATAAAAGGGTTTGACCCGATTTATTTTATTAAAGCTAAACTTGTTTATTTTGTGCTTTACTCGTGACTTGAACTAGCATTCTAATTAAATCGCTATCAATACGCGCGTACATGATCGTAGAGAAATCCTATTTTGGATTTTGGTGATTTACACTATTCGACTTTATTAAGTCGACTAGCACTCCAACCCTAATTAGAGTTCATCTCAATTGCTAGTTTGTGGATTTGATTCTTGTTCGGCTAGAATCAAGTAAGGTACGCATATTCTTCTTATGTTAATTAATTATTCATTATATGTTCCTATACGCTTCCGCTTGAATACTTTGATGTTTTGTGATTATTTATTTGATTGTCATGTTATATAATTCCAACACAGCTAAGTATCAAATACGATTGTTAAAAAGTCATTACTTGTTTCAAACACGATTGTTAAAAAGTCCTTACTTATTTCATTAAGAATAACTATAATAGTTTAAGTTTATTAACTATAATAGATCAAGTATCATTTGGACAAAATCTCAATATTCATAAGTGAATTGATGATTGATGATCGATATTGATAATATAGTTTTTAATAAAAATAATGCTTGTTTAATTTAGGGTGAAAGCTAAAGATACGTAACATATTTTTTCAAATAAACAGGTCTACACAATATACTTTGAAAATTGTCAAAGATACGCAATATATTTTCAAATAATCTTCGATCTAGCTAATATGACCGGTTAGCAGCAGGTTACCAGGTCACCTTGATTAAAAGTTACACCGTTGGTCCCTCAAACCGGACCAAATTCGCGCAGTTAGTCTTATTTTAGTAACGCTCGTTAAAATTTTTCTAAAAAAACTTTATAATTTTTTTCTTAAAATATATTTTATTTTAATTTATAATTTAAAAAAATGGATAAATTTTTTATACACTTTTTTTACGTTTCTTTTTTCTTTTAAATCGGAAAAAACTTTTTTTAAAATCAGATTAAAAAAAAGACTTTTTAAAAAATCAGATTTAAAAATAAAAACGTAAAAATAAGTGTGTAAAAATCAGATTTTAAAAAAAATGAAAAAAGTAAAAAAAATAAAAAATAAAATTATCCATTTCTTTTTAAAAATTATCCATTTAAAAAAAAATTATTAATTAAAAAATATATATATTAAGTAGATTTTAAGAAAAAAAAGTAAAAGTTTTTCTGTTTTGTTTTGTTTGGTTTTTTTTTTTTTTTTTTTTAACAATCGTTACCAAAATAGGAGTAACTGTGCGAATTTGGTCCAGTTTGGGGGACAAACGGTGTAGCTTTCAATCAAGGGTGAACTGGTAACATGCTGCTAACCGGTCATAATTATCTGAAAATATATTGCGTATCTTTGACAATTTACAAAGTACATTGCGTAAATGTTGTGTATCTTTAGTTCACCCTTTAATCTACTACTTAGTAGTAAACAAGGATTATCAATATACAAACTTTATTTGATTACATAAACATTCCATAAATCTAACTATGGACCGTTATCCAAAATTGGTAGGTGACTACAAGGGCTTGTTATGTAAACTTCCTTCACACAAACAGTCCCCCGGATTTAACCTAGGGATTGTGTTTACAACCGCAAGTGTTCATCAAACAAAAGTCCCTAGATTTAACCTAAGGATTGTTTCTATAATCCCTTTTTTTTTTTTTTTTTTTTTTTTTTTTTTTTTTTTAAGAAAGGTAACATATTATAGAGAACCCCGAAAAAACGGGGATTGTTTCTATAATCACAAGTATTGAGAAGGATGGTTTTTGCAAATTTAAAGACTTTTTATGCAACACACGTAGACCGAAGGGACATAATTCTTTGTTACACAAACAGTCTCATAGATTTTACTTACAAAATGTTTAGGTAATAGAGAATAAACAGTCCGGACCGTTTTTGTGTTTTTTTAAGGATTATGTTTGTAATCGTAAGTAAAGGACATAGACCATTGTTGCCCTTTTTGATGTTTACTATTTGGTGAATATAAACATTTGATAAATGTTTATATTTAAAATTAAAATTAAAATGGCACTTCACACTTTTGATACAGAAAATTCCTAAATTGACGGATGGCGTGTTCTACCTACTTGTGCAGGTCACTATATCCTATTTGTTGAAGCAGGCAATTTTGGCCCATTTACTTATGAGTTGGTTGACTTGGGTTGCATTTTATCTCAAATGGGTCAAACAAAAATTGTGAAATGGGTCGAATGTGCATAATAGGTCTAAAGCCGGCCAAAGTGCATTAAAATATAGTAGTCGTATTTAACACATGAATTACAGTAAATTGCCCCTACAGATGGACCAAAAGAGTATTTGTGGATCTGCCTGACCCGAACCGATTTGACCAACATGCTTTGACTTGTTACCCGATCTGTGCGACCCATGCCCATCTTGCCACTTGTATTGTTAAGCATATATATGTTCTTTTAGAAATGAATGGCCCAAAAGAGATTTACTCTTACCCGTTTGATATGGCTTTTGAGTTAGTTTCTGTCATCATTCTTCTTGCCCTTTTAACACACTGATAACGGTTGTTGTGGAAATCATACAAGGAAGAGCGGACAGGATAGAAAACTGTTGATAGGATAGTTCGTTAATGCTAATCTAAGTAGTTGTAAATACTAATATATGTCAATCACTTGTGATACATTTTGTTAGGTTTGACTTTTCAGGTCAAGATTTGTTTTAAAATCACATTTGATAGCATAATTTCTGGAGGATAGGATACCTATCTTAATCTGAATTTCAATTATTAATATTTGACTTTTACTTTGACTTTGAGAGATAAATTACCTCTCCAAATATGACATGACAATTACAAACAAAAAGGTTCAATACTCGGTATTTTTTTAATGAATTATAATTTGACTTACAAGTCAAACATATCGATGTTTAATGATTTCATCCCAAATTAAGCTATATTTCTGTTAATGACGAATAACATGATCATCTACACCTTATGAAGTCATACAATGAAGGAACATAATTACATATCTGGCATTTGATGGGGGAAAAAAAAGAACCATTGAAGCCGGAGATGAAACATGTGTGAAGAGGGCATGACCCTGCTGTCAAATGAGGGCCAAAACGCAAAGCCTAACTAATAAGAAATATAAATCATAAGCTTATTCTTACATCAATGCTCATTAAGTAATTAACATGTAGCTTAGAAAATCACCTAGTGGAACTGAGTGGCGATTACTCCCCGCTTATCGAGACCTTCTTAATCTGTGAAATGATGCAAATGCGTAAGTGTCATATAAATTTCAAATTTCTAATAAAGTAGGTAAGACAACTAACACAAAAACAGAGAAACTACCTGTTAAGATTTAGTTCTTTATGTATTGGGCCTGTGGGTGCCATTGTTATTAATGGCTATATGTAGCAGACCATTTCATCATATAAATTAATAACTTCATCAGAATCTTCATCAGACATTCTTCGTCTCATGGGTATCAAACCACATGACTCGAGAAGCCACCTATTCCCAATAATACGTAGACCACTCAAACCGTATAGGCTATCCGGAAGATGAATTATACCTGAACCTAGTATGTTTAACCCTTTTAAACATTCTAAACGACCAATTTCTTCAGGTAATTTCTCAACTTGAATACAATCAGTAAGTTCTAAACATTTCAGACGTTTCATCTCATAAATGCTGTTCGGAAAATCTTGTAGACGTGTACATGCGGATAGGATTAGACTTTCTAAACATTCCAGTCTTCCAATATCCACTGGTAACTTCTCAAGAAGCAAACATGACTCAAGTTTGAGATATTTCAGATGTTTCAACTTACATATACTATCTGGAAGACTTTTAATATCTGTAGACCGCAAACTTAGCTCCTCTAGACAATCTAACCGGTCAAGGTTCTTTGGCGCTTCTGGAATACCACCTTCAAGTGTAAGCATTCTTAAACATTGTAAACCACAGACAATATCTGAAAAAGAATCGACGTTTATGCAAGCACCAAAACCTAGAGAAATAAGCCTCTCAAGATTTTCAAAAGATGCAGCTGCGTCTTCTTTATAATAACAGGAAAACTGAAACTCTGGCCAACTATTGCCGGGATCACATATACCTGTATCATCTGCAATCAGATGTAACTCAGGTAAAGATACAACCTCAAGTGAAAGAAGCTCTTTGTCCAACTCAAAGGATTTAAACCTCCCACATTGAATGATGTCTAGGTAGAGAAGCTTTTTCAGACATTATGCAGGAGCATTAATTTCTTCCAAATCATAACAATTTTTAAGATCCAAGCTTTCAAGGTTTGGAGTCAGCCCAAGGTCAAGAGTCCTCAACTTTGCATTGTCATTGAGGTGGAGAGTTACGAGCTTTGGACATTCAGCGGGCATACGAAGTTCGACCATATCAGTGCACTTTTTGAGGCTTAGGGTCTCAAGATTTGGAGTAATCCCAAGGTGAAGGGTCTTCAACTTTAAATCAATAAAGTTGAGATTTAGAAGCTTTGGACATTCAGCGGGCATACGAAGTTCGACCAGATCAGTACAGTCCCAGAGGCTTAGGGTCTCAAGATTTGGAGTAATCCCGAGGTGAAGGGTCCTCAACTTTGATGTACCGAGGTTGAGATTAACGAGCTTTGGACATTCAGTGGGCATACGAAGTTCGATCATATCACTACAGTCCCTGAGTCTTTGGGTCTCAAGATTCGGAGTGATCCCGAGGTGAAGGGTCCTCAACTTTAAATTACAGAGGTCGAGATTAACGAGCTTTGGACATTCAGCGGGCATACGAAGTTCGAACATATCAGTACAGTCCCTGAGTCTTAGGGTCTCAAGATTCGGAGTAATCCCTAGGTGTAGGTTCCTCAACTTTGAATCATTGAGGTCGAGAGATCTGAGTTTTGGACTTTCAGCAGGCATGTGTAATTTTTCCATTGTTTTACAATTCTTGATAAGTAGCTCCTTTAGATTTGGAGTAACCTGGCAATGAACTTCTACCAAATCATAACAATCTTCAAGAATTAGTGTCTCAAGATTCGGAGCCACACTAAGGTCAAGAATCCTCAACTTTGAAAAGGTGAACTTTGTTGTCCCAACTTTCTCTTGATCGATTATGTAAGTTGCAATGATTTGAATAAGTAAATATGTTCTATATTGATTAACCTTGTATCGATGTTTTACATATGTATATATAGGTTATGAACCGGTTTGATGAACCGACATACCCTTTCATATTTCCTAACAGAAATAACTGCCAAGTTAGTTATTAACTTTGGCATTGACATAACTAGTCCCTAACGTTTAAACTAAACATAATACTAAGCAATGAATAAAGATTATCGGGTCACATTCTCCTCCTTAATCTTGATCGTTGCTTCTTGTTAAATCTTTAACTCCGAGCATTTGTCGCATCGTCGTGAACTTTAATCTTGGTAGAGCCTTTGTTAGTATATCTGCTCTTTGTAGTTCTCCGCTGACGTGCTCCACATTGATATGTCCATTCTCTACACATTCTAGAATGAAATGATAGCGAATGTCGATGTGTTTACTTCTTCCATGAAAAACTGGGTTCTTGACTAGTGCTATTGCTGAAATGTTATCTACCCTCAGCGTTATCTTCTTTTCTTCTTCTCCAGTTAATTCACTAAGTAATCTCTTCAACCATAAGGCTTGACATGCTGCTGCAGTAGCCGCCATGAATTCTGATTCACATGATGATAGAGCCACTGTTGGTTGCTTCTGAGTACACCAAGTAATGGGTGATTCTCCAAAGTAAAATACTATGCCAGTAGTTCCTTTTCCTTGATCAGTGTTGATTCCATAACTACTGTCGCTGTAACCTGTAATCTTGCAGCCGCCTTCTTTCTTGTAAATTATCCCATGCTCCTGTGTTCCTTTGATATATCGGATTACTTGCTTTACTGCCTTTAGGTGATGATCCTTCGGGTCTTGTATAAATCTGCTGAGTAGTCCGACTTTACTGCCTTTAGGTGATGATCCTTCGGGTCTTGCATAAATCTGCTGAGTAGTCCGACTGAATAACTAAGATCTGGTCTTGTATGTAGTAAGTACCTGAGACTTCCAATTAAACTTCTGTAGTAAGTTGCGTCAACTGAGTTTCCATCTTCCGCCTTGACCAACTTAGTACCTGGATCCATTGGTATCTTCGTATCATTACTATCCGTCATACTTGTCTCCTTTATGATCTTGTTAATATAGCCTGTTTGCTTGATTGTAATCTCTCCTCCTGTCTGTGTAACTTCTATCCCAAGGTAATAAGCTAACAATCCTAAGTCGCTCATTTCAAACTTTTCTTCCATCTGGGATTTAAAAGCTTCCAATTCCTTTCTTGGAGTGCCCGTGATAATTAAGTCATCTACATAAACTCCAACAATAAGTGTAGAGTTCTTGTTCCGCTTTGTGTAGACTGCTTGTTCGAGATTGCATTTCTTAAAGTCTAAGGACTTTAATATTTGATCAAGCTTCACATTCCAAGCTCTCGGTGCTTGCCTTAAGCCATATAAAGCTTTAGTAAGCTTATAGACTTTTCCAGAGTTTCCTTGTTGTATAAATCCTTCAGGTTGTGTAACGTAGACTTCTTCTTTTAAATGTCCATGCAGGAATGCTGATTTTACATCCAAATGATGTACTTGCCAACCATGATATGCTGCTAATGCTAATATCAACCGAACTGTCTCTATCCGAGCAACCGGTGCAAATACTTCATCGAAGTCTATCCCTTGTTCTTGTACATAACCTTTTGCCACTAACCGTGCTTTATATTTGATGATGTTTCCTTTTGCATCTCTCTTGATTTTGTAAACCCATTTGAGTCCTATTGCCTTCTGATTTTCTGGCAATGTTGTAAGAGTCCATGTTTTATTCTTGTTGATTGAATCCAATTCAATCTCCATGGCCTCAATCCATTTCTCGTCTGCTGATGCTTCTTTGTAGTTACGGGGTTCTTCTTCCGTAAATAACAAGCTTTGTGGTTCAACTCTACGTGCATGTCTATATATGTCTGACATGTTTCTGTATTCACGTACTGGTGTATCATCAAATTTGTCTCTTGAGTTCTCCATAGAACTAATAGTAGCTTCTGCTTCCTCTTCTGAGTGTGGGTCGTAATGGTATGCTTCTGGTGTGATTGGTGAAACTGGATCAGGAATCTGATCTTGTTCATGATACGTGTTGTCATCGTTTTCTGTGTTGACCTGTGTAAGGTTTTCATTGTCAACTCCGTCTACTACAAAACTAGCCCAAAAGGTGTCTTGTGTGTTCGTATCTCCTTCATTTTCGTTCCAATCCCACGGTTTTGTTTCCATAAATTTTACGTCCCTACTAACATGTTTCTTCTTGGCTATAGGGTCATATAGCCTACATGCTTTTGATCCTTCCTTTACTCCTAAGTAAACCAATGGTATGCTTCTGTCGTCCAGCATCTTTAAGTGAGGTATCGTTATCTTTGCGTAAGTTGTGCATCCGAATATTTTTAGGTTCTCTAAGTTTGGTTTTCTATTGTAGAGTGCCTCATATGGAGTTTTATCTATCAGGGCCCTCGTAGGCCCTCGTAGGTACCCTATTGAGTATGTAAAGGGCATGCTTAACTGCTTCCGCCCAAAAAGTTAATGGTAACTTCATCGCTTTCATCATACTCCTTGTAGTTGATAGCACTGTCCTATTCCTTCTCTCCACTACTCCATTCTGCTGTGGGGAGTATGGTGTTGTCAACTGTCGTCCTATTCCGTTTTCCTTACGGTACCTTGTGAATTCCTTTGATGTGAATTCACCACCTCTATCCGTTCTTAGCATTCTAATTTTCAACTTCATTTCCATTTCTATTTTCTGCCTAAATTCCTTGAATGTACTAAATGCCTCATCCTTCGATGTAAGGAAGTATGCCCACATAAAACGTGTACAATCGTCTACTAACAAGAAAATAAGTTTCTTGCCTGAGTGTATTGCTGGACTAATAGGACCGCAGAGGTCTCCATATACTAAGTCCAACGGGTTCTTTGATCTGAATTTGGCTTGGTTTGGAAATGGTGTTCTACTGTGTTTTCCTAATAAACATGCATCACAAATTTGTCCTGCGTGGTTTATCCTAGGAATTCCTTCTACTAGACCTTTCCTAGTCATCTTGTTTATATCATCAAAGTTTAGATGACCTAATCTAGCATGCCATAACCATGCTTGGTTTTCTATGTTTGCTAAGAGACATATAGGTTCCTCTATCTGTAACTGGATCTTGTAGAGTCGATTCTTAGATCGTTCTACCTTCATCAACAATTTCTTGTTTATATCATACAAAGTCAGCTTGTTTCCGTCCATAATGACCTTACAACCTATTTCAGTAAGTTGTCCTAGACTAAGTATGTTGCTCTTGAGGTTTGGTATGTAGTATACTTCAGATACTACTTTCTGTTCCTGGTTCTTACAACCTAACAGTATAGACCCTCTACCCATTATCTGTACATACGATCCATCTCCAAAACGTACTCGTCCTGTTATGCTTTCATCAATATCTCTAAAATGACTCTTTATACCATTCATGTGGTTACTTGCACCATTATCTAAATACCATATGCTTGCATCTGCTGTAGCATATTTCTTTGGTTGAATTCTTTCTTCATTCAACAACACTTCCTTGTGTTCGATTTCGTGCATAGTCATTAATAGTGATGGTTCATCGTCTTCTAAGATAAGGTTTGATTGTTCCTGGTTTATTGATGTTGCTCTACATTTACTCATATAATGTCCAAGTTTATTGCACTTGAAGCATCTTATGTTACTCAAATCTTTCTTACTTGAGTTATCTTGGTTTCCTTTATAATTTGAATTTCCCTTTTGTGAGTTGTTTCTGTTGTTATTATTCCGCCAGTTTCCTCGTGAGTAATTTGATCTACCTCCACGTTTGTTAAAACGTTTTCCTTTATCTGAGTGTTCACCATGTGTAAACAGTAGATTCTCTTGGCTTTCAACTTGACCTCCCTTCCGGAGTTTTATTCTTTCCTCAAACGCTTTGAGTTTTCCTGTGATCTCATCTAGGGTAATGTCGTCTAGATCACTTTTTTGTTCTATGGATGCTACTATCTGAATGAATCTATCGGGTGTGGAGTCTAATAGTTTTCTAACTACAAGTGATTCATCTAATTCTTTCCCTAATTCTTTTGCCTTCGTGACATAGCCATTTAACTTGTCTGCAAATGCATCCACTGTCTCATCTTCCTTCATCTGAAGTGAGTTAAATCCAATCATCAATGATTGTAAGCGTGCTTGGTGCACTTTATCTTGTCCAACGTGTCTTTTCTTTAGCGAATCCCATAAATCCTTTGCCGTCTTACAACCCGCTACTTGTAAGATCATGTCTTCCGTTAACGCTTGATATAAGAAGGCGATTGTTGCCTTATCCTTTTTGTCATCAACTGGTGTGTCTAATTTTGGTTCTATTGCTTCCCATAAGCCATGTGCCTCTAGTATAACTTTAATTTGTATAGCCCAAACTGTGTAGTTTGTGTTTTTTAACTTAGGGCATTGGTATTGTGCAACAGGTGTTACGGGTTTTATTGTAGTTGATGTGGTTACTATATCATCGGTTGTCATTTTGAAAGTGTTTATTATTTTCACTTTCTAGTCTAATGGGGTTACTTATCTTAGTATGGTACTCTTTTCTAATGTGAAAATTATAGTCTCCGGGAACTTTAGTACTACGGGATCAATAATTAGTTTTAAGGATTTCCTAATAGTATAAACTAATGAGATATATATACTATTCTAATATGAATTGAAATCCAAAGTAAATGAACTTGTGACCTCATTAATTTTGATGAATACGCGATGTATTCGTTTCGCCTTGTTAGTGATAATCGTTCACCAACGTTGTTTGTTCCTACTTTAATTCCTTTTGATCTTTTGCCTCGTTACTTGTTTTCAAATCCACTTCGACTTCAATCTTCAGAATTTGTGTCTCAGATTTTTTTGCCAACGAGTATAAACCAAAATTTTAATGCCTCCTTGCCTTGTACCACTTTTGTTTCTGTTTTGTTTTCGAATTTTATTGGATTCGATACTAACAAAAAAACAGAAAACTTCCTTGTACCAATCTATACGTTGTTCCTTTTGCGTGTTTGTTCTTGATTTCGGTCCTTTGAAATCCTAAGATACTTCCTACACACAATCTTGTTACCACAACTTGGTAATCTTTTCAAATAAAAAACAGTCCCTTCGTTTGATTTCGTTCCTGCGAAACAAAACAGTCACTTCTGTTTGTCTCTTCTCGTTGTTGTCGTCCTTGTGTTGTATCAACACATACTCCACACTTTTTCTTTGAGTACTTCCTTCGTCCTGCGTATACGTCTTCCTCTACAACAACGTCTTGCTTTGTGTTTTGTTTACTAACCGGTATACACAAAGTCTCCAAATCTCTTCCTTTCCTTTGTTGTAACCAACAAGTTCCGACACCAATATCGTTTGATGTATAACGCTTGCAACTTTCAACGTAAAGTAGATTGTGCACTATCTCTTCTACGTTTCTCCTTATCCAAAACTCGTTCGTTTTTCTTGGAAGATTAAAAAACAAACGTTCCTGCCAAAGTAAGAACAGCGGTGTTCTTTTCTTTCTGGCGTCTCTTGGCTTCTCGTTAAGATTTTTATGCAGAAACAGTAAGATGTTTCGGTGTATATTAATCCTTGCTCTTGATGCCAATTGTTGTCCCAACTTTCTCTTGTTCGATTATGTAAGTTGCAATGATTTGAATAAGTAAATATGTTCTATATTGATTAACCTTGTATCGATGTTTTACATATGTATATATAGGTTATGAACCGGTTTGATGAACCGACATACCCTTTCATATTTCCTAACAGAAATAACTGCCAAGTTAGTTATTAACTTTGGCTTTGACATAGCTAGTCCCTAACTTTTAAACTAAACATAATACTAAGCAATGAATAAAGATTATCGGGTCACAAACTTTAGGAACCTGAGCTTTGAACAAGCCTGTTATAAGCAACAAAAAATGGAAAGATAAATGTTAATTGCTGTAATGACTAACAAAAGAGGGAAAGATAAACAAGCCTGTCATAATCAACCATTATTCTACCTTTTCTTCTCCATCTTTCCAAAGTTGATCGATATTGCTCTCATCCATTTCAAGTCCAACAAGATTATTTGCTTGAAATGTTTTCGGTAAACTTGAAAAGGGATAATAATCCCAGCTCAGAAATCGTAAGGCATTTGGAAGGTGTAGACTATCTTCATCAAAGTTCCAGTTGCTAACTTCGGCTTCACTTACATATGCGGTAAACACGTGAAGAAATCTAAGTTCCTTCATGTTTGTGAGACCGTTCATCAAAATTTCAAAATTCAATCCATATGTATCCATTGTTATACATTTTGTTGCTTGGGTACCCTGTAAGTCAAATAGCAGTGACCATGAGAATTGTTTCATTACAAAAGAAAATGTGTTAAGTATTATAACTCAAGGTTAATGCACTAGAAGGTCGATCTACTTTTTCATAATACCCACTTTAGTCATTGAACTTATAGTTTTCTAAAAAATGTCATTGTACTAGAAAAGCTTTATTTTGATAATTAAACTTTAAAAAAGGATGCAATTACATCATTAGGATAACTTACTACCTGCTTGACTTCGTCTCCAATTACTTAGGCTTTTCGATCCAGTAAGTTTGTAACAGGTTTCAACATATTATGTAGGGATAGAGAAGAAAAGAGAAAAGAATAAAGGAAAGCGAATGAGACCAAAACGTCGTTTTGTATTTTTTAGACATATCATCAGTCATCACTAGCAACCGAAAAAACTTATTTGTTGTTTTGTGGGTGTAAATTTGAAGAAGAAGATGGATGTGAGGAAATTGTTTTATAGGTGTAAAATTGTTATATAGGTGTAAACGGGGTTTCTTTATCTAAAGGTATAATATCAGGTTAAATCTAATGATGTAATAAAACCAGAATTTTGAACAATGACTAAATTGAACTTTTAAATAAGCTGATGCTTACCATGTTATTAGCCAATATATCTTTAATTTCATTGTTAATCCATAACCGGCTGTGCCTTTCAGGTTCATAGGGGTTCAGATCTCTAAGTGGTCATGCATCCCCAAGAACCCATATTCATCATAAGTTATAAGAGATTTCAGCTCAAGAACTCTTAAACCAATTCGAGCACGAAATCCACAGCTTTCAAGCGCTCTAATTGCAAAATCTTTCTCCCAACCTTTGAGTATGCATGCAACATCTAATTTTCACAAGCTCGTCTAAGCACCAAGATGAAGAAGCGTAGTTCTTGGAGAAAACAATAATATAAAATTTTGAGTCTTCAATGGCTTGGATAAGCTCATCACTGATGGTTTTCCCTTTTCTGATTTTCTTATCATCCTTATAAGTTTCAACTCCTTTTTGTTGAAGAGCATGAAATAGATGATCTACGAAATTCTTACGAGTGTCTTCACCTCTAAAGCTTAAAAAGACATCATACTTGAAGCTCTTTTGAATGGATGGAGTTGAAGTAGACGCCATTAATGTAAGGGTTCAAAGCGTCTTCAAGCTGTTGTTTGAAAGAGATAGACAAGTTAACAAGTTTATATGTGAAAAAGACAATGAAAACAAGATGGATGTGTTTGTGTAGAAATTTCGTGCCATCAGGTGCAGAAACAAAAACCACTTAATTGCTCAATGAAAAAGAACGATAAGATTCACAGTTTTATAAAGGTTTGCAAATATTTTGTTCTAGTTGTTTCAAGTTATTTGTTTAATGATATTTTGTTAGGAATAATGCTTTTTTTTTAATCTACAATGAACAGCTAAGTATCAAATACGATTGTTAAAAAGTCATTACTTGTTTCATTAATGGCTTTTTTTATTTATATACCAAGTCAATAACTATTCACAATTACCATCTGTTACAAACAATGGTTATAACACTAGTAAGTAGCTAACAATGTGAACAGATTCAAAAAAGTGTGGAACAGGGATATGCAAAAGGCTTATGTTGCATTATGTACCTTGACCACTGCTGTCGTATACTTTTTTTTTACCATACTATACAATAATGCAATCTGAAAACTATTGACTATGAATGCTACAAGTATGATCATTTACAAATGTAGCTGTAATACTTACGAAGATATGATAAGTGCTAAAATGAAGCACATCAATGATCGATCTCACGCCTTTGATTCACACAACTCCCAAACCCAATATTCCTTCCGTCCCACGCTAAGTGTCCACCGTGTCATTTTGGGAAGTCTCATAATCTTTTAACCAATGAAAATAGACTTAAGTGGGTAGAGATGATATTAATTGGTAGAGATGTAGTTAACGGGATTTCCTAAAATTATGTACATTTTGAAAGTGGACACTTATTATGGGAGACGGGGGAGTAGTACTTACGAAAATGAATAAGCTTGAGAATGCAAGATTTAACTTAAGCATGCTACACTTCTTGCAAATCACCATACTTGTCTAAAGATATAAAGATTAACTCCCCTCAAACACCAGTTCTTAACTTTGAGATCAACATATTATTTCGATTTCCATGCACAAATACAAGATATTACTACTAATTAGAAAATTTTGCCTCACATATTGGGAATTTTATAAGTTCAATTCCTAGTAGTAAATTTCTTCCAATCATACAAGCAAATTTTCTAGTACAAATATCAAATATCTTAGCATAGTCATATAAACCACCGCCAAATCATACTAGGTGCGCATTTGGGGTTGGCCAAAATAGTTTGACTGAATACATCGGTTAAGCCGTGTACATCTAAGTAAAAGACTTCGCTCATGGGTAACATGAACAAGGATATATTAACTCTTATAGTCATATATATATTTTTGAACCATTATTTTGTTTCCAAAAAGTGGTGACTTAGTTACATCGATGAATACCTTTCATATAAACGAGACGTTGGATTGTATCTTGAGAAAAAAACACAACAGTTGAAGTTGAAAGAGATGAACGTGTAAACTAGATCGATCTTGCAAAGATATATTTGTTTCAATGATACGTAGACAATCAAAGGCCAGTGAAATGGTCAATCAAATATATACGCGTACTAGATAAGAATACTACTGGAAGTATTTGAACTTTTGAATAAGAGAAAATATATGGATGATCCCTCTGGTTTGCTCAAAATTTCATTTGTCGTCCCTCAAAGTTTAAAGTTGTGTGGACAGTCCCTATCTTTGCAAAGAATAACACTCGTGGTCCTTTTTTTTAACCGGTGTTGAGTGGATTCTGTTATCATTTACACGTCAGCCCTTTTGGCTAATGACCGTTGCATCGTCTATCGTTTATACTAACGTCCATTTATAATTTAAAATTTTAGATTTATTCAAAGTACTTCCATTTTTTATATACGTTTTTATACCCTTTTATATTTGTTTTCATATACGTTTTTATATACCCTTTATACGTTTCACATATGTTTTTGTGTACGTGTTTATATACGTTTGTATATATGTGTTTTTATACATTTTATATACGTATTTATAAAAATATCTATGTTTTTATATAAGTTTTTATATACGATTTTATATACTTTTTATACATTTTATATACGTTTGGTGTGCGTTTCTTTATGCGTTTTATATATGTTTTATAGGTTATTATATACATTTGTATATATATATATATTTTTTTACATTTTTGTATACATTTTTATATATGTTTTATAGATTGTTTTGTATACTTTTTATACATTTTTTGTACAAAAGCGTATATAAAAATGTATAAAAAGAATATAAAAGGTTATACAAAAACGTATAAGAAGTATATAAGAACGTATATAAAAGCGTAAATAAAAAGTTATACAAAACGTATATAAAAACATATAAAAAACGTATATACAAACGCATATAAATTTTTATACGTTTTTATATACTTTTCTAAATGTTTTTGTATAACTTTTTATATATGTGTTTACATAGTACTTTTTATACTTCTTTTATAACTTTTATATACATTTTTATATACTTTTTATACGTTTTTATATACGATTTTGTATAAAAAAACATATAAAAGTATACAAAACAATATATAAAAGCGTATAAAAAAGTATATATATACAAACATATATAAAAATGTATACAACATACATAAAACGTATACAAAAACGGATAAAAGGCATACACAAAAACGTATATAAAAACGTATAAATTAAAAAAATATAAAAACACAGATATTTTTATGAATACGTATATAAAACATATAAAAAAGTATATAGTTTGACTAAACAGATGGTTGATTTTCTTTTTACACATTTGTTTATGCAAACTTACACCAAAAAACACCATCAACTGTTTATATATCCGAAATATTAATCAACTCGTATCTACCGTCAACTGCTTAAGAATTTTGATGAAGATTGATTTAGTGTGTTGAATGCCATAAATGGGTAATGTTACACCCCTCATAATTCCGGTGCCATTTACCACTGCTACCAAGTCTGTTAAATCTCAGATTCAGGTTTCTTAAACTCATGGGAGGTCACATTTGGATCGAGAGTGGGTGGTTAAGCACAGTTGCATTCCTCGCGAAACTAGGTCTCTGCGCGCAACCACCCAAATGATCGTGTTGTGACCAAAAAATTGATGGTAATAAGTATTCCGAGTTACCATCATATTGTAATCGTGAGTAGATTTATACAAAGGTATTTTTAAGTCTCTTGCATCATACTCCAACTTTGCAACCTACGGAGTTGAAGTGCTCGCAATATATGCAGAATTATATCTTGAGTCGATAGTCGATTCTCAATACATTGACAAAATTTATTTAGAAACGCTCGTACTTCCAGAAATTATGTTCTTACAAACTCTTTTAAACAACATATACATGAGATATCGTTCAAGTCTAGTCATCGCGTGACTCTTTTAGTCTTTTTAGTGGTTAATGCTAACGCGGGTATTTTTTTATGTTAAAGATTTTACTCGCAGCATCGTGTTTGATGGATGACTTTGAAACAGTTTGGTTTAAGTTCAGTTGGCGGGGAGACAACTAAAGCTAACAAAACAATAAGTATAGCTGAAACAGAGCTGACAACGCGCCACAACACATAACAACATTAGTCTCAAGATGCGTACTTGGATGAGATATGTATCTTTAAGTAATACATCAAAAAAGAAAAGTAGGTTTCTAGTTTTGCGACATATTTAGGTTAAAACAACAAGATCAAAGGTCTGTCAGGATAGTTTTTGTTGTTCACAGAAATGGTATTGGCTGGCTTAATCTTTGTAATACCTATTTTTTTTACCATCATAGCCAATAAACCTGTGTAATTAAAGCAGATGACGGGTTATGATAGTTAAAACCACCACCCCTGGTCTTCCTTCTACGCACCATTCCGCTAACCTTGTAAAAGTCGGACGAATCAGACAAACAACCTACACAGTTATTTAAAATAAACAGTATCAGATGGGCTGCTCCAAGCATGCAATATTAAACAAAATTATATTAATACCATACATAAAGCATAGAACATATAGAAATCAGGATATCCTTTTAACCTCGATTAGTCACCTTTACCCAAAAACCTTGATTAGTCACTCGATATGGACAACTAGTTGAGGACAAAATACGTCACATACATAACGCTTACGGGTTCAATTATGACAGCAAAGACTATTACATGTTTAGCAAGTGGGATTTCAAGTTCGCAACTTACATCAACGAGGAACAAAGAGAGCCTAATCCTAATATTCAAACAACAACAAGAATAGCTAATTTGAAGCACGTATTGAACACAAAGTTTTCAATTTTAGCCTTAGTATGTATAGTAATAATCTGTTTCTCAATGTGAAATAGACCCGCACAATACAGACTGTATAGAAAAGCTAGAAACTCCAGAAACAAAGGGAAGACTAACCTTTTTCATACTTGGGTATCAACTTGCTGGATTTGGCTATGTTATTAAAACGAGAAAGTTTGACCGGTGCATGATTCGTGAGAACAAACTTGCTGAGTGTTCTTGCACCGTTAGCAGAATCACATTCGACTGAGGCCTCATACACTCCAAGTTTCCCTTGTTCAATTGCCTCTATGGTTATGTAGAAGTAATACTTCGAGGTCAGTTTATAGTATTTGCAGTCATAGAATACAGCCTTTTTGACGTTGTTGTCTGCGTCCTCATTGACATACTAACAAGTAACAACATAGAATTTGTTTACACGTAAGCGAAACAGTTAACGATGGAGACAGTCTCAAAAATTAAAAGCAGGTGGAAGGAATATAACAACCATACCGTCTGATAAGACTTGTTGAAGGCATCAACAGCAAATTCACCAATCAAATCAACAAGAGGATCAGTATCGTCAACTGGAACTAAATCTTTCTCCATCGGAAAACTTTTACATTCACGTGCTTCCTGCCACACGGATGAAATACATTATGAAATATGTATGCGCCACAAACATATACATGTTTATTTGTAGGTGTATATAGATGAAAAGAGAAAAAAGAGGGACAAAGAACTAATCAATACATACGATTGCTTCATCAGTCGTTTTAAACTTCATCCAGACTTTATGCTCCTCTTTGTTCAACGGAATGCCATTGATACTAGATGGACTCCCTGAAAAGAAAAAAAAGAAAAAAACTTACCAAGTTACCATCCATGTTATTTTTCTACTAGCGCAAGCAACGTTAGTAAGGAATGGAAACGCGTACTGGTTTTCCTCTTGAGCTTCTTCTTTTCGGGTGGTGTAGGAGGCTTGGGCAGAATAATTGTAAGGCCGGTTTCGTGGTTGCTGCAAGAAACGGGTAGCGATGCATGAGTACAAAAGTCGAAAGCTAAACAAAAACTAAGGTTTACAAGCTCGAAATTTTTTGTTTTATATCTTTTATAAGCATGAATATAAAGGTGCCGAACATACTATTCCCAGGTAGAAGACAACTCATCAATCGATTTGTTGTGCATGGCAAGAAGGTTAATATAAATATATTCGTAAAACTGATCGATATTCCTTTTTGTTTTTTCTGTGTATTTATAAACGAGAGAGGCGTACGGCTAGTTTCCTTTTATTGAACGGATTTATAATGGGCTAGTTCATAAGCCCAGTTTTAATATATTCACGTATAATGGGCTATTTCACTAGCCCAATTTTATATATATTCATGTGTAGTGGGCTGGTTCAAAAGCCTGGTTCAGAAGTCCAGTTTTAAATGTATTCACGAAAGCCAAACCGGACTAAAAGAATAAAATCGAATTGAATTTGTAGCCGAATCGAATTTGCTAAAATCGAGCCGAACTGAATTAAATATTCGTTTTTTTTATAAAATGTATATTGAACCGAACCGAACCAAAAACCAAAAAAATATATATATATATAAATATAACATTTTTTAAGCTTGAGAAATATTTTTTTTAACATATATAATTAAATGAACAAGAAAAGATAAATTATGTAATTCGGGTTTTTCGAGTCAACCCAAAACCGAACCAAATTCATATTCGATTTTTGGTTTCGTTTAATCCAATTTGAGTTTAGGTTCGGTTTTCGATTTTACCAGAAAAATATTAACCGAACCAATAAACACACCCTTGAGCATCTGTACTATCTATGTATATCAAAGGGTACAAGTAGCACATTTACAAAACTTGTGGGGCCCACAGGTAAAAAGAATTACATGGTATAATGTCTGAAAAGACGCACTAAAGAGCAAATTCTCTATCTTGACCAGTCGCTCAAGTTTTTTACTACCTTTTCTAGACAAAAAAAATGCTCTTTTCAAAATAGACCGAGCGACTTGCGATTTTTTTACTTTTGTTTAAAGTCGCCAAGTGTCAACAAAAAAATCACGCCAATTCATTTTTTATTTCTTATGTGTAAGGGTACTTTTGTCATTTAACAAACCACATTTTCACATTTATTTTGTTTTCTTTTTCTCACTCTTATCTACCAAAAAACACAAATCTATTTCATCTTCAATTATTTTTCCCCCATTTAATACAACACCATCACCACCACCACCAGATTTGCACATCTATTTGACACAGCTTTTTGGACCAACAAACAACAAAACCAAACCCAACAGTTTCGAACTCATAATCACAAACCAAAACAAACCCAACCTAATCCTAACCCATCAAAAACCATAAAAAATTTTTGCTTAGTAACACGAAAAACCAATTTCATTTATGCTGAGCAAACAAAAAATGGCAGTGGTAACACAAGGTAAATGGATTAAGGTCTCCTTCTTTTACTTCTTCTTATTTTAAAAACCAAGAATCTCAGTTTAACTCATTGTGTAATCAAAGATTCGTTCAAAGAACAATACCACAAGATCTTTATCATCATAGATCTATTTGAAGACAAGCTTCTCTTTAACTATCCGAACATATTATATATATATTAATGGGAGGACACAAAACGGTACCAAAACCTGTCGTTTAGGCTCCCGCTAATTTCTTCAGCCCACCTGCATATCCATCTTCTTCTCCTGGCCTGCTATCGACATACCTATCGACATACATGTCTTTTTCTCCACTGTCCCCACCGCATCTTCTTTATCAATCTTATCATTGATTCTAATAACTATCCTCAATCCTCATCATCATACCTTTTCTGTTTATCTTGTTGATTGGGTATCACCTACCTCTCTCTAAAACCAGATCTCACCCACCATCTTTTGCTTCTGTGTTGTTTGGTGATGGCGGTTTCGGTGTTACGATGCTATTTGTGAGTGGCTTGATTGAATGGGTAGTTGGTTCATCGCTTTCAGCAGTCGGCATCGGTTGCTTGCGGGATTCGTGTTAGGTGATTGTTTTTTCATTCTTACATGTTTACTGTTGCGTATCTATGCTTTGTCTTTGTGTTAGTGTTCGTATTTTTGTTGCTTGCTGTCTTTGGCTGTGGTATTTTATTCATGTCAGATTATTAGGAGGTTGGTGTCAGAGTTTGCCACGGCCTGTTTGGTATATGCTCATTTTTGGCCCATCAAAGATCTTGACGGTCATATACGTTACTTACACATTGGGTTTCTCACAATTTGCAGATAACTTCTTCACCGCCTCTGCTCGCCGACTTTTAGAGCTTCATCTTCCCAAACTATGCCTTTTCCAGATCTTTAATTGAAGGATGAAAAGGTACGATATCGTAAAAAATGCTTTGTCAATCCTAATTCATTATTCGAGAATCTGATGTTTCTCTTTAGTACAAACCCTTTTGATGAATGGTTTTCAAAACCGGGTGATTGCTCTTTAAGCTATTTACTTTAATATTAGTTGAGGTTGATGCTAAATGTTTGTGCTTATTAAAACCATTGGTTTGTATCTACTTATATGTTTCATTGCTTTTACTGATTTTGGGTGCAGGAGAGGCTTTTTATCAGGAACAAAAGGTTATCATCTACACCCGAGAAGAAAGGTATGAGTTACTTTTATTTCGTTTGCAATTATTGTTTGTGGACCTCGCCTACAACTTACAAGGTCGCATATTTGGATTGTCTAAATACTTTAGGCTGCTTAAAATAAGCAGATAAGCTGGAAAAGAAATATCCCAAATACCCTCTTATTTGGGTTATAGTGATTTCTTATTTTGTGGTGGTTAACGACATTTCCATTAGTTAACAGTGTATGACTTTGATAAATCATGTATTAAGCCTGTCGACGAGAATTCATAGTAGTTTCGCCAGCCAAATGTTAACCACCACAATGTCAACGCGGGTAAAATACTGGATCCCATCGTGCATTGGCTATAAATTAGGAAAGTATAGAACAGTTTGGGAATTTCTTGCATTTTATATTACACGAGTGAAATTTCCTTTTTATTGTCGACATATATGGATTCACAAGTGTGCGTATGTTACTTTCATTAGACATATAACATATTCGTGAATTATGTGCTTTTCATTTAGCTTAAAATGAAGACACCTATATATACGTAATATACGTAATATGAACCATCAATAATACTATAAATCGAGGTGGATAACTACAGTACTTGCAATTTCTTCGTGGAATGGGTGTCTTGGAATACGTGGTTACTGAAAATAGTGGAACTTCGACTTGCTGAATCTTTCAATGTACTACTAAATAAATATACTTTTCAGGTATTAGTAAATAAACATGAAATTCTATTTCTAGATCATATGCCTACTTTCATATCGCATACAATTTTGAAAAGTGAGATCATTGCATCGTGCAGCAAAATAAAATGTCACATGTAGCTTTGGAAACCATGTTGACTCATGGAAATATGGCAGTGAGCACTCCTTATTAACCAAACCAAAATATATCTATTCAACTAATAGAACAATTGTTTTAAGTAAAATGCTAAATTTATCCTTAAAAGCTACATGTAAGACATGTATTAAATGTTTGTATCTTAATTAATAAACCACTTACCCCTGTATATAAACTACTACCAAATAGGGGTTTTAGCCGGGTCATATTAGGTGGGTTCGGGTTAATTCGAGTCGGGTCAAAGCCGGGTTAGAGCTAAAATTACCACACCTGAACCCGAACCTATTAAAATATTTGGTTAGTCGAATTCGGGTCTATTGTTGTTCGGCTCAACCTGGTCACGTCGTATTATAACTAATATCCTTTTGTTATTTAAAAGTCGTGTTGTTGCTGCTTATGAGTTCAAGTTTATAATTGAATATCATTAATTATCCGCAATATCTTAACTATTCATCCTTCATTTTGTAGTGTTTCATGGGCGGTTGGCTCGAAAACATGTCAATCACTTGCAGAGACGGAAAAACTCATCCGCTGGTAATTTTAGAAGCAGGCGAAGATCTCATCCTCTTTTTGGCAGTAAAGGTCCATATTTTAAGCTACGCGCATACTCTTTTTGTGAGTTTCAATGAATATAAACGAATGGAAATGTCGTTATCGGTATTAATATTGGATTTTTTTTCTTTTCTGTCTAGGTTGGGTCACACGAAAATATACAAACTATAACACCATATACTGAAGACCTGCATAAACGAGTGACGAAGGCGGAATCATCACTGACAACAGAATGAAAATTTGGCCTTGCGGGAACAGGTATGGCAATTTAAAGAACGGTGGTTAGAATATGAAACTAAAATGAAGGCGGTTGAGAAGGCGTGGCAAAGTCGGATGGCAGCTTTACAAGTCAGTTTGCCTATTTATCTTTTGATTATTAATGATAAAAGGACTGAATTTTCTTTCTTTTAGTTGTTTAACCCCAGAACTATGTTTTACAAAAGATACGTTACGGTTCAAATAATCGATCTCATAATAGATGTGGCAGTTTTCTGCGTTTGACAGCCAGGTTTTGTTTGTCGAAAAACTGCAGAAGTTTGTCGTTATAAACATCATTGGTTGTAAAAAATATCAATGGGCCTGACTCACTAATACGATATCCAGTCTGCTTCTGAGGTCAATACATGAATACACAAACAGGTATCTTCACAGTTTAACGCTAAACATGTATAGCGATAAATATCAGGTGCCCCGCCGCAACGCGGCGGCTTCGGAGCAATCCTTGTTTTAAGTAAAAACAAAACACATCAGTTTCATTCTTAATTTAGTTCGTTTAAAAAAAATAATAAAAAAAATAAACAAACTGTGACCCATTAAAGGATCTTGAAGCTCATCAAAAATGTCCTGGAATAAAGAAAAACATGCCCAATGCACCTCTTCACAGGAAACCACAAGAGGGTCATAAACCATCTATCAACATCATAAGATTCAAGCTCACAACATAAATGAGTAGTCCAATCTTTCATGGAGCTCACTCATGATGGTCCAGGTAAATCGCATAGGCAACAGAGGTCCCAACCATTTTTAGCCATCCATGGAAAACAACCATTAAAGCTTCTGAGCATATCATAATCAAAGGCCAAATTACAACCCCAAAAACTAGTTCCTTCATGATACCAGCTTACCCAAACAATCCTAAGATCAAAGAAATACCTCATTAGACAGGATTTAAACAAGAAAAACTCCTCTTATCCCTACCAAATTTAACCTTATTAACAGTAATATTCCAAACCCTAGCAACCTTAAGAACATCAGGAGTGTAACTCAGGCTTAATCCCATAAGTTTGAGCCTAACAGTATCAATCAACTTGAATAACACATCCATATTCCTATCCTTTTGAGCAAACCTTCTACCATTTCTTTCCTGCCAAATGAAATAAATGGCAGCACTGAACACAATCCTCTGAATGACACTCCAAATAGTGTTCTTATGCACCTGGGAAGAGTATGGTATATGGGGCTATGGTTTTGCAGCTGTGATCTTTCACTCTAGGGATGGTCTTGACATGAGCTATTGTGGTTTCATTATCAGAGGCTGGAACTTATGGGTGGAAGCTGTACTCTTTTTGTCCTTATATGGGTTTTACATGGAAAGGTTTTCAGGGAGGCAATTCCACTGGGATAATACTTGTATCAGCAGCTGGACGGTTTGCTGTTGTTGCTACATTTAAAATTGGTTATCTGGTCTTGTCTTTCTTCATTAGTATCTGCAGTTTGTAATGAGCTTGTGCCAGCTTTGGGCCTTGTGTATTGTGATGGTTTGATGTACACTGATTGGTCTCGGTGTACATTGATGATTCAGAAGTACACTTTGGCCCATAGTTTGGTTGTTGTGCTCTTTGTCATTTCTGGTTGTTTGTATTTGGTCTTTTGTTATTATAAGTTGTATTGTACCATAAGCTTTTGAGCATGGAATCTATCCATGGCCTTTTGCTTTTAAGCCATTGTTGGCAAGTTAAGGATGTGTCCTAATTTGTATTATAACTTTGGGCTTTGTCTCATTTTGTACTTTTGCCTTTTGGCTCTTTCTTAATAAATTTACCGTTAAGGAAAAAAAAAAAAAAAGATCTTGAAGTTGTCATATCTTGTAGTTCTTTGTGGGATTCGAATATAATCCGAGAAGGTGTTTGTGTTGTGATTCGTGTGTTAACGGAAAAGAAGAACAAGAAAGGGTGTTTGTTGTTCAATTATCAAAAGGAAAAAGATAGGCGGATTGTTTTTTAGATCTAAGAAAGTGTTAAGAGTGAGGTTGTGTTCGGATTGATTTAAGAATCACATGGACGATTTTTAAGATCTAAAAAGGTTGAGAGGATGGTGTTGTAATGGGGGAAAAATAATTGAAGATAAAGATTAAGATAAAATATATTTGTAACTGGGTTTGTGTTTTTGGTGGATAAGAGTGAGAAAAAGAAAAGAAAATAGATGTGAAAATGTGTTTTGTGAAATGATATAAGTACCCTTACACATAAGAAATAAAAAAAGAATTGGCGCGAATTTTTTGGTGACACTTGGCGACTTCTAATCAAAAGTAAAAAAGTAGCAGGTCGCTCAGTCTATTTTGAGAAGAGCACTTTTTTCGGTCTAGAAAAGGTAAAAAACTTGAGCGACTTGTGTAGATAGAGAAGTTGCTCCGCACTAAAAACTCTAGTTTATTATAAAAATCACATGCAAATTCTAGGCATGAATATATTTTAGAGTGTCGAGCTTTGTTTTGTCAACACAATTTCGATGCCTAAATTTGAATATATCAATTTAAGTGAATTATTGTCTAAGGGTGGTGTTTGTTTGTAACTTAATTGATTTAACATGAAAAAAAAATTGAATTCATAAAGTCATATTAAAACTGTTTGTTTGTGACTTAATAGAGAAATATGACTGAAATATTAAGCAATAAATTTGAGGTTGTCTGCATTAAGCCATCTCTTAATTAGAAATGACTTAATAAAAAAATTTAACAAAAAAGCCCTAAGACTTGTCAACACAATTCTATGGCCTAAGTTTTGCAGCTCACTTTAAATGAATAGAGATTTGTCAAAAAAACTTATAAGTTACCACGAACAAAATATATTGCTAGTTGACATAGAGTCTAAACCATATGCGTGCACACAAAGACACAACCATGACGGAATTTAACCTAATGCATTTATGAAAAACTAAACAAGAGTATGAAGTAGAACACACATTTTTATGACCGGGTAATGCACTTAAGAAATAACGAGTTTTTTTATACAAAATTTAGCACTACGTCGCAAAAATTCATGAGTGTCTTGTGAACCTTCGGGATCCACCTTGATTTTGTCCCTTCATGCACGGACATTAAAAACCAGTAGTATGTATGATCAAATGGCTTGAAGTCTAGCTATATTTGTGAAATGCTTTTTAACCAATTGATTGAGGGTCCAAAGCTTGTCATTGGCATTTATTTAAGATATTTTTAGGTGTTGTGAGATTGTTAGTTAGCATTAAGATTATACAGTAACCAAGGTTGCAAAAATTGCTAGGCGGTAGCTGGGCGGCCGGGTAGAGCCTAGCGATTAATCGGTTAGGCGGGGATTAATCGGGGATTAATCGGATTGGATTTGTTATATATAAAATTATAAAATTTTGAAACTATATGCCCGATTTGGCCGATCTAGCTGATTTTTTTTTTTTTTACCCGTAACTGATTTTTCCAATTTATCCGATTTTTGTCAGTAACCGATTAATAAGGCCGATTAATGAAAATCGGAACGGCTAATCACCGCCTAGCGATTAATCGACCGCCTAGACCGATTTTTGCAACAGAGACAATAACCATATTCATCATCATCATCTTTCTAACGATCATGAAAGATTATGATTACGAATGAGTGTAAATGGTCGGCCACTTTAGTTGGACCAATTGTGGGTATTGTGCATTATTAACACAAGTACCAACTTTTGTTAATACTTGTAGAGTTAAGATTAAACAAGAAATAAAATTAAAATGAGAAAAGTTGAAAAAACCACAATTGCATATTTTAGATGCATTTATAAACACTAGACGAGTACCCGCGCCTAGCGGCAGCGGTTCCTAGCGGCAGACAATTGACGATATGCGATATGGTGGTAAGTGTTTCGTATAACGTTCAAAATAGAACGTAAAAAGATCAAAATGTAATTGCAAACTGTTGTAACATGTAATAATTCAACTCTAGACGAGTACCAGTGCACAGCAACATGATTTTATAGCGTCAGATAATTTTAGTGATAAAAAAAAGTTTACGGGTTATAAACGAAAAATAATAAAAGTTTGAGGATTTGGGGAATAAACATAATATTTTGAAACCCGGTTCGACCCTGGTGGTACAACCAGTTGAATCATTCCGGTTAAAAAAACGGGTCAATTTATACCGGGTCAACCCGTTGGGTTAGAAGTGTCCTGGGTCAACCCGGTTTCCAATATGTATTAATAGTTTCCTTTTGGACTTGTTGCCGAAATGTCTTGTTTTTTGTTTTCAGACATTATAGCAAGAGTTGATGAAAATGATAGAGAAGAGAAGGATAATTTATACTACTAATTTTCCATAATTATTGCTCCAAGTAGTAAATGCAAAATGGTAAGTCATTAATTGATAATTGTCGGTTAACAAATTTCTTCTCTCAACCCATTATAAGACCATATAAAAAACGGTAACACACTAATTGAAAAATTAATTGCACGACTTTCCATGAGTTTCACCATTTGCAATATCTTTAAATTGATTTCGAGGTTTTTGAAATTTTCAAACAAAGTTGACTATTTTTCAAACGCATGGCTAGTTAATAGTGCCTGCAATAGTAGTTGACTGCAATGCATTTCAACATTTCATTTTTCAACTTTTCAACATTAAGCCGAGTACTCGCGCCTAGCGGCGACGGTGCCTAGTTGCACACACAATTTCGGTGGTAGCAATTTAGTTTTCAACATAAGTTTGATGCGTTGATTTGTGTCTGGTGCGACGGTTCATGTGAGTTCTGGTTTATGCATAGTTTCTAGTCGTGGTTATAAATTATCGATGTATACAAAATTAGTCGTGGTTATAAATTATCAACGTATACCAAATACTAAATTGAAATAAATTCAGTATTTTAGCGGACGTCACATATTGCAACATCACAAATGAGATTATATATTCCAATCCAACCTACCAACTTTCTTTTAAATAAATTCTCGTACGAAAAATATTTGGCTATCAATTCCCATATAGAAGATATGCCAAGCACAAAACACATTATTGATGGAAGATATATTGTGTATGAGTTTCAACATTTCATTCTTTCCTTTTTAAACATTCAATCAATACGTATAGCATTTAGCATATTGAATAATTTCATAGTAATGTTTATGTTTATATATATGGTATTGATTATGTGTTGCCATGCATGTTTTGTGAATCATAACTCATTCAACAATTTAATTTTTTCAAATTCAATAAAGTCAACAATTCACCTTTTGACCATTTTTCCTAATGTAGTTAAAATTTTTATTTTTGACATTTTAAAAAGTTTCAAAAATCTTGACTTTCAATATTCAATATTCAAGTTTTCGCTTTTCCCCTTTGACCATTTTTTCATTTTAGATAGTAAAAATATGTAGTTAAAATTTTTATTTTTGAAATTTTAAAAGGTTTCAAAAATCTTGACTTTCAATATTGAATATTCAAGTTTTCACTTTTCCTCTTTAACCATTTTTCCATTTTAGATAGTAAAGATAAAGATAAAGATATATGCATTTCCTATTTAAAGAAAACAAAAAAAGAAACAAGCTCAAAAGTTTTGTAAAATTGAGGATGATGCATAACATGTCAAATGTATAAAGCTTCGTAAGAGTTAATCGTTGTGGACATTCTAAAAAAAAAAACAAGAATAGTATAATTGTTCCATGGTCTGTATATTATTTTGAAGTATAATTAAGTGTGTCCATGTATGTCGTGCTAACACAAATTTCCTTTTTATGTACTTAAAATTTTTATCTTTGACATTTTAAAAGGTTTCAAAAATCTTGACTTTCAATATTCAATATTCAAGTTTTCACTTTTCCCCTTTGACCATTTTTCCATTTTATATAGTAAAGATAAAGATAGATACATTTTCTCATAATTTTTCTTATCTAAAATATATAGCTGAAATTTTTTCTCATTTCTTATTTCAATTTTTCTTCTCGCTAAATTTCTTTCTATCTTCCAACATTTTCTCTGTCTATGAGCATCGAAAAATTTGGCCCGTGTTGCAAAGTCATAGACAAGTTGTTGGAGAGATAACATTCAAAAATGAAAAACAACAAAAGAGTGCTAATAGCAGTACCTTTACAAAAATTGTGGACCTACATGTAAAAATAGTGTGGTATATTATCATCTGCAAAAGGAAAAAAAAAAAAAAAAAAAAAAAAGTCATTCAACTTTTTATTATCAAATTCGCATGCTTTTCTAGGCCAAGTTGGCAAGTTTTGTTTTGTCAACATAATTTCGAAGGCCTAAATTTGTAGCTCACCTTACATGAGCAAATGGCGGATGTGTGTAGACTTCACAGACATTAACAAAGCCTGTCCGAAGGACTGATCCTTTACCAGAAATCGATTGGAAAGTGGAATCCTTATCAGGGTTTTGACTGAGATGCTTTCTGGACGCTTACAAGAGTTACCATCAGATACAGATGGCGGAAGAGGACGAAGAAAAACAGCCTTTCTTACAGGAAAGGGCGTTTATTGTTACAAGAAAATGCCTTTCGATTTGAAAAATGTAGGTGCTACCTACCAACGCTTAGTGGACAAAGCCTTCCACAAGCAGATAGGTAGGAATCTCGAAGCATACGTAGACGATATGGTTATCAAGAGTAGAACGGAGGAGGATATGCTCTCCGACATAAAGGAAACCTTCGACCAGCTTCGCGCCGTCAACATGAAGTTAAATCCCAAGAAATGTTCCTTCGGCTTGGAGGAAGGACAATTTTTGGGACATCTGATCACCAAGCAGTGTATTAAGGCCAATCCTTCGAAGGTTAAGGCCATCACGGACTTGCAGCCTCCTAAGTCCCTAAAGGATGTGCAAAGTCTGAACGGAAAGCTAGCAGCCCTCAGTAGATTCTTATCGAAGGGTGCAGATAGATCTTTGCCGTTTTTCAAGACACTCAAAGGATGCACGGATAAAAAGACGTTTCAGTGGAGTGCAGATGCAGAAGCTGCCTTCCAAAAGCTCAAGGAGTTCATGGCTATTCTACCTACACTTACCGCCCAATCAAAAGCGAAGTGTTGTTTATGTACATCGCAGCCTCCTTCGAAAGAATCAGTGCTGTATTATTGGCAGAAAGGGAGAAGAAGCAAATCCTTATCTACTTCGTTAGCAGGGTTCTACAGGGAGCTGAGCTAAATTATACAGAGTTGGAGAAGTTAATCTTGGCTTTGGTTCATGCTGCAAGACGCCTCCGAAGGTACTTCCAAGCTCATCCCATCACCATACTCACTGACAAGCCTATTAAGCAGATACTTTCGAAGTCGGAGAAATCTAGAAGGATAGCTAAATGGGCTATTGAGCTAGGCGAACATGAAATTGAGTACAAGGGTAGAAACTCGGTCAAAGGGAAAATATTGGCAGACTTCTTAGCCGAAACACCCTCCGAACCAAAGCAGGACAAAAAAGTTGCTGAGAAGAAGCCTGTTAAAACGGTAGAAGGGTGGAAACTTTACACCGATGGAGCCTCCAGCTCCGACGGTTCTGGCGCAGGTCTAATACTTGTTGACCCTGAAGGGAAGGAGTATACTTATGCACTCCGTTTCGGACTCGATGCCACTAACAATGAAGCAGAGTACGAAGCCTTGCTAGCAGGCCTCCGACTGGCTAAGGACATGGAGGTAGAAGACTTGGCTATTTTCGTTGACTCACAACTAGTGGCTAATCAGATAAAGGGCTCCTACGAAGCGAGACAACCTGTGATCAAGCAATACTTGGATAAGGCCAAAGAAATGCTCGAAGGGTTTACATCCTACAACATAGAGCATGTTCGAAGAAACCAAAACAAGAAAGCGGATGCACTTAGTAAACTGGCATCAATGGCATTTGCTCATTTAACTCAGGAGGTTCTGGTCTAAGTGTTGACAGATAGGTCCATCGTCCGAAAGGAGGTGTCTGACGTAATACTGGAGGAAGACTCAAATTAGATGACTCCAATTAGAGAGTATCTAATAAGTGGTATACTGCCGGAGGATCAGAAATTAGCTCGAAAGGTCCGCATCAAAGCACCACAGTACAGAATCATGGGGAACTACCTATACCGAAGGTCCTTTTTGTCTCCATGGCTTCGTTGCGTGGGACCTCGGCAAGCCGCCAACATCATTCAAGAAGTGCACGAAGGATCCTGCGGGCTTCACGCAGGACCCAACTCTTTTGTTTCTAAGATCATGAGGATTGGAAATTATTGGCCTTCGATGCACAGGGACGCAGTAGAAATCATCCAGAAGTGTGAAGCCTGTCAAGTTCACTCAAGGGTTCCAAGGCTACCAAAACAAGATATGACCTCTATGACGTCCGCATGGCCTTTCAGCCAATGGGGGATAGACATCGTAGGCCCTCTACCAATTGCTCCAGGAGGAGTAAAGTTCTTGGTCGTAGCCATCGACTACTTCACGAAATGGGTGGAAGCTAAGCCTTTGGCATCCATCACAAGAAGGCACATGGAAAAGTTTGTATGGGAACACATTATCTGTCGGTTCGGAGTACCCCACATCACCATCTCAGATAATGGGAAGCAATTTTCTGAAGGGGTATTTCCAGTGTTTTGTAGAGGCCTGAATATAAAACAATCTTTCACGTCCGTCTACCATCCTCAAGGTAACGGACAAGTGGAAGTTACTAACAGGGACATCATCCAAGGCATAGAACGAAGGCTGGGATACAGTCGAATGAAGGCTGGGATACAGTCACCACGGTTGGGTAGATGAGCTACATCAAGTACTCTGGGCTCACAGAACACACACAAAGTCAAGTCATGGGGAGACACCTTTTAGCTTGACATATGGCACGGAAGCTGTCATCCCTTCGGAAGTAAGTGTCGAAACAGAAAAGGTCATGAAATTCGAAGCAGCAGACAACGAAGAAAGACTCCGTAGCAACCTAGACTTACTCGAAGAACGAAGGGAAATAGCCTCAATCAGGGAGGCTATCCATAAAAAAAAGATTGAAAGGTACTACAACAGCAGGGTTCGGCCTTCGACCTTGAAGCCAGGAGAATACGTCCTCCGATTCAACAGTGCAAGTAAAGCTTAGTACCAGGGTAAACTAGGGCCTACATGGGAAGGACCCTATGTTGTTAAGGAAGCATACGGCAACGGAGCCTACAAGATGGAAACCTTGGATGGAGACGTTATTGATAGAACTTGGAATGGCACTACCCTTCGTAAGTTCTACGTATGAAACTTACAATGTCCAAGGACACTTTTTAATTTGCTTTCAATCAATGTATTTGCATTCTTCTCACTTGGGGAAAGAAGCATTAATGGTAGACGTCTAGTATTCATTTTTTAAAATGATGTAATCCTCCCTACCCACTTAATGATATAACACATTTCCCTCAAATCTCTTGTTTCGGTCAATACAACAAAGATTTATCCACCAAGTCACTTTTATAAGTTTCAATGTCGAAGGGATGTACAAAGACTAACAACACGTCTTGCTCATATGCATAACATCCATCTCAACTTCACATTAACTTTCCTATATGGCCTTAAGGTATTTTAAGCCTTTCGCTGCCCAAAGGATTAAGATGGAGTGGGTCGCAACCCTCTGTCAGCGGTCAAATTATACGATTGCTATATTCTTGGTGAAGTAATTACACACAATGAGGCTATGAATCTACCATATGCCTCAGGTTGTAAAAATTTTATGTGCAAATAAAACGTAAAGAGAAGAATTACACATAGCAAAATACAGGCCCTAGTGGCCTTGATGTAGATATTAATGACTAGTTTAACTAGTCCCAACAGGCCGTAGCCTTAACGATCAAAACAAACAAACCATTGTCTTAGGCCGAAGCTTATACCACACACATCAAATGTTAATTGTTTCATCAAGCATATAGCCTGGAAAGAGACACGGACAAATTGTTTGAAAATAGGGTACATACCACCACGGGGATCAAATTACTACCACATGGTAGCCTTCATAAAACTTTGGAATGGGTCGGATCAGCAGAACCTGGGGATGGAACCTTGGGAGATGGAGTCTTCTTCAAAGGGGATGGAGGCTGGACCTTCCTTGGCTTCTTGGCCAGCAGGTCCTCAATGGAGGCCGCTGGGTCCTTCGACACTTCGGCAAGGAAAGGGAACTCTGAAGTGGTTAAGGCATTGTCTGCATCATCATACTCCTTCTCATGAGTTGCCCTGTAGTATGGAACATTTTCCAGCTTCACTGGTTCCTCTGTCGCAGCTATCTCCTCCAAAGTGGTACACTTGCCATGAAATATGGCTGCATTCACCAGGTTCCCAATCACAATCCCTACATCATCACTATGGTAAAGTTCCATGGCGATGTAGGGGATGACTTTGGTTACCAAGTCCACCCTATCCTTCTTGAACATCTTCAACCGAAGGTTTAACCCATCTACCTTCTCCCTGAGCTTGATATCCTGGTCCACCAGCTTAGCCCTCTCTTCTTCAAGGCCTCCACACTTGGATGTGAGAACGGATATCTGCTCTTTGTATCCTATGACCTTCGAGCCTTAGAGAGTTAGCTTGCTGCATTCAGCTTCGCTTGCTGCTAGTTGACCTTTGAGCTTTTCCACATCAGCTCTAAGATCTTGCACCAAGGGGTTCTTGTCGAAGTCCTCCATTGCTTCTTCACATTTTCTCTGCAGGTCTGCATACTTCTGATCCCTAGCCTTCTCCCTGGAAAGCATGACATCCATTTCTTCTCGAGCTTTGATGACATCACGGAGCAGCTCCCTTGTCCTGGTGTTGAGCTGGTTATCCAACATGCATTGTCTGACATAACTCTTGTCATGAAGATCGCAGAGCCTTTCCATGGACATGTTGTCCATCACTCCCTTCCAGCTGGGTGGGGTCACACGCTCCACAAGCAGATGACAAGCTAGGGGACAGGATAGCTCATTCGTATCAGGAAGTCCTGCAACATATGTAAACCTGTTAATATATTATTACTTGCATCTAATCCTCCGTAACAGGAAAGAAACCTTACCATGGATATCATCTCCGATGGGTCCTTCGATGGCTGGAAACACCACAGCCTTACCCTAGGCACTCTTTTGCCGGGTAGTTCGAGAGGGAGGAGTAGGCAGGATAAGCTTCCTCTTCGATGCAGATTTAGAAGCCTTCGCACTGGTATCTTTCCTGCTTCGGACTCTCTCACCAATGTCAGAGGGTCCTACGATGGCCAACTGTCCTTCTGAGACAGGTTCATCAGAGTCTGCAACATTCTCCACAAGCTGGTCTTCAACATCTATGGGTTCCTTTGAAGGAGGAGCAGAGGACACAGGTTCGATGGGCTGAGCATCCACATCATTGTTGTTCACTGACACTGAAGGAGAGCCCACACCATAGCTCGCCTCCTGGGGATCCTTCGGAATGAAGCTGACCTCCTTTGCACCACCAGCAACCACAAAATTCCTGAACGACATCTCTACAAAAAGGGAGGAAAAAGATGAATATCAGAAAGATAAGTTCCTATTTCTTATTTTAATTAAAAATTTACATACTTTCTCCATCGCAAATAATCTCAGGAACCAATGGAGATCCCTCCCAGCTTTCAGCAAGACCAGCCATGAAAAGAATTGGCTCAGGGAATGTTTGACAATCAGCTGGATGACGAGCCAAACGCTGATACAAAGGATTCCTCCTCACAGTATAGGACAAGGGATCATTGAACCTTTTTTCATCATATTGAAATTCTGGGTTTAACAATGCAAGGAAAGTTGGAGGTGAGCTTGGCTAGGCCAAAAGGGTTAAACCTAGATATGTGTACTTCGTAATACTGGAGGAATTCTAAAATCAAAGGGTGCAAGGTTATCCTAAGGTTTGAGGTGGTGAATGCATGGGTGTATAAGCCTACATAGTTTTCTGGGGCATCAAAGATACCTTGATTTTTACCAGGTAACATGATTTTATGCTCTTTGGGAATCGAATAATCAGTGAGGAACGCTTTAAGCTCCTCCCTAGTCAAGGTGCAACCTTGTTGTTTGATTACAAATTTTTTATTAGTAGACATGATCCTTCTAAATCGATAAAAAAATATTGGAAACGTAGCAGATACGAAGGAATACTTTACCTGTTTGTTCGAAAGCTTGATCGGAAGGAGATTTAGTAGATAAAAAGGTGGGCGTGAGATAAAATTGTGTTAGGGTTTTACTGTTTTTGACTTTAAATACCATCACACATGTTAAATCTTGGCCCTACACGTGTCCTAAGTTATCCCTGATAAGATCGTTGTAAGCTCTTAGACTAGGTCTAATATTATATCTAGGAACACATAATAATGAAGGCGGAATATTCAAACATAGAATCAACATTATTATGAACAAGGTTTTTCATTATCATCTCTAACATACAAACATCTACAGCCCCAATTCTACTTGATCAAGGTAGAACATGTTACACACCTTGTAACATGGGTCAAGGACTTGACCTTGAGGCTGACTAACCAACTAAACAACTAAACCACTAAACCCTAGGCGTTTTCCAAATCCCTACGCCTAGGTTCCCACACACACACATCTTTGGTGTTTACATCTTGTATGTACAATAAAACTAATGACCCTATGTCTCTTTATATACTAGAGACATCTAGGGTTTACAAGAGGAATCATAATACAATTAGGAAACTAAATATTCTTTTAAGCATATCTTCTAGAATCTTCCAAATCCTCCATCTTTTTGTAGTTTCCCTTCTTGTCACTTCTAGTCCTTCATGTTTCATTCTTTTTGTTTTGTATCATCAAATCTATAATAGACCCAACAATCCCCTAACCTCCGAATTTCAAATCCTTTTTAAATTTTGAAGAGACGTTTCACTTTTACCAAGGAAAGGGTGGTTAGGATAAGCACATGCATTAATTACGGGTCAATAGTTGCTAGACTTTTCATCTTCGTTTGTTTTTGTGACGAAGGGGAGGTTTCGTAGTTATTCTTGAGTCGTAAGTAATATTTCTTGTTCGTACATATCACTTTCGACTGGGGGCTTGATGACGTACCCTCCGATCAGGTCGAAGGACACCCCTTCGACCTCAGTCGAATTTGCATTACGAAGACCCAAGTCTTTCTTAATAAGTCATTGGTGGCGTAAAATCATTCATCATTGATATGGTTACCAGTTGGGAATTCGCCAGCCGAAGGCCTATGCCCTTTGGAGTCTTCTCTTGAAGGCACCAAGACAAAGGAGAACCTTGACTTGGTCTTCCCCCACGTTCCCACTATCTCCTTAGCTTCCCCTCCAAGACAGAGAGAGTGGGGATGAAGCCCTAGCGGTTACCACAAATCATGAGACGCCTCCATGATCTCCGAAACGTGTTCTAACACTCTCCAAGCTTATTTTCTCATCTATAAATAGGTTGGACGAGTCATTTCAATGGTATGTTCACTCAACACAGTATTTCACATACTCCATATTATTTATAACACATATCACATACTTACTCTCACGCCGGAGGTGGTTCGCAGGGCCCAACCCCTGCGCAATCACTTAACGAAGTGTCTATTATTTCTTATTGCAGATTGGCTACAAGTTTGGCGCATGCATATCACCCCTTATACACTTCGATCATCATCGAAGGCCTGGTCGTACGAATTATTGTACAATCAGTGGCACCATCCGTGGGACCCGCTACAATTGGTCTCGTTATTCCAAACTTATAACCAGTCAATCACACTCACCAGTTTTACGGAATGAATCAAGGAAGAGAAGATATACCCCCTCCGGGTTTCTCGACCTTGACACCAATCCCAGTTAACGATCCTAACAACCTTCCCTACATAACCGCATCCACCTTTACCACACGATCTCACCCTAAAATAACTCCCAACAACCATGCTTCAACTTCGGCTAACCCTAAACCGGTAATCAGTCCAGCGTTTTTCGAAGCTAACATCGAAGCACTAGAATCTTTACTAAGGGCTCGAAGGAGGCAAGCTCGGAACGTGGAGATGTGAAGGGAGTTGGAATACTCTAGCGATGAGTATGACGAAGAGATAGAAATGGAGGCTAGGCCCTTGGCTTCTGGGGCTACATGCTCACTGCTGAGGGTAGGGTCTCCGAGCAGTCGAAGGCCGAGTGGAAGGTCGGTTGGTTTTGAAGATGTTCAGGAGAGGGCTCCGACAAGAAGGGAAGGAACAATGGAAGGCTCCAATGGAAGGAGTCACCGAAGGGAGACTACGAAGGTTAACTTGCCACCACTCTTGGCGGCTCATCTGGGGAGAACTGAGGCAGGGGTTCCGTTGCAGCTAGGGGTGTCATATGGGTCGACCCGACCCGAACCCGATAAGGCCTTATAGGGTCGGGTTGATTAGGGTCCAATATACCTTATCGGGTTTATCGGGTCAACCCGATAGACCTGATTACCTTATAGGGTCGGGTTAGGGTTTTAGCTAATTTGCTATCGGGTTAACCCGATAAACCTTATAAGACCCATTAATAGAATTAAATATCTTTAACAATTCAATTAAAGTCCATTTAAAGTAGTCCATTAGTAACAACTTTTAACTAATAAACCCACTTAAGTAATATGTACTTGCCCTACTCAATCTTAATCATATATTCATACGCATAACATGAGTACATAACCATTCATATTCTCAATTTCCAAAGCAAACCCTTCCATGAATGGATTAGATCACATTTGCTTATTTCATAAGTGCCAAAATTGTCATTCAAGAGAAGGTAATTGTTTCATTTTTAGATCACAGTTAAACACCCCTAGTTTATACCAACTTGGTATTGTCATTTTATTTGTATCACTTAAATTTGTTGTTCGAACTTTGAATTTTTTAGGATCAATATATGCCAACAACTCCATAGTTTATAAATTTTGGTTTTGGGCCACATGCAAATACCACATCAGTAAGCATTTTACCAACATTTTGAGCTTGATTAAGTGTCTAACCCGATAACCCGATCAGCCCAACTCGATAAACCCGATAACCCGATAGACCCAAACACGATAACCCGATTCCTTATCGGGTCGGGTTGCGGGTTAATTTTTATTTTTCGAAAACCCGATAGAGGCTTATCGGGTCGGGTCGACCCATATGACACCCCTAGTTGCAGCCTTCTCATGCCTCCGGCGTAGAAGGCAAAACATCTCAAATGAATGGGGGAAGAAATCTTCCTCCTCATGGTATGTACCCTCCTTTTCAGGCTCAATCCCACCCTCAAGGAGTTTATCCCCTACCTAATGGGCAGGCTAGCAACCCTAGTTTTACTCAGCCATACGGAAGCATGCCCTATGGGCAACCTATGGTGTACCCTTCGTATCCTGTCGGAAGTCACCCACCTTATATACCTACTGCTTACCCTCAATATGTTAACCAAAACCCTGTCGGAATACCTCCGAACCATAACCCCTACAATGATGTCCCTCCTTACATGCCACCTTACAACTGCCTTTATTTAGAGCCTATGGGTTCCACAACACCCTTCGTAAGGTGGATAGAATACTACCCTTTTCCCGACGGGTTAAAAATGCCCACACATATTGGTACTTATGATGGGAAGGGGGACCCGAATAACTTTTTACACATGTTCGAAGGGGCTATCAGAATGCAGAAGTGGGTCATGCCCGTTGCTTGCCACATGTTTACATATACTCTGTGAGACATAGTATACAGCACTTTAATGCACATAATTTTCAGATGTACAAGACAAGAAGCATAGTGTACAACAAAACACCACATTAATACTATTTAATGTAGTCAATTATTTAACTAGTCAATAAATACAACTAATACAATTATTAAAACACCATTTACATAAGAAATACAAATTATCAAGCATATTGTACAACCAAATTAAACACAATTCCTGCATTAAATTTCACTAATACAAATAATAAATCACATTATACAAATATTCAAGCCCGAACGGGCAACGGGCCAAATGGGCTTGAGCCCGGACGGACGCCGACCAAACGGGCTCGAGCCCGAGCAGACACGGGCCAACGGGTTTGAGCCCGAAAGGGCACAGGCTATACGAAATTCTTGATATCCGTAAATCTATTATAAAAATAATAAACTAAAATACATTATTCATCGAAATTTTTTATTTCATGGTACCCGTCGCTGTAACGCGCGGGTACCCTGCTAGTGATATATAACGTGTTATTTATTTTTATTTTTTTGTCTCAAAAAGACTGTACATAAACAAAACACACAATTTAATAAAAATATTATTTTAATAAATTTTCTTTTTACTTTTTGATAAAAAAAAGACCATATAACTGATAAAAAAGACCATATAACTGCCCACACAATCCATAATATACGTAACAATCCCACTTTTCTGATAAAAAAGACCATAAAAAAGAAAGCCGAGGGTATCAGCTTTCTAATATCCAAAAACAATTATTCCCTCAAAAATCAAATCCAGATTTTAAACAGCAAAATCTGTAGAGTTTGCGGGGCTGAGAATGCAAAGATTCATCTTCTTCACGGTTGCTTTTTTTTGTTGGGGGGTTAGCCATTTTATGATGTTTTTCTATCATCTTTGCCATGTTAGTCATAATTGGGGTGACCGACACTTTCACATAGAATTTCCAACTCCTAACAGTTGGTTACAGAACTTCATCGCCCAAAGAAAAGCCATTGAGGTTAATAGTGAGCGGGTTGAGGACTCATTTGGGGATAGTAGGGAGGTGGTTGTGATTGAACTTGCGGACGAACGGGTTGTGATTGAGAGCTTCGTTCACGACCTTTGGATGAGGTTGAAGCACCTTTTGATTTCTTTGCATCCATCTTTTTAAAAGAATGATAGTTGGAAGAAGAAGATGTGAATAAAATGTGATTTGAAAATGGTGATTAAAATGTATACTTATAAGGGGGATTTTTTTTTTTTTTATTATTATTTTTTTTGAAAATGTTTCAAACCACTATATTTCAAGCCGTTGCAACAACTAGTTTTTTGGACCAAGTCTTCATGCCAAATCGGCAAACTTTGCCGAGAACCCTCCATGCCTCGTCATGCCGCACCACTTGCGCCGGTGTTGCCGCTCGGCATAAGGCCATACCAAGCCTTTGCCGAAGCCATTGCCACCCCTATTAGGGGCTACATGTAATATATATAAAATGCAATAACAAGTGTTTCATTTAGTTAGCTGTGAGAAGTTAAATTTAAGAGTGAGAGATTATTTTAAAAGTATAAACAATTTATGCATGTCATATTTCATTAAACATAGTCCCGAAGATTAAGTTTAGCTTTTTCTTAAAATTAATATTAAACTCAAAATTGGTTATTTAGTGTAGGGGTGAGCAAAACAAACCGAAAAAACCGAAACCGAACCGAAAACCGAAAAAACCGAACCGAAAAAACCGACTGAAACTAAAAACCGGTGGTTCGGTTTTTACTTTTTTCAAAAACCGAAAAATGCGGTTCGGTTTCGGTTTTCGTCCAAAAACCAAACCGTAAAAACCGAACCGGTTTTATTATATAATAATATCTAATATCTAATTAATATAATATGATTAAATAACTAAATAAATCAAATTTATAAATTAATATTCATTTTCTGAGTGGATTTATAATATATTTATCTTCAATATTTATATTTATATGTGTGTTTGTCGTGTCACGTGTTTTGTGTGAATAAATCAATAATTATTCGAATGATTACGTGTATGTTCCCTTGTATGTGTATGTCTCATTTACATGTTTGTAATTGTAGAATTATGCAATAAACATTATTATGCTTAAATTGAAAAAAAAGTAAAGAATAATAACTTATTTTGTACGTAAACCAAGTTTGTTGGTATAATTTGGCCATACCCAAATATTAACGGTTAGAAACCGAAAAAACCGAAAAACCGAACCGAAACCGATAACAAACCGAAAAAACCGAACCGTCAAAAATCGAACAGTTTCGGTTTTGGGTTCTACAAAAACCGAACATTGTGGTTCGGTTTCGATTTTAGCCAAAAACCGAACCATGCACACCCCTAATTTAGTGGCAATGCAAATTCTAGTTGGATAATCGTGAATGGGGTGCTCCAGACACCAATTTCACGTACTAAAAAATAAAGTAGGGCAGCACAAATTTCGTTATAAAATATGTGATTATTCTAATTTAATACTCCAACAACTCAATTTTTTTTTAACTATATGATTAAAATTATTAAACAAAAAATAACTATAAACCCAATTTTTTTTTAACTATCTGATTAAAATAGTTAAACAAAAATCTATACTAATATATAAAACACTAGTTACAATACCCGTGAACGTACGGAGTTTTGACAAAGAAAAAGAAAAATAAATCTGTATTAATCGTGAATATTGTTTCTTTAAAGGTAATTGCGTATAATTATATAGTTATAAGTTTCGTGCACGCACGAAGTTTACACATAAACCAAATTTATTTTAACATTTTAGTTCAGTATATACACATATAAATTGTGATATAAGTACAACTAATACTTATGCACGAGTTTTTCATTATGCATTAATATCCATCAGAATTTGGTAAAATATTTGTAAAAATTTTTGTTAGGTAACTCAAGATTTAATTTTATTTAGCTGACAAAGATGTTGATGTTGTTATTTAAATTTCAGTATTTATATTATGGTGTACAATGATGCAAGTTTAATAGCACATAATGAGCATTGATAAAGTTAAAGTATACTCCTTAAAGTTTTTTAAAAATGTTTTTCTAGACATCCTTATATAAATAAATAAGTATTACACGAGTTATTGTTACAAGTACAATCACGTATATTTATTTTTATATTAAAGTAACCCGTTTTTACAATTTGATAATTATATTCCCGTTTTCAGTAATTTAGCCGTATTTAAAATGTAAACTCGTGTCCACATAAGTTAAACTTTTAAAATTGAAATAAATGAGTCCTTATTGAACGTATATAGTAAAAAAAAAATTGATACTTATAATCTTATGCAAATTTATATGCTATTTTAAAACAACATATACATTGTATTTTTTAAGGGTATAAAGTATAAGGGGTATTTGTTTTTTAATCTAAAGTTATTAAAAAACTTAGAGGCTTATAATATTACACTTAACTCTATATAAGTTTTAAAAATTTAACCATTAAAGTTTTATTAATTACCTCATCTTTTTTTTTAAGTTTTTGTTTTCAGAAATTTGACACCTATTTTTTATGTGTTTTTATATCAACCAAATTTCTTCACAAAAGTTCTTAAAGTTTGACAAAAATCAATTTAATTTTGACTTTTATTAACCAATCACATCACACGATTTTGCTTACGTGGCGAAATCGAGCTTTTATTGGCCCAATTGTTTTTTCAATAAAAATGAATTGACAAAATCACTTTGAAATGATGTAATTCATTTATTATATAAAAGATTTGGGACATTCTATTTATGGAAGACTTTAAATTTTGATACTCAGGTCTCGTGGGTGAGAGCCAAACATCCTAACCATTGGACAACAATTATTCTTTGTGTATTCTTTGTACAACCATATATATAAACAACATGAGGTGCTTTATTTTGGATACCCAAAAACTGTTACTTACCAAGGGATAGATCTCAACCGTTGGATCAAAAAGACATCTTTTAATAATAAAAAACACGGAGGGACTACTCCTGCCAATTCATCAAACTTCCCCTACCAATCCCACCCCCAAACCTCTCACTTTCACAAATTCCCTATCAACAAAATCTGCACTTTCTCTCTAACCAAAATAAAAAATTGCTTTATAAAATCAAAATCAACCGCTTTTAAACCGTTAAAATTAAATAAAAACACAAAAATGGAAGGATCAACGAGTGCACAAGCAGATCTACACAAAAAAACGGGTTCAAAAAAAATCTACTAAGTCTCAAGATGAAGGTACGATGCTTCTGACTAATTATTTAGTTGTTTTATTAGAATCTCTAGTGATTTTGTACTTATTTATGAATATTATTGCTACTTATGAAGAATTTTGTGTATTTTTGTTGATTTTTGATGTGATACTGTGTGATGTATGTGATGATTATATACTTATTTGAGTTTTATTAGTATCTCATGTGATGCATATGTATTTTTTGTTGATTTTATATGTTTATTGAGGGATTGTTATAATAAATTGATGAATGTTGTTATAAAATACAGAAAAATGAATTTGTTTTGGTGTGATTTTTATTGTGATTGTGACATGCTTTTGGTTGTGTTTTTTAGTGTTTACATTTGGTTGAGTTTCTGAGTAAAACACTTAGTATACATGGATGCACACCAAGTGTTTGATGAAATGTGCGAGTGAAAAGTAACATACATGTAGTATCACCAGTGATATTTGAAGTTGAACTGTATATATGTATTATCACTAGTGATATTTGTATTATCACTTGTGAAATTTTTGTTTATTTGATAGGTTTTTTTGTTTACTGGTTAAGATTTATTATATGTCATGTATAGTATCACTTTTGATATTTTATTGTTGCTGTTTTGTAATTATAGTTAAACTTTTTTTTTTTTGCTAAAAGTTTTGATAATATACTATTTACTGTGAGTAAATGCAGTTCTGTCGTCAATCAAATTTTTGACTCCATCTCCAGAGATACATAAAATTAAAGGTATATTGTAACGTATAAACATGTCTCCTTTAGACAAATTAACTGTGATAAAACCCTGAATGTATGCGGCGTCCTTTTTTTAACATTTAGCTTATGTGTTATATCACCAATGATACATACACATTCAGTAGAATGTGTATGTATACTTTCAGTAGAATGAAACAAACGGTTCATTCAAATCAAAAGAAGACATAAAAAAAGGATGATATGATCAGGAGGTGATGATGAAATGATGATCGGAATGGTGATGGTGATGTTGATCCAACTGGTGATGATCAAACAGTAGTAGTTGATTGGAATAACTATTTTTGGAGGGAAATGATGAGAGCATGTTTGGAGAAAAACACACAGTAACTGTGTGAAAAAAAATAAAGCGAATGAAAAAAAATGAAGAAGAAAAGGCTTTATATAGTTGGGAGAATTAAGGTTAAGCATATTAAATCTTAGGTTAATCCCCACCATTAGATCAAAATAGATGGATGGTGGGGATTTGTCCATTGGTAAGCATCAAAATAAAGGTAAGCAAATGAAAATTTCTCTAAACAACATTTGCAAGTAAACTTTCTTTTATTTACATTTAGCCCTATGAAACACTAATATCTCTATTAGTCCCTGTACAAAATGATTATATTATACAAATGATCCATGATCTCATATTAGTTATTGAAAAGAATTTTACATGTCAAAGAAGATTTTAAGAGAATTTATAAAGTATAATAAGGTGTAAACATATAGAGTACAAAGAAATGTGATAAAAAATCTTTATTGCGAAAATGTGTGATCGAAAAGTATTGTTCACCAAATTTTTTGATAACAGAGTACTCGTCATCGTAACGCATGAGTACCGTGCTAGTAACTATAAACTCAGTCATTTCTCAGTAAGATAAATACATTCAAAGAGTAATAGTTATAGGAACTTGGGTTTAAACCCAAAATTGTGTTTAACATTCAAGATAAAAATTACCATTGATATTTTAATCGCCAAAACTAGCTATTAATTAAAACTTAAATAGCTCAAACTATAACAAGACATAAAACAATGAAATCACAAATAACTTGATCAATCACATTATGTATGTCCTAAATCTTTTGGCGATGTGTGACAAACATCCTTTTTTGTTTCTTCTTTTTGTTATGCAAAAACCACATAATCATTTTTTGCACATTAGTTTTTCATTTGTATAATCTTTGCTTTTTTAAATCTAAAAGATGATGTATTTTTGTTCCCGTATACAGTTCCTCATACCTTATAGTTAAGTTGTAGTGTTTTCATGTCATATAAAACTTAGTTTATCGAACTGAAACATGTAAACCGAAACTACTTAAGAGGCATCTTTATTTTCTCTAAATATTTGCTTTTCGCATACTCAATAATCCCATAATCTACTGCAAAACTCAAATCCCAAACACCCTCTAACTTTCTTATAAATGCACTTAAGGACGAACTACATATAACGTTTCGCACTTAGGGACTAACGGCGCATTTTTTTCGGTTAAAGGACGAAAGGCTGCGGTCAACGCATACCACAAGGACGAACGGTGTAATTTATTCACTACAACAAATATGTCATTTCTACACGCTTTTTTCTTCGCACTTTATAAAGTGTGAACTTTTTTTTAAATATATTCACACGTAAGAGTGTGAATAATTGTTTCAAAATCCTCACACCTAAAAAGTGTGAAGAATTTCAATCTCACATTTAAAAGTGTGAAGAATTATATCAAAATCAAAATTATCACACTTAAAAGTGTGAAGAATTATTTCAAAATCAAAATCATCACACTTAAAAGTGTGAAGAATTGTTTTAAAATCCTCACACTTAAAAGTGTGAAAATATTCATAAAGCATCACACATAAAAGTGTGAAAATATTTGCTACACCCAATTTGTTCACACGCATACTAGTGTGAACTTTTTTATTCTTCACACTTTAAAATGTAGCAACATGCTCTAATAAGTGTGAATATACCGCTATTTTGTTGTAGTGATTCTATTAATGTACAGGTAATTGGGTCGCCACGAATTACCTATAAATCTTAATCCCCGTTGTCTGTGGATTTTTAAAATCGTTCCTAATTAACCACTGGTCGGTCCTTTTCTATCCCATGGCCGGTTGGTCTGTTTGGGCCTTCTTGAGGTGGACACGGGTTTCTATCTCTTGGGCTATTCAAAATGGTTGCGAAGCTCTGAAATCTATAATAATATTTTTTTTGTTATTAGTTAACTTTTCCATGCCATGAGTTGTGTACAGTTACGATGGTGGGGATTTTATTACAATAAATCGGACTAATTTCACAGTTGGTTTTAAATTTGTCCAATTACCTAAGGTTTAATGTATAACATATTGATGTTGTGGTATATACATTGCAGGCTCTTATTGATGGAGGTTTTTAGATGCTTCGATGCCTTATGTATCTGGTAACCAAATGACTAATAAAGACTATGATCAACTCAAGATGCAATTAAAGGTATGCCAAAAATAAGTCTTATTCATACAAAATTGTATCTACGTTTTATGTCCTGTGTTTTGTTTTGTGGGCTCACCCACTTAGTATGTTATCTCTTTAATAGATCTTTGAGGATGACGGAAGTGGTGTTGTGGCTCAAGTGCCGAGAAGTAGCCTTTGCAGTAGAAAGGTACCTTTAGCATTCATACTTTTCATATCATTCATAGCTTAATTGTTATATTCAATTGACTGTAAAAAAAAAAGCCTCAAACTTTGGTATGTGGGAATGAAACAGTTGTCATATGCTCATTTTAGGCTTGGAATTTATAATTGACTTTAAATGCAGACTTAGCAATTTATATTGCCCTTATACTTGACTCTAAAGATCAAGTTGGTGATTATTGGAAGTGGAACAGAAAGATCTTTAAGTTTAGAGTAAATTTTTTTAAGGCTGTTCCGTTTCCTGTTCGTTTTTCTTTCATAAGTTTAAGTTCGGGAATTTTGTTTTAGGCTTCGGTAACCTTGACGTATTTCCTTTTTGTTTGGTTATGATCAGGGTTTCAGAATTCTTCTAAAAAGAAGTCGCCAAAGATAGTTCAGCTGACTTTGGTTGACAATGACGAAGGTGTTATGGTAACTGTGCGACTGTATTGTATATGTAGCAGACGCCGAGTTGGCATCCGTCGGAGTTCGCAATGGTTTGTGACCAGTATAAACAGGTTATTATATATTCTATATTTTTTTTCACGAAAACCTGAAAAGTATTGTTTTTCTCTACGTTTATACAATAATAATTATCTATATATACTAAACCTCCTACACATTGTCCTCTAAAAATATGGTTAACATTTTTTTTAATGTATGTAAGTTTAATATGACATGTAATAATTAGGGAAGTTGGTTTGTGTGTTGGTATGTTTTGATCATTGTTTGTGGAAATTTATGTTAGTGTTTGATGGATTGTTGTGTTGTGCTCAGGTCTTGGAGGCTGTGGTCATGAGGAATCACATTATTGAATGTAAAGGAGCCATCCGAAGCTACATGCGACCAAAATGTTACCTTAAAACTTAGCAGGTGATAATCGTTTTACAAGAACAGTTGCGTGTTAATACGTGTAGCAATCCCTTATGTGAGTTTTACATGTTTGTTATCCTGTAAGTTGCGATTTTGATATAGATATCTGTTTAACAAGGCCTTGCTGTAACAGGAGGGTAACAGGAGGCTGATGCTAATGTAAGACCAGTTCGAGCAATGAATGATCGATGGTTGAAACTTTACAGACAAGACGACGACGAAACAAACTATGAATTCTACTGAACGGGTAAGGATAATTCCAGCTTATGACAGACTGAAAACTTTCTGTATCTTCTTTGGAATTCTACTAAACGTGTAAAAGGAATCCTTTAGACCAATTTTTAAGTCACGTCGAAGGAATAGGCATCTTTTTATCAATTTTTAATCAATGAACACACCACATTACAGATTCCTTTTCTCCAATTTTTAGCCTTGCTGCATATTCTATACGACTTTTTCATTGAACATTTGTTGCTTTAGATGTGGTTTTCTCGCTGCTAAAGAATTAGGATACATTAGAAGGAACTACATTGGTAGATGGTAAAATGATATTCATCAGGTGATATCATTCGATAAACATTGGAACGGACTATAAAGAAGGTCCAGTTTATATGAAAGTTATTGCAGCTCCTATGGGAATACCGACCGTGTCAACTCTATGACTCAAGGTAAATTTTTTCTTTAATTGATTTGCGGAATCGCCATGTCAGTGATTAATTAGATTACACTCATCGACAGCAGTTTCATGTTGCACCCCATGCTGCTCAAACCTTGGAAGGGGGGCGTTCTATGCTGGTAGCAAACAACGAACAAAGGCGTTTATCTGGCCATGGTATGCTACACTGTCAACTCATATCAATATACAACTAATGAGTTAAGCTATACTAATTATTTATAACTTATTGTTGGAATAGGTGTTACTACGTTATAGGTCAAAACAGGTGTTATTTTGTATGGGTCGGGTCGGTCTTGGTTTCCAAAATATTATAAACAGTTATTTTCTAAATAGGGAATTTTGTTTGATGATCTGTCTGAGTCCCTTCCTTTATTTAACGGGATGCTTACCGACTGAACGAACTTTGGCAAAAGGAAATGAAAGGGGCGGGCGAAATGGGGTTGTGGCGATCAGAAAAGAGCCGAGTGTCATGGCAAGTTGTTTTCTACTTTATAAGTCTTTATTTTTATATCCTGGAAAATCCTTCAACTTTGTAACTGTAGTTTCAATATGTTGATTAGTTTTTTTTGGTATTAGAACTGTGATGTTATATGGGCAGGCGAGTAGATTAGGGATTGTGATTCTGAAAGAAGAATCCCTTGCTGTTGGATTTTACGTATTCAGCTGCTGTCATGTACAACAAAGGCGAAAAGCCTTTGGTTTCTGGGACTATTCAAGCATATTTGGAAGATGCTGGTGAAAGATTGTATGAGACTAAGAAAGCTGCTGATAAAATGGTGTTGCCCGTTGGATTTAAGTTGGTTAGAGGTGCTTATATGTGGAGTGAAAGCAAGCTTGCGAATTCGCTTGGTTTCGAGTCGCCTATTTATAATAGCATAAAGGAGACACATGATCGTTACAATGGGTGTGCTTCATTTATGCTGGATGAGGTCTCTAATGGTCCGGGCGGTCTCATTCTTGCCACCCCTAATCTTGAATCAGGTAAAAGTTTCTGACTTTTGTGTGTTTTTCTTACTTTGGTTATTATTGATTGGTAATGTTTGTTTAAGTTTGGTATAAAAAGATAATTAAAAGATAAATGTAGTTCAGTGCACCAAATTTGATAAATGTATTCTGAATCAGGGTTGTAAATGATTTGGTTAGTTGAAAATCCATCCGTTGAAAAAAAATATTTCGAAAGCGAAGTATTTCTTGAGACGAAGTTAAAGAGCTTTAATGCAATGTGAATTTACACTAACTTTGTCTTTTGAATGATATTACAGCCAAACTTGCTGCACTAAAGGCACGGGAATTAGGCATTGGCAAAGACAGTATAAGGCTTGAGTTTGCTTCTCTTTATGGAATGTCAGAAGCAATGACATTCGGGTTAAGGAACGAAGGGTTTGGTGTTAGCAAGTATCTACCCTTTGGGCCTGTTGATCAAATCATGCCTTATCTTTTACGGCGAGCAGAAGAGAACAAAGGGTTATTGTCATCTTCGAATCTTGACAGCTCATGACGAAAGAATTGAAGAGGAGATTCAAAGCTTAAGTTGGACAACGGTCAGTAGATACCGAGACTCGGCTCAAGTCACCAGCTAGATCCATTATGAAATATAATTAGCAGGACGAAAAGGATGAATTTTGCAAAGACAATTATTGGGTGCAAAAAGTGTAAATACTGTTTAGTTGGGAGACCTACTACCTAAAATTTTGTCTTTTTTTGGCGCAGCGTACCCCATATTTGAAAAAAAAGGGTGAAAAAAACTCCCCCGCAACGCGGGAGGGCGTTAATGGATACTTGTAAACGATAGTAATGATGTTAAATCTTGATCCACCTCAATCTGGTTTGCTTCCTATGAAGTAATAAAAGTAATTGGTCCAAAAAAGATGTGAGTTGGTTATGTTATGCTAAGAAAATATACAAATTCTTCTAATGTAACTCGTTAAGCCAACTCATAGCCGGTATAAAAGATGACTTCTAATAATGCGAATAACCAAACACGTCCACTAAAAAGGGGTATAAATTACAAATTAACATGCTTATGAAAATTACAATTAGCATGATATAACATTGTAGTTGAACATAATTACCAAGGTTAGCAATAAACTTACTTACATTAAAAACTCCAAATCGAAATCATACGTTTTCAAAATGATAAAAAGTGTCCACTAGAAAAGGTTATAAATTACAAACTAACATGCTTATGAAAATTACAATTAGCAAGATGTAACATTGTAGTTGAACATAATTACCAAGATTAGCAACAAACTTACTTAAAAAAACTGCAAATCGAAATCTTACGTTTTCATGATAGATAAAAAGTTGAGATAATGTATAAGTTGATTGGTGCTACAGTTATACTAGATTTTTTGCATTAACCTAATGCCAACATAGCATCCCATCAACATAATAACAATCTAAAACGTGTTAATGGTTATGAAAATTACAATTAGCAAGATATAACATTGTAGTTGAACATAATTACCAAGATTAGCAACAAACTTACTTAAAAAAACTCCAAATCGAAATCTTACGTTTTCATGATAGATAAAAAGTTGAGATAATGTAAGTTGATGGGTTTGCATTTACCTAATGTCAGCATAGCATCCCATCAACATAATACCAATCTAAGAAAATATACAAATTCTTCTAATGTAACTCGTTAAGCCAACTCATAGCCGGTATAAAAGATGACTTCTAATAATGCGAATAACCAAACACGTCCACTAAAAAGGGGTATAAATTACAATTAACATGCTTATGAGATAAAAAGTGTCCACTAGAAAAGGTTATAAATTACAAACTAACATGCTTATGAAAATTACAATTAGCAAGATGTAACATTGTAGTTGAACATAATTACCAAGATTAGCAACAAACTTACTTAAAAAAACTGCAAATCGAAATCTTACGTTTTCATGATAGATAAAAAGTTGAGATAATGTATAAGTTGATTGGTGCTACAGTTATACTAGATTTTTTGCATTAACCTAATGCCAACATAGCATCCCATCAACATAATAACAATCTAAAACGTGTTAATGGTTATGAAAATTACAATTAGCAAGATATAACATTGTAGTTGAACATAATTACCAAGATTAGCAACAAACTTACTTAAAAAAACTCCAAATCGAAATCTTACGTTTTCATGATAGATAAAAAGTTGAGATAATGTAAGTTGATGGGTTTGCATTTACCTAATGTCAGCATAGCATCCCATCAACATAATACCAATCTAAGAAAATATACAAATTCTTCTAATGTAACTCGTTAAGCCAACTCATAGCCGGTATAAAAGATGACTTCTAATAATGCGAATAACCAAACACGTCCACTAAAAAGGGGTATAAATTACAAATTAACATGCTTATGAAAATTACAATTAGCATGATATAACATTGTAGTTGAACATAATTACCAAGGTTAGCAATAAACTTACTTACATTAAATACTCCAAATCGAAATCATGCGTTTTCAAAATGATAAAAAGTGTCCACTAGAAAAGGTTATAAATTACAAACTAACATGCTTATGAAAATTACAATTAGCAAGATATAACATTGTAGTTGAACATAATTACCAAGATTAGCAACAAACTTACTTAAAAAAACTGCAAATCGAAATCTTACGTTTTCATGATAGATAAAAAGTTGAGATAATGTATAAGTTGATGGGTGCTACAGTTATACTAGATTTTTTGCATTAACCTAATGCCAACATAGCATCCCATCAACATAATACCAATCTACATACGTGTTAATGGTTATGAAAATTACAATTAGCAAGATATAACATTGTAGTTGAACATAATTACCAAGATTAGCAACAAACTTACTTAAAAAAACTGCAAATCGAAATCTTACGTTTTCATGATAGATAAAAAGTTTAGATGATGTATAAGTTGATGGGTTTGCATTAACCTAATGTCAGCATAGCATCCCATCAACATAATACCAATCTACAAACGTGTTAATGGTACACGTTGTATAGTATATAAAGAAGCAATATGTTTTCTTTTTGGTCGATGTGGGATTGAAAAGCTTAAAACAAGGTTTTTAAAAAGTAACCAACCATCGGGAAGGTCTACAACGATTTCTCTATAACGACGACTAAACAACAATGTAATTTACTCATTGTAGAAATTCAGCTAAGCATCACGAAAACTGCTACTATTAGTGATGGAGAAAAGGTGACAAACAATGATAATATCCCAAGTTTGTCTACCCTTACTCCTTCTTGTGTTTCGAACAACATTCCTAATGCTTATGTGGGTCACGTGCCTAGTATTGATAACAACGGGAAAAAGGTTGATACTTCGTTTCTTGCGGATAGTGATGAGATGAAGTTCTCGAAGACTGCAATGAAACTACTAGTTACATGGGTTATGTCTGTTTTAAAAGTGGTAGGTCATCAATAGCTTATATGAACAGTGGAAGGAGGATACTTATGACTAAAAATCTTATGATGATGATGATGGTGAGTTTGATTATTGTGGTCTGACTAATGCACAATTAAGTTTGCTAATGTATATGACATTAATTTTTGTGGTCCGCTTAGATAAGTTGTCCTCTTTATTTTTCATAAGTATGACATATCATTTCTTATGTTAGTATAGGTTTTAAGCACTATACTTTTCTTTTCTTTTTTTTTCTTTTTTTTTTTTTTTTTTTGAAATATGGGATTCATCCTCATACGTAGTACTTAATCGTTTTTTGGCATAACAAACCCACAAATGTTCTTTTGTGATAGACATACATTGAGTTACATTGGTTATGAACATTTTGATACATACATCACAATACGTTTGTAAATCATTTACAATAGTTCTAATGTATACGATCAATCAAACAAGTTACTCTCGCAACTCAACTTTTTCACTGAATAATTAGATTGATTAAACAAATAATAATTAAAAACTCATCACTAACAAACAGATAATTAAAATCAGATATCTATTTGTTATATTGAAGCTTATACTCAAAACTTTGTTTAATAATTAAGATAAAAGTTATTGAAGCTTATACTCAAAACTTTGTTTAATAATTAAGATAAAAGTTGCTATTAATATTTTAATGGCCCAAACTATTAGGACAAAATGGGTAAGTACAAAATAGATGGGTCATACCTATTACATGTTCAATGTTTTAAGATACCTTGCCAGTTGCCACCTTTATTTATAAGAAGTCTCCTATGTAAACGTTGATGGATTGGGCGATGTGGGACAAGCATACCATACTCTTATGTTTGTTCTGTTTGTCATACAAAAACAATATTCTGTACATTAGCTTTCCATTTTTGTATAATCTTTGCTTTTTAATATCTAAAAGATGATGTTCTTTTTCTTCCCATATACCTGTGTTGTAATATATAGGAATTTGAAGCTGTTTTCAAAACTATTGTAAACCATTAATTAAAGGGAAATTCTAGAATTTGATTTAACTTCGGACAAGTTAATATAAGGCCATGGTAGTCACTCATGGCTTTTTCCTACAAGTCATAGTAAGTTAATATAAGGTCATTTCTCCTGGTAATAACAGACTTTTAGTTTTAAATCTTTGGTGATCAGATATATTATATTAAAAGTAGTAAGGCATAAGGAACAAAAGCTTGTAATCTATAGCTGTGTACCAGCTGATCTTCACATTTGATTAAGAAAAAATGATGAAGCTACACAAATTCTCACTATCAAATATTATTCATTAGGGGAAATCGCAAATCTAAGATCAAGATTAGCAGTGCAGTTTGCTTGCAAGTAAAGAAACCTTGTACACAACACACCTAACCAACTTCCACCCACCCCACACACTCTCGATTTCTTGAACCATATATTCATATAGCAAATCAACGCCTAATCAGTCACAACAGCAGGCCAAGATCCCAGCATACCCAAAACGCCTTCAAATGCAAGTTCCTAATCTATATCGAGTTTCGAAGGACTCCCTTCAGACCGCAACCCGACACTTTCAAATGGAAATGGCAATGTTTGGTAACCATCAAATAGCGTAGTGTCATGAAACCTCTTAAGCGCCACATCAATTTCAGGTGTTATATCAAAGTCATTTTATCCCCAAACGGCAAAAACACCGTTTGGTTGTAGAACACGTTTGATAACTGAGTAGAAACTTGGTAAAAATCAAACTAATGTACGACTTCAGCAACAGTCACAAGGTCCACACTACTTTCACCACCGATCAAGTCAAGGAGGTCATCGTTTGAATAGAGACAGTGGTGTATGAAGGTATTGAACACGCGGATGAGGCTTAGCAAGTTTTAGTTGAGGTTTGCTTATGTTTGTCCCTATAACTTGCTTCTAATGCTCTGCTACATAGATCACAATCATTAAAAGAATAAAAACTTAATAGACTATTAATTGGCATAAACTATATGTTACCAAACTTTGATAACCCAACAACGTTGACCTCTCAAGCCCCGTTTTATAGACAACATTTGGTATCCTAATAAACTATCTAATTAAGATTGACATACATGTGTGAGTGTTTTATTGATTTATGAAAAAATGGGTCCAACAAGAAGTTGTAACGCAAGTTTAGGCACGAAATAAGCATGAAAAAAATTCATATTATATTTTAATCCTCTCTGCCCTCAGCTTTAAAATGTTTGTAAAAACTTTGATGTTCCAAAAATTCATGTGAATAACTTTTTACTATTTAAGCATGTTCAGTTTCATGGAAAACTCAGTGATATGAGATGAAAATCAATAAGTTGACTTGAAAGTCAAACAATTTGATGTTTAGTGATATCATCCCAATGTTAGAGATGGCTATGTTAATGAAAGCTTGTTTACGATATTCATGAAGATACTAAACCTTGATTCTTTTAGCTATAGCATGATCACCTCGAATATCCTGCGAAATCCCGCCAATTTCATTAAGAATACAGTTTGACTTTCTACAGAAGTCAACTGTATAATAATTAACTTACTGAACTCCATGAACTACCTTATCTAACTTCAGTTCAGAGTTATTTAAAGTAATGTTGTTCAACTATACTATTGAAACAACTATACTATTGACGACCAACGATCCTTCAAATCTACTTAATATCCGAATCAGCTTTGATGTACTCGAGAGCTTAATGTCGACAACGTATCTTGACAGCACACTTAAGTTTCAAGAAATGGCAATAAAGATTCAACTGGAACAAAGCAATTTAGGTGATTGCTTCATGCTCATCAGACCTACCAACTGCAGGAAATAGTTCGATTGTCATTGTCCTGCTCAAATTAAAGAATGAATGATTAATAAAACTGAGAAAGTACGTAGTAAAGTAGTTCATGTATGAATGGCTACATGAAGCAGATGTTTCATCATTATAGGTAGACCACACGATTCAAGAAGCCATCTAGACCCATTAATACGGAGATGATTTACGCCTATTCCCATTAACTTCTACTCTTTTAAACATTCTAAACATCCAATTTCTTCAGGTGTTTCATCATACAAATACTATCTGATTTTTTTTTTTTAATATTTGTTGACCGCTAACTTAGCTCCTCTAGACATTCTAATTGGTCAAGATCATTGGGCGCATCTGGAATACCCCCCTTCAAGTGTAAGCCTTTAAAAAATTTGTAAACCACAAATGAAATTTGAAAACCATTCGAAGTTTATGTAAGCATCTATTCGGCCTAAAGAAATAAGCCTCTCAATATTTCCAAAATTTGAACCTGGATCTTCTATATAAAAACAGTAAGCATCTCACACATGTCTAGGAAATTTCGACTTGTAATTAATGTATTTAGTTTTGGTTGTCGGAACAACTTCAATCATATAATATCTAATGACATTACCTATAGATATCATGCATAAAGATTACATCCCAATTTAAACTTGTTAATGATAATCAGATCACTTATGGAACACTACTGTATTCATTGTCAACATGATAATGACAAAACTCATGTATAAAACCCACCATTTGTATCAAGAACACAAATTGACTTTTTGAAGAAGTCAACTCTGTTAGCTGAACTCAGTGAATTAGCCTTATGAAAAATCAAACACCTTTCAACATGAAAAATGTAAACTTACATGTTTATACATCATTTACACAACCAATTATAAACATAGTTGACCAACATTTGAGGTCGATCAATTGGTTACGATGTAATACATAAGAAAAGTCAAACTAGTGAATGCATGCTTTTCTGTTGAAGAGCAAAATAGAGATGATCAACGGAGTTCTCGCGGGTGTCTTCACTTCTAAAACTCTAAAAACACATCATACTTAAAGCTATTCTGAATGGATGAATTTGAAGAAGATGGCATTGAAGGTATGCTTAGAGGTTCATATTAACTCTAATCTTTGTCTCGGATAATTATAAAGATCGATTGCAAAGTTATTCATATGAGATGAATAAATCTTATGACCATATATAACAATAGTAAAGATAATGGTTCGAAAAGTTATTGTTTGGCGAAAACTATGGAAATAGGTGTTGGTTTTATGGACAATAAATTAATAGACGTGAGTTAGGATCGAACTCGAGACTATGGGATTGCACACTTTACGTATGAGAATTTAAAGTTAATAATTAAATATAAATTTTATATTTATTTATTTATTAAACGAAATAACTAACGGACGTTTAGTAATTAATGTAATGGATTAACGGTCGTTAAATGTTTATGGAAAAGGATTAAATTGCAAAAGTTGGGAAGGTTCCGGAATCCCTATGGGATATCCAAACCGATCGGCCAAGGAGAGAAAGAAGGAAAGAAAAACCAACTTGTTCACCAAGTTTGCTTGGGTATATAAACAAGGCTAGGGGTTTTATTTTTCTATCTCTTGTGCTCATTAGATAAACCCTAAAAATAGTTTTGTGTGTGTTTTTCTTCTCCAAACCGGTCGAACACCTTTGTGGGTGTCGATCCATTACTTTTCCACAAACCAAGTTATTTGTTTGATAAAAACTAGCATTACTTTAATTCGGTTTAGTACGTGTGTACAAGAACATAGTAATAACATACTTTTGTTATTATCTTGGATTGAATTACAAAACGGTAAGGGGTAATTCTTATAATCCTATAAACCCTAATTAGGGTTCATCCTAATTGCTAGTTTGTGGATTTGATTCTTGTTCGGCTAGAATCAAGAAAGGTACGCATACTTTATTCTTTAGTTAATTAATTATTCATTATATGTTCCTATACGCTTCCGCACTTACTTTGATGTTTATTGTTTATATTTATGATTAGTCATGTTATATAATTCCAACAGTGGCATCACGAGCCATTGGTTTTAATGAGTAATTAATTACTAAACACGTAAAAAACGGATATTGTATTGTGTTTGATATGATTTATTCTAGGGTTTTGGTTATGATTATATAAACCCTAATTTTAGGGTTAAGGATTTTGCCCTAATTTGGTTTTAAAAATCTATTATGGATCGAAATTTTTTTTTTTGGGTGGAAACCCTAAAATTTTTTAGTCGATTTCCTAAATTTTTTTTTAGGGTTTATATTAATTGTTATGTTATCAATATCGAAACCTAGATTTAATATATTTGTTACGTGATAAATTCATGAATAAAGTGTTATGTGACATGGAATTGTATGCGATCTTGTGACTTAATTGAATAATTGTTATGTTATATCC
>BPTQ01000006.1:22459374-22512112 GCA_019973895.1 Chrysanthemum seticuspe
ATGTTTATGTGTAACTATTAAGAACTGTAATCAAACAATTATTGGATAAGTATTCATCAAATTGTTTAAGTCTTAGAAGTTGAAATTTTGAATTACACTAAGTAGTGTAAGGTATTACTTTACCACAAAATAATTAGAAGATCCAACCTCAGTATAACTCATATAAGTTAGGTATGAGTTATAAGATTGGAACAATAAAAAATTCTTTCTTCAATACAAATAGTACTTAGTTTGTTTAGTTTATCTCAAACTAAGACTTGTATGGTAGTTGAACACCATAAGTAATCTTAAATTATAACATTCTGTTAGATTGTTATATATTCTATTTGTATAAGGAAAACCGAATGTATAAATGGTTGATTCAGTTGAATTACCATATTATCTGAAAGGTTCGGTTAAAGTACGAAATATTGTGTTCATGAGAAATTGGTTCAATGAAGTATAGGTACAAAGTAGTTCTTTGTATTTGACAATATTAGGGTAATATGCAATATTTAGATGTAGTCCTGCATTATTGTGAAGTAAAATAAATTAACTTGAAATTACTATTGAAACCAAGAGTTGTGTTCATAATTACTTTAGTTAAACATGTTTATGATTCATTGTAAAGACATAAACATAAAGTCTTTTAAGACTTATAATAAAGTAAGACGTTAACTTGTTATGTTTTTTTAATTAAGACATATACAAGAAGTCATTGAGGTGATCAATGATTTATAACGTATAATGGGATTATAACAGTTTATGTTTCTTGATGAAACATGGATATGAAGTAACTTGGTTAAAGAGTACTTGTGTTATAAAGCATGAAATTGGCTTGGAAAGTCTATTATACCATTAAGTTGACTTAGTTGGTAAATATGTAAGCCAAAAGGAATATGTTTATCTTATATATTGTTAGATTGTCTTACAATATTAAATTCTAATGAATACCACAAGTTGATGGTATGTTCAGAATCAAACTCTATTTGATTTGTTTGATTCATGATAAACATAACTTCTTTCTTAAAAAATAACAAGGTTAGAATATTGAGTATGGATTGAATATACTCAATATGACTCCAACCTAGAAGATTAATAAAACACCATTTCATTATGGAATGTGATGAATCACATTAAGTTTTAAAGTTGAAGATTCTGAATTTGTTAAACTACTTATGAATAGGTTATTAACAAACTAATGTCAAGAATTATCAATGTGTATTTGTAATGTCCCAAATAGAGAACAATGTAGTTTTGCTCTAACTGCTAAGTATATATAGATAGTTTATATATTACAAAAGGCAAGTGGGAGTTTTTTGTTTATCTTGAAAGATAAAATTACAAGATACATAATCTTCTAAAACACACTAGTAAATATCATGATGAGGTTAGACATGTAATTGATAGACCTCATGATGATGGAATTTTCATTCATAGATCTGCAAAGATATCTCAGATATTTGACTTATATGCTGAGAAATATGAGTTACAGGATTATAGTAAACTTGATAATCATTATGATGGATTACCAAATATTAAATTGGGAAAATTACTCATACTATGAATGTTAAAGATGCTGTCCATAAAGATAATCAATTTTGGAAATTTGGTTTATCTTAATAGTTAGACTAGAGAATGGAAATGAGTTTCTTCAAAAGAGATGAAAAACCCTAGTGGTTTGAATTTCTATGTAGAAATCATATGGACAATATTCTACACATATTTAATGCATGTCTTATGACAAGATTATTAATCATATTTAAGCAATTAATTGTGATTGAATATTCTTTTCTAGACATATTAAATATATAAAGATGATAATTGTCATACTTGTTTTCATTAATATGAAATATGACAATGGAATATCAAAACTCTTTCTTGAGAAATTACTTGAACGAGGACGGTAAGTAATTGAAAGGTTTTTTGAATTCATATAATCTTTGGAAGTGTACGAAGTGCAATAATTCATGAATGGATAAATACATGCATCTATGAAATTATTCTTATGTTAAATTATTAAATCCATTTTCGATGTATAATTAAAATAAGATAAATTTTAAGTATTCCTGAAAGCTAGTGGGAGTATTATGTTAAGGTTTTAAATCTTATATGTTGTATAACATATGAGAAGTAACATTCCTTGAAAGCTAAATGTTAAGTCTTAGATTGGAATGAAACTTCACTTGTAAGATTTAAGAATTAAAACATACAACCTTGGAATATATGCAGTAAAAATAAATGATTCTAATAAAACATGATATATCATTTGGGAAATGGATAAATATTTTTTAACAAGATAGAACGTGAATGAAGTCTAAGTTTGACCTGTAGATTCATCATGTACATCATGTAGTGTATTAAAATTGTTGTATCATTCTTGAATAAGAAGTGATTTGACAACATTGATATCTAACTAAAAGTTATTAGATAACTTGTGTAATGAATATTCTAATAGAATTACATCCTTAAAGCCTGGAATTGCTCCTAAATTCTATGGATGAACAATATGTCAATTGTTGTGCAAATTGTCATCAGTTTTAAACTTGAAAGTTAGGAAAGCATCAAACATTACACAATAAGATATTAAAGTTTACGGAGTTTTAATGAGCACATTGTTGTTTGTACACAATGATGCTGGTTTAATTGAGATGACACTCAATACTAGTCATGATAGGATTTCATCCTTGTTAATGACCATGTGACCTAGTTGTGCTTATCTAAGAGCACAGTTGCATTATACATTAAAAGAATAAGAATACTTTAAACTTTAAAATGTTTGAAAGTTTAAATTGTCATAAATTGGTGATAGAGGATGTCACACACTTTATGAATTATTATGTGGATTGGTGAATGCACACATACAAGGACTTCACTGATTGAATTCTTGAAATAAGTATTCTCAAAATTATGATAGATCAAGTTGGTTGATTTATGCCTTGTCAACAAGTATGATTGTCATTACTTGAGGCATAATTCATCAAACTGGAATTTTCATGCATTGATCTATTTGGTATTTGGATAAGGGATGTTAAACAATTGTTATAATATAAATCAAATACTTGGTATGTTTGATTTTATAATATATTGTATCCTATATTTGCATGTTTAATCCGTGAATAAATTTATTTATTCTAAATCGTCCATTGTCGATTAATGATATGGGAGTATCATTAAACTAAGACAAATCTGAGAGATGTGGTAGAATATACTTGAAAGTATATTGATGAGAATGCATACCATTTTCAGATGATATTCAATGAATTGAATATAGGACTTATCCCAACTACATAATTACTTTATGGATATTGTTGTTAAGTAAATTATGAATAGTTATCCTCAGACTTGAGATACCAGATAAGTGTCATGAATGTAGTGTACTTCTGTGGGGCAACTTAACGCTATACGTAACTGGTAGTCATAAGGGTTGTTTCCTGAAGTGTTGCAAAGTTTGTGGGTTATTCTCGTAGTCAAGATAGAATTTGTTCCTTCAAATTTATTTTGGAGTTTAATACTGCTGGGCCCCTCGTAGGGTTAACAAGATGTTTGCATGGCCATGCCCAAAGTTCTCCCCTGAATATGTTCAGAAGATTTGGTAATCTTGTTCAATCACTAATAACGAGAAACAGAATAGTTGAATAAAGAATGACTTAATTCCATATCTTTATTTAACATGGTATTAGAAACAAAAGGATAATAATAATGAGAAATCATTAAAAGGTTTTCCAGGAGCCTTGCTCGAGTTGTACTAGAGGCATCGAAGTATTGCTAGACGCTAACCGAATGTGATCACTCTATTAAGATATGTCCAAGTGGGAGCTGTTGGTTTTATGGACAATAAATTAATAGACGTGAGTTAGGATCGAACTCGAGACTATGGGATTGCACACTTTACGTATGAGAATTTAAAGTTAATAATTAAATATAAATGTTATATTTATTTATTTATTAAACGAAATAACTAACGGACGTTAAGTAATTAATGTAATGGATTAACGGTCGTTAAATGTTTATGGAAAAGGATTAAATTGCAAAAGTTGGGAAGGTTCCGGAATCCCTATGGGATATCCAAACCGATCGGCCAAGGAGAGAAAGAATGAAAGAAAAACCAACTTGTTCACCAAGTTTGCTTGGGTATATAAACAAGGCTAGGGGTTTTATTTTTCTATCTCTTGTGCTCATTAGATAAACCCTAAAAATAGTTTTGTGTGTGTTTTTCTTCTCCAAACCGGTCGAACACCTTTGTGGGTGTCGATCCATTACTTTTCCACAAACCAAGTTATTTGTTTGATAAAAACTAGCATTACTTTAATTCGGTTTAGTACGTGTGTACAAGAACATAGTAATAACATACTTTTGTTATTATCTTGGATTGAATTACAAAACGGTAAGGGGTAATTCTTATAATCCTATAAACCCTAATTAGGGTTCATCCTAATTGCTAGTTTGTGGATTTGATTCTTGTTCGGCTAGAATCAAGAAAGGTACGCATACTTTATTCTTTAGTTAATTAATTATTCATTATATGTTCCTATACGCTTCCGCACTTACTTTGATATTTATTGTTTATATTTATGATTAGTCATGTTATATAATTCCAAGAATAGGCAGATAAACAAAAGTACATCATTGTTTTTAACGTTTAATATCTATTTCTTTTTACACTTTAATCATTATAAAATTCCATAATCTGGCTACCGATATTCATTTTCCCACATGGCCACATATAACTTATAATCTACATCGACTTCAATGGTAACTCATAGTCTGCCATGAGGCGAAAGTTACCTTTCATTCATATAAAGGCTTACCACGTATCTGAGATTGATAACTTCATATGTAAAATATCGACGATTGACTGGAATAACTAGTTATTGAACATTTTGGCTATAAGATTTCTTGTTTATTACTGTAGTTCTGAAAGTATTTCTACTGGTAATTAAACCTTATTTGGTATTTTCAAACGAGGCCATTTAAAATCAACCTTCAATTTCTTTAAGCAATCCGACAAATATGTACAATATCAATATTATTTCGCCATTAAAAACCTTTAATCTTCATTTAGGAAATGAATCGTTGGTTAGTTTGATGTTAACTTAACTCCTAGTTACAAGTGGTGCTACCTATATATACTACTCTGTACAATCATGTTTCAAACCGTTTTCAGTTCTGCATGATACTAAATTTGATGTATGAATAGCATGCTTCATTCATGTTTCAAACTTTCAATGTTAATATTCACACAAACTTTGACCTTCAAAAGTCAACTTTGAATCCATCTGGTGATACTATTCTCACTAAACTGGTTATCAAAATTCTACATCCTATATTTTGTAGCCCAACAGTAACAAACATAAGGCAACAGTACAAAAACAAATATGTAATGTACTAATTTAACTTATTTTCTTACCGCCCTTATAACTCGTCATGCCACATGGAAAAATAAGTAATGCTGCATCCCTTGTTTCCGACTTCAGATTCTGTCGGAAAATGGATTTCACAGATCACTCTCTGTGAAGTAGCTTCGTATTCCTGAAACATGTTTCGTAGCTTTGAAATCCATTGAAAAGTCAACAGTTGACTCAAAATTCTACCTATCAATAAAGTGAGGAACATCTTTTACATCCGACACGGAAGTAATTGCAATCTTCATCAAACATAAGACAATTTATAGAGAAGGGAGAGAGTACCTGTTAAAAAAGTTCTTAATGCAGTGACTTCTTTGGGCCTTTGGAGCTGTTCAAAATCATCATTCGACCATGGTACAGGGGACTTCTGCTTTTAGTGCCTGCGCTATTCACGGATGTATATGTTGCAGAATCTTTGATTATGAGAGGTTTCTATCTCGGATGTAAAACCACATGACTCAAGAAGCCGTCTAGACCCAACAATACGCAGACCTTTCACCCTAAAAATACTCTCTGGAAGATGACTAATGCGTGTTCCAGTGATATCCAACTCTTTTAAACATTCTAACCGTCCAATTCCCTCAGGTAATTCCGCAACATTAATACAATAACTGAGGTCGAGAGTAACGAGCTTTGGACATTCAGCAGGAATCTGAAGTTCGACCAAATCAGTACAATTGTTGACTATTAGCGTGTTAAGATTCGGGGTAATCCCGAGGTGAAGTGTCCTCAACTTTAAATAACTGAGGTCGAGATTAACGAGCTTTGGACATTCACCAGGCATATGTAATTTTTCCAATCCATCACATTCATCGATAAGTAACTCCTTTAGATTTGGAGTAACCTGGAAATGAACTTCTACCAAAATAGGACAATAGTCAAGAATTAGTGTCTCAAGATTCGGAGCCACACTAAGGTCAAGGGTCCTCAAATAATGTGAATTGTTGAACTTTAGGAACCTGAGCTTTAAAAAAGGCTGTCATAAGCAACAAAAAATGGAAAAGATATGTTAATTGGTGTAGTGACTAACAAAAGAGGAAAAGATAAAACTAGCGATTAATCAACCATTAATTATTCTACCTTTTCTTCTCCATCTTTCCAAAGTTTAACCATTTTGCTGCCATACATTTCAAGTACAACAAGATCTTTTGCTTGAAATGTTTTCGGTAAACTTGAAAAAGGATAACCAGACCAGTTCAGAAATCGTAAGGCATTTGGAAGGTGTAGACTATCTTCATCAAAGTTCCACTTGCTAACTTCCTCTTTACTTGGATATCTGCCATACACGTGAAGAAATCTAAGTTCCTTCATGTTTGCGAGACCGTTCATTAAAATTTCAAAATTCAATACATCTGGGTATGCAACCAGTGTTATACATTTTGTTGCTTGGGTACCCTGTAATTCAAATAGCAGCGACCATGAGATTAGTATTATAACTCGAGGTTAATGCACTACTAGAAGGTCAATCTACTTTTTCAAAATATCCACTTTATGAAGTTAATTTCTCGAATTGAAATGAAATGTTTAAGTTAAGGTTTTTAATTTTAATTAAATTTGGGTTTTTGTTAAATTTGAGGATTTTTGGGTTTTGTTTAAATTGAAGGTGTTAGGTTTGGTGGTGATTTGGTAAAGTGGTGGTGGTTGGGTGATGATTGTTGGTGGATTATCATACTTATTATAATAAAAAGTGTGTTCGACTCCATTGCTTCATATCAGGAAGCTTATTATAATAAAACATGATTTTGTTTTTGCACAATAACTAAATTGAACTTTTATAAAAGTATAATGACTTTTTAGTTTACCAAAACACAAATAACTTGATACTTACCTTGTTATTAGCCAATATATCTACAATTTCCTCCTCAATCCATAACCGGCTATGCCCTTCAGGTTTATTGGGGTTCGGTCGACGGACAATATTCTTGCCCATTTCTTCTATATGGTCATGCATTTCCAACCGCCCATTTTCAGAAATAGTTATAAGAGATTTCAGTTCAAGAACCCTTAAACCAATCCGAGCACGAAACCCACAGCTTTCAAGCGCTCCGATTGCATCATTTTTCCCCCAACCTTTGAGTAAGCATGCAACATCTAGGAATATTTCCTTGTAATCCTCCTCAAGACCATTATAGCTGAGTTCCAATTTTACCATAGTTGCCTTCAATGGAATTTCTTTTAGTCTTTCTAGGGTATCTATCCATTGAGGCTCATTTTGACCATATAGCATCGAGCCCAAAACTTTGATCGTGAGGGGAAGACCATCAGCATATTTTACAACCTGTCCTGATAGGGCTTCGTACCCTTGATTTGGAATCTCTCTTGCAAATGCATACTTACTAAAGAGAGAAATCGCTTCCGCGTGCGATAACAGGTTGACGCCATTAATGAACTTCACTCGGTGGGCTAACAGAACTTGCTTATCTCGTGTGGTAATGATAACTCTGCTTCCCAATTTGAACCACTCAGGCTCGTCTGCTAACGCCTCAAGTTGTTCTATATCATCAACATCATCTAGAACAATAAGAGCTTTTCTCCCACGTATCATCCTTTTCATCATGTTTGTTCCTTCATGAACACTATTTACAGTGATGTCTTTATTACTTAACACACTGCAAAGAATTTGTTGTTGCAACTTATTCAAACCATACAAAGAGGATTTTGAAACTTCCCTTACATTTTCAACAAAGGCTTTACCGTCGAACTGATTGGATATTCGATCAAAAACAGCTCTTGCCAAAGTCGTCTTCCCCCCACCTCCCATCCCCCATATCCCTATCATGCGGACTTCATTAGCATCAAGTTCCAAAGATGAAAGGAAATCTTCTATTCGTGTCTCCATGCCTACTAACTTTTTGTCAACACTCAGACTACTAGAACATATCTTTTTGAAAATGTCGTCAACAATTATTTGGATTAATTTGGATTCATCCCTGTAATGTAACAATGAAGATGATCTAACTAATTACTAATTACCAAGAAGATCTAACATAAATTCATATAGCAGATAAATTACGAATAATTACCCATTAGCAGTCTTTTTCGACTCCCACCCGGCAAGATTACCGGCTTTATTCAAAGCCTTCCTCCATTTCCCAGCAGCTTCTTTATTTTCATGTTTTTTAAAAGCTTCTTTAACCGCCCCACTTTGGTTGCGGATTTCCGTGGGCTCCACATCATAAAAGACGGGGTAAGCAGTCTGCTCACTCGCCTTCCGGCACTCCATAATCTTGACAAGCTCATCTAAGTACCAAGATGAACCTGCATAGTCCTTAGAGAACACAATGATGAAGAATCTTGAGTCTTCAATGGATTCCATGAGCTGGGTGTCGATCGTTTCCCCTTTTTCAATTTTTTCATCATCTTTGTAAGTTTGAATTCCAGTTTGTTCAAGAGCTTTATAAAGATGGCCAACAAAGGTGTTACGAGTGTCTTCACCCCGGAAACTTAAAAATACATCATACTTGAAACTCTTTTGAACGAATGAAGTTGAAGTTGACGCCATTAATGTAAGTAGGGTTCAAAGCTTCAAGCTGTTGTTAATTAGAAAGAGATGGACAATTAGTTAACAGGTCTAAACTTTGAACAAACAAAACGCATTTATATCGGCTTTTCGTATCATTTCATATTATGTTCCAGTTGGTTCACATTATGAATTGAAACTGCATAATCTGCATTATGTTTTGATATTTTGTTACGAATGATGTTTATTATTTACAATGAAGAGCTAATGTATCAGAACAGAGATTAATGACTCATTTTTTAAATCCTTTAGCAAGAATGAGCTATTTCGAACTGGATTATTATATTTTTGTCATAGCATCGATATCTACTAACTTACAGAATGTATGTATACATTACTTTTGGAAGTTAACATATTTTCAAGAATTGATTGGGATGTCCATATTGTTATTTTGGGATGTCCTTTAATCTTTTAACCAATGAAAATAGACTTATTATACGAGACGGGGGGAGTAGTACTTACAAAAATGAATAATCTTGAGAATGCAAGATTTAACTTAAGCTACTACACTTCTTGCAAATCGCCTTTGAAATCAACTCTTAACTTTGAAATCCACATATTATTTCTATTTCCCTGCACAAATACAAGAAATTACTAGTTAGTAAAATTTGCATCTCACAAATAGTACCGAAATATATAGGGAATTTTGGAAATTCCTAGGGTGCGTTTAGTTAGAGAAAAAATTCCCTTTGTTTTTTATCTCTAGTTTTGTAAAAGTTTAGAAGGAAAATTTATCTTCACAAAACACTTAAAAATATAGAAAACACGTTTAGTTGATGTTTGTATTTTCTATTTTGAAGAAAGGGAGGGAGGGTTGGGGTTACAAAGGAAAACAACTCAAATTTGTTTTGTAATTTTCTTTGTTAAGTTAAAAAATAGAGGATTTTGTGTTTTGCAAATCATTTTGTTAGAAAATGCTTATTTGACCGCGATCTCTGTTTTCCTTGTTTTCTACAAAATATTTTGTGAAAAACAATGGTGTTTTCCCTCAACTAAACGCACCCCTAGTAACCCAATCAATTACTTCCAATCATACAAACAAAATTTCTAGTACATTACCTCTTCACAAGAGGTCTATAGGGTTCAAATCCTACTAGTTACACATTTGAGATTGACCAAAATAGTTTGAAACGGGTCTACGTCAGTTAAGCCGCGTACATTTAAGTAAAACCTCGTACATTTAAGTAAAAGACTTGGTAACATGAACAACGCTATATTAACTCTTATAGTCATATTATATGTTTTGAACTATTTTTTTTTTGTTTCCAAAAAGTGGTTACTTAATTAGATCGACGTATACCTTTCATATATAAATCACAGAAGCTGTTATTCTACTATTAAAAAAAGTAGTGTGTTATAAACAAGTTGATGGAATGCAGTGTAACTTGTAACAATTAACAAATCGACAAAACTAAGATTAGAATAATGAGCTTTTATTTATTTATGTTTACCTTAATTCATTTCGGTTTCAAACACATTTGGATTTCATCTTGATAACGAAACATTGGATTTTTATCTTCACAAGTAACACATACACAGTTGAAAATGAAACTTGGAAGAGAGATATGATGGGAAAACAAAGATAAGAATTACTGTTTGATATATATTTTTCACATTTTTTTCGTTTATTTTTTTACATCCTGTAAAGATATCTTTTTCTTTTTCTTTCATACGAGTCCTTTTTTCTAAAAACAATATAACTTTCTATCCTTAAGGATGCGTTTGGTTTAGAGGGTTCAACAATAATATTTGGATTTGGCTTGACAACACATGTTTGGAGTGAGGGGATGGGATTGGGTGGACCCACAAGAAACCAAATATTCATGCATCTTGAAAAGTAGGTTGAAGAGTGAGGGTTTGAAAAAGTCATTGTCTTTTTATGTAAAAGCAAAATGTGGACCATTTTTTACCATTTGATTTTACAAATATATTGACACTTTGTTTTTTATTCCATATCACTCACGTTGACCCTCTCATAATATCCAACCCAAATTTTTAGAATAAATGTTAAAGTAAATGCTAAAGTAAAACCTATTAGATAAACAAACGCCCCCTTAAGTGTTTCTCTAAAAACAAATGATAAAATAAATAACAAAGGGACATGAAACCGAATAAAAACATATTGTATTTTATAGTGTTTCCCATTTTGATTTGTTGTAAAAGTACATAGACATGTTGATGATGTCGAAAACTCGGGCGGATTTGCTATGCATCTCGACGTGAAGCCCGTGCAACAAATTAAAATTGGACACATGTGTATTTAATTTGATGATTGTATTTATTAATATAAATACTCCATCTGTCTCATATTTATTGTTCAAAACTTTTTAAATGGGCCAATTCCATATTTTCCTACTATAAACATCAAAATTCTATATTTCCTCAAACATGCATCAAAATCATTGCACATTATGCATTATTCACTTGTAAATTGGGTAAATATGGCTTTTTAATGTTTAGAGCAATGATATATGGACCTAATGGTAGGTCTAAAAAGATGCCTAAACTGAGATGTCATCATTTGATTGGTGACATTAAAAGTGGGTCCCTCTGATATCACCAACCGAAAGATGACACCTCAGTTTAAGCCTCTCAATTAGGCCTCTTTATCATTTCCCTAATGTTTATATTGGGTGAATGTGGAATTATCATTTCCCAATTAGGCTGCTTTAGCACCCGTAGCGATTGGCACATGTACAATCTTTTTTCCATGCCCATGCCAGCGGGTAAACCCGTAGGTTTGTGAAATGTAACATTTGCACACATGTCTCCGAATGTTTTGAAAATCAAATCTGATAAGAAGATACATAAGTTACGACATATAGTAAATATGTATACATTACCCGTCACCCACTCACCACCCGTTGTGGATTTATTTTTCACCTACGACCCACCCGAGGGTAAAAATTAACGGGATTACCCATCCATCACGGGAGGGTATCCATGGGTTATGGGTTTTTTCTTGCCCGTTGCAATCCCTAATTAATAGCTTCTTTAGTTACTACAATAACTACTTTGACCTTTTCTTAGACAAGTTTGTCAGCCCTATAGAACCTCTATGTCGAGCCAGATTTGAAATATCTTTGCCACAAACCTACACACAATAAAATGAGTCTTTGGGTGCCATTTTCAAATACTCGTATTATTTATCTTCTTAACAAGCTTTAACGCCCGTTACTCACACCAGTTACGGTGAGGGACCAATGCTGAGTAACGTTTCGCAGTTAAGGACCAACGGTGCAATTTTTTTGGTCAAAGGACGAAACTTGATGGTCAACGTATACCAAAAGGACGAACGGTGTAGTTTACTCATCACATTATGTATGTCCTAAATCTTTTGGCACCTTGCCCCCTTATTTATAAGAAGTCTCCTAGACATTGATGGATTGGGCAATGTGGGACAAGCATCCTCGTTTGGTTCTTCTTTTTGTTATGCAAAAACCAAATAAATAAGATAATCCGTTCCATTCATATTATGTACATTAGCTTCTCATTTGTATAATCTTTGCTTTTTAATATCTAAAAGATGATTTTATTTATTTTTTTTTTCTTTCCATATACAGTTCCTCACAATTTACCGCTGAGTTGTAGTGTTTTCATGTCATCTGAAATTTAGTTTATCCAACTGAAACATGTAAACTGAAACTACTTAGGATGCATCTTCGTCCTTTTCGTTGCATAAAGATATAATATGAATAAAGGGCCACGCACACCTATCAAATATTCATAGCGGAGCCTATTCTTGTTGTCGTTCGGTCTCTTATGAAAAAAACTCATCTAAATCACTTGGGACAACGCATGATCCCACCATACAATTGTAATACACAAGATGAAAGTACTTAGCATATTATTTGAGAAATGGCGTGTATGCTTAAGAAAACATCCACTTACCTTGTTATAGCGCTATTCTTTTACTTCAAGTATTGATAAATGAGTCGTAAACCCATAATTGTGAGCTTGAAAGACTTGGGTAATTGTCATTTTGCTGGTTAATGTTGTAGACTTGTATAGTTCATGCTAAAGTTGATTAGTTTATCTCCTATAGGAATAAACAAGTATAGTTCTAATTGCATGTGTACCAGATGGGCTTCACATGGACTCATTCTCGTATTTGGTTAAACTAACAAAGTATGCATCCTACTCAAACATGCAGATTATTCACTATAATTCACATTGGTATAAGAAATATTGGTGATGTTGTCCCGAATTATCATTTTCAAACGGGTCAAAAGTAGAGATGGCGCCCGTGGCAAATGGGCACTTATACCTCTAACTCGTCACCCACACCCACGATTTTTTACTTGTTCGTTACCCGCCCGCCACACATCTACGGGTAAAATCTTTTTAACATGACCATGCCCACGGGTAAACCCGTGTGTTTGTGAAACATAACATTTGCACACATGTTTCTTGAAAATCAAACTTGATTGGAAGATGCATAAGTTACGACATAACTATACTAAATACTAATGCATTTAGGACTTCCTATAAAAGGAAGTCTTAAAAATGTAAGCCTGCACATCTTACTATAATTAGTAATTCATATAATTAAATTCTATAATAATTGCATTATAATGGGTATGTTTGGTGGCTGTGGCTGTGGCTGTGGTTGGAGCTGAGGCTGGGGCTAGAGCCCCGGCTGGGACTTATATTATAACCCGAAACTAAAGTTTTATTTTCATAAACTTGTTTGGCAAATTAGTTTAAGTTGACTAAAAAGAACATATAATTAAATTAACATATGTATATATTAGATATTTTTGTGGGTAATTAAGTAATTTTGTACCAACGGGGCTTATATTTGGGGCTTATAAAAACTTTAGCCTCATTTTTTAGGCTGAGGCTTGGGCTTATAATTTCAAAAGCCCCCTATAATCCTCTACGCCAAACGAGGCTTATAGGGGGGGCTTTTGAAATTTAAGCCTCATAAACCCCCATAAGCCCCTAGCCAAACACAACCAATGTACACTAATGACACATTAAGTTTTAGTGTTAAAATGGATGTTACAAATGCAAATTTATAGTTGTAATTTTGATCATAAACATTTAAGTTTTACAAAGTTCAAATGAGTATAAGTATGGATATCTATATTTGTATTAATATACTTTACGGAAATTCAAACACGCATCTACTCTTTTCGAACTATCAAACGGGTAAACCGTCAAATGTTGACTCTCATTGCATACCGCTTAAAGATCAAGGTACGAAAAAAACTGACATGTTGGGTACCGCCGCTGCTTTGCGCGGGTACTATGCTAGTTTATAAATATGTATACATTACCCGTCACCCATTCACCACCCTTTGTGGGTTCATTTTTCACCTACAACCCACGCACGGGTAAAAATTGACGGGGTTACCCATCCATCACGGGCGGGTATCTATGGGCTATGGGTTTTTTCTTGCCCGATGCAATCCCTAATTAAAAGCTTCTTTAGTTACTACAACGAGTGTGGAAACCCGCGCGATGCTGCGGGATTGGCTTCAACGGACTTACTTTGTAACGACACTTAAACCTTAGGGACTAATTTTGCCAAGTTGCTATAGATAGCAATTAATGCTACAGGACTTACTGTGCAACGCCACTTAAACCTCATGGACTGTTTTTGCCAAGTTGTGAAACTTTGCATTTAATGTTTGGACTTACTTTGCAACGCCACTTAAACCTCAGGGACTGTTTTTGCCAACTTAGGAAACTTTGCATTTAATGCCTTGGGGGTTACTGTTTTCTTCCCCGCTAAATAGTATATATAGTAATGACAAAAGTTCAATGCAGAACAATAATTATCTAAAGATCAAATCAAGTGATCTCAACCATCCATCTATTTTAAATCTAAAGGTCTAGATTAATCCTCTTTTTAATATATAGAATTATTAAAGGGCACTTTTATAATATCATTTAAAACTAAACAATATCAGTTAAGGGTCCTCATTTACTCATTTAATTTCTACTCTTCATTTTATCATCACTCCATCCACTCATACTCACCCAAGCGAAAGTCATCATCGTAAAGCAATAAGCAGGTGTCTTATCACTACTTTTAGTTTTAATTGTAGCTTCATTATTATAGTTATTAACAGATGATGATGATGAGTTGTTATTATCAAATATAATATCATAATAAAAATCAGATATAGAAGGAGATGATAAATTATTATTATTATGATGAAATGACGTGGTTGAAGAAGATGATTTTTGATATGATTGCAATTGTGCCGGCGGAGGAGCGAGGAAGGAAGCGGCATCATTTTTCGTCGTGATCCACGTAATCATTTTCCGGCGAAGTGTAGGAGAGTACGGATCAAAATCAGGGGGGTTGTCCTTTGAGAAGCTGCAGTCTGATGACGTTTTGATGGGCGAGAATGATTTCGCAGATTGGGGTGATCATCAACGGATATATGGAGATGGTAAAGATACAGATTTAATTGAAGATTATGATGACAGTTTTGGCCGTACTCTTGGAGATGTTGCTTCATGGGATCAGATCAGAGCAGCGCAGATTGCAGAAACGAGAAGCATCTTTTAGGTTAAACCTGTAAACCTGAAAAATGGTTAAAATGTGGCATTTTCGATGAAAAAAGTATACTTGATTGTGGAGAATGGAGATTCAAAACTAATAAAGCCTGTAAGGCATGACGCAACTATAGAGTCAAATAGCCTCGGTGGGATTTGTGATATAGTAAAAAATAAGTGTCTTCAAAATAGCTCTTGAGATTTATGTAAATCACATGTGATTTTACCTCAAATCACATGTGATTTAGCGTAAATTAATTTTTTGAAAGTGAATCACATGTGATTTACTCATTTTTATATTAAAACATATGTGTTTCGTTTATAATAGCAAAGACTAAATCACACGTAATTTACATTTTTCATAACAAAGCAAAAATATAAATAACAGAATCACACGTGATTTCAGGAATTTGTTTTATAAAATGAAGGAAAATTTTGATTTGAAATTAAAGATCACATGTGATTTATAACTCTAAAGATCGAATGTGACATGTAAAATCACATGTGATTTTTTTTTTAGTAAACTGTGTTTCTGACTCGACTTTGCGAGCGGCTAAAATCACATGTGATTTTTAAACAGAATCGTGTGTGAATTATACCCGAATCACAACAAAAATAGAATCACATGTGATTTTTTTACGAATCACGTGTGATTCTTCTGGACGGAAATTTTGAAAAAAAAGTTCGTCGAAAGTATATAAAAGTGCATATCTATAGAAAGAATATTTAATTCTCGTCGCGATGGTGTATTTTTTGTTGTTTGAAGATTTACCGTTTGCAAGATATGTTGTTTTTTAAAAAAAGGTGGAAAGTGGGTTTTTTTTATTAAATGTGCTAGAATGACAATTTTGCCCTTCCTTTGTTATTTTTGGGTTTGATCTCTACCATTGGATGAAATAAAAATGGATGGCTAAGATGTGCTTATTTGTTCTTTTGATTTTCTTTGTTTGTCATTGATCTCACCTCATATAGTAATAAGTACTTTGACTAGACAAGTACCATAATTGATCGTCAATCACACTTATTTTTTATATGATAATTTTCATAATTAAATCTATTTGCTCTGTTGTTATGTTAAAACATTTACTTTTGATGTATATCAATAGCATTGAATCGAGGCGAATCCTTGAATAAGAGGCAATGCTTTAAGCAACTAGTTTTAAGTTCCCATAGAAAAATTAAATTTACGCTATAAGATTTTTGCCCCCCCAACAAAAACCTTCAAGTTCCGCCACTGGCGACACATAGAAATCAACAACATATAACTATCAACCTACTTGAAGATAGACTTTCGAATATACGAGATCGAGATTGACAAAAAGTTTGAAACTTTTATTAGTTGATGGTCGGAACTTGCGGTCCAACTTTCTTCCTTTTAATTAGAAGAGTAACTGTACAAGAAGTTATTTTAGTTTCCAAGATAATTAACAAGTCATACGCGTCCCAATCGATTTAGATTCAATCCCAATATGGTTTGCTTCATATGAACTGATAAAAGTATTGGGTCTAAAATGGATGCGAGTTAGTTATGTTACGGTAGAAAAAAATATACAAAAATTCTTCTAATGTAAATCGTTAAGCCAATTTATAGCCAGTATAAAAGATGACTTCTAATAATGCGAATAATCAACACATCCACTAAAAAAAGGTATAAATAACAAATTAGCATGCTTATGAAAAGTACAATTACCAAGATAGGACATTGTCGTTGAACATAATTACCAAGGTTAGAAACAAACTTACTTAGAGCATCCACAATGGTTAAACACACAAATGACTTTTTGCATTTAATGCCATTAATGCATACCACATTTAACACATATAACTTTGAAGAAAGACTTGGAGTATACCAAGTCTTTCTAAAAAGCTTTTCAAAAAGCTTTTCTTGCAATGGAAAAAAAGCCTTTCAAATGACTTGTTCTAATAGTGAAAAGCTATTCTTATTTTTCCCATTGCAGATGCTCTTACATTAAAAACTCCAAATCCAATATAGTATCCCATCAACATAATACTAATCTAGACATAAACTATTGATATACACTGTAGTATATAACGATGTAATATATCATCGTTTTGTCGATGTGGGATTTAAAAGCTTAAAACAAGTTTTCATTTATTTCGTGCTTGTGTCATTTTTTCTTTGTACAAACTACAAACCATTCAATAAACTAGACATATAATCCGTGATATGAGTCTACATTCTAATAATTTTTTCTTGTGCAGAAGACGAATTGCAGTTACTGATTGTCATCTCAATAGTAATATATGGGTTAAATCACTTGGAAATAAGACAACTTGTTGCACAATGTAACGAGAGTTCATCTGTTTATATTAAAATGTCAATACAGACATATAGAGTGTGACTCTATGGTAATCTTATAGGTTTTTGAAGATGTTTTCGAAACTATTGCAATTGGAAACTATTGTAAAACATTATTAGGTAATTCAAGAATTTGATTTCAATTTGGGACTATTTAATATAAGGCTGTAGTCACTCATGGGTTTTTCTTACAAGCGATACTAAGTTTCTTGTAAAACATTACTGTATAAGTCTAAATTATTACTCCGTAAGATGGAGCTTATGACCTCTTCTGTGTTAAGATTGATGAAAGGGGCGATGTGGGACTAGCTTATTTATCTTTGTTTTGTTAGCGTTATGAAACCACAACAATGATCTCAAACACAATCTATTCCATTCATATTCTATCATGTTTACTTTATCGAACTAAACATGTATATTGAAACTAGTTGGGAAGCATCTTTGTCAAAAGATAGCATATGAATAAAGGGGTACATCACATGTACACCTATATAAGACTTTCATAGCAGTTCTCAATCTCTTATGGAAAAGCTCATGTTATTGTATATGTGTCGAAAAAATGGGAGCGGAACTAAACAGAAGTATAAAAGATGGAGCTTGAACGCAAATAAAACTGTAGGTATGAATACATATATAACACAATTGTATCCATGGGTAAACAATAACCTACCGGGATGGGTAAACGATAACTAACCGGGCCGGACACAAGGAGATTCACGGGAACAACGTGGATTTTTGTCGGATAGTGTGGTTTTTGTTAAAAAATTTGATTACTTAGAAATAAGCATTCTCCCATCTTATAAAGAAATTTTGTATCTGGTCACTTATAGTGTTGGGCCCGCCACGTATAACTAACCTCTGTTCAAGAATCAAAACTTGATGATGTTTGGTTTCTTGTAATGAACTTGCAGCAAATGCCCAAAGGTATTAACTCAAGCACAATATTGACATGTACTACTGATCATGCAACATAACAAACATGATTAACAACTCATGTAGTTTGTAATTTACGGACTACTAGTTTGAACAAAAAGTGGTTCAATGATATTGTATAAGCACCGTGCACGCCATGAGTAGCTCATATGCTTATGGACCAATAGGTAGGTTATGAATATGCTTCGAATTACCCTTTGTCATACACTTAGCTTCAGGAGCAATAGGTAGGTTATGGATCATTTTCCAATTTTAAACGTATCCCTCATTGTGCACATCGATCATTTGTATAAATTGTTGATTAAAAATAAGCGTAAAAAGCTAAAAGGTAACGTCACTCCTTGGCTTTTAAATGTTTTGAAGATCAAACTTGATTAGAAGATGCATAAGTTACGATATATTAATAAACTAGGCGAGTACCCGTGCATAGCAACGGAAATTCCTAGCGGCAGAAAATTAACGATATGTGATATTGTAGTAAGTGTTTCGTGTAACGTTCAAAATAGAATGTGAAAATATCAAAATGTAATTGTAAACGGTTGTAGCGTACGATAATTCAACTCAACCAAAAATTCTTAACTTGTATCAAAGAACATATAAAACATTTAGTGAAATTCTATGACCCGTAAAATTCACGAGATTAAATTGAAAAGTATGCATTAAAAAGTTTAAAAACAAAAAACAGTTTAAAAAGTATGCATTAAAAAATGAGAAAAAAATTAATCATTAATACGAATGATGTATGCTACAAAAATAATAAAAGTTTTATGATCTGTATTTTTAGCACAATATCCACTTGATATCTATTTGATTTGACCATAACCATTAACGATATATTTGGTTTTAGTTCTGGCCGAGTATCCGTGCCTAGTGGCAACGATGAATAGTTTTTGAAATTTTTTGGGTCTCATTGATATTGGTATGTGTCTTTTTATATTTAGTTCAATTCGTTATAGCGATAATCAAGCAGGTTATCGATTCAACGATGTTAGTTAGGTAAATCGGAAGTACTTAATGCAATTTTTTATCCCGTTCACTTCTTTATGAGTGTACACTTATTGCTATCGTTCTTTACTTGCTGCCAAACCTACAACCTCATTGAACCAAGCATCCATCATTTTTTAGTTTTTTCTATGTAGTCTTGTTTTTCGGTTTTCCTAACATGATATTTGTTAGACCAACATTTAAAGGGATAGATTATCAAGACCTCCCATTTCTACAAGTGATATACCCTGCATATTATAAAAATTGTGAAACAAAAAGTGCGAACAAAAAATATAAAATTTGACAAGTCAAAGTATTAAATCGACAAAAGTACAAAACATAAACTATTAAAAAAATTTATGTAGTGAATCAAAAAGGGTAAAAGATACAAAACATATGTAATTTTTGTAAGCCAAAGATACCGATAACATAACCCACATTTAAATTACCTTTGTCCTTTGGTTGTTCTGTCTCATAAGATAATTGGGTTCATGCACCAATTCAAATTGGGAGGTGATTTGCACACTCTCAAAAGTGATTGGGATACTCATATTTTGAGTGTTTGAACATTTATACCCTCACATTATTTTTAGTTATGTTTATCCTGTAAAGGTATAAATGTCCAAACACTCAAAATTTGAGTGTTTCAATCATTTGTAGGAGTGTGCAAATCAACTCCCATTCAAATTATGCTTTATGTTTTTCGACGAATTGACTTCCTCTAATCAATGTGCACATGGTATCACGCAATTTTGAATTGGCTTCCAGTGATGGTTTCACACAATTTTGAATTGGCTTCCAGTGAAGTCAAGGCTTCGTATCTAAGAATCCATCATTCGAAACGTCAAGTAAATACATTTTTTAAGTACAAAAGAACCACGGTAATATTTTAGAAATAATATCAATAATTCTAATATCAAATATTAATGTGACACAAGTCATTGATGAATCATCCTCTATTTGTCGATGCATTATGTCAAAAACAGATGAAGATAATATCCAAAAGAGAATGAATTAAAAAAGTCAAGAAAAAAAAATGATCTTGTTTTACTCTAAAATCAACTTGAAGCACCTTTAATTGTATCAATATATTTTTTAAAACTTAGTATCTGAAAAAATCTTTTTTATCTTTATTATTGCAAAACAAAAATAAAGTTTGAAATAAAACAATGAGCTTGTACCAATATCTTTCAAATCAAAGATCCGGTATTAAAACGCATAGATCTCGAGAGATCGAAAAAGTCCGAATAATCACGTACAATTAAAAAACAAACACTTTAACAGAATTTATAAACAATATACACACTAATGTTTACATAAACATTATAACATAATTTATAAACAAACTTAAGAAAGAAACCATAGAATTTCTGCAACAGAAGCAGTTCCCAGTGGCATCATCGGCGACAGTTCCGGCAGCTACGGGAAATATTCCGGCAACAGTGACTGAAAACAACTATAGAAGTGGTCACAAAATACATATCAACAAAAGATATATATAGATCTACAAAAATCTTTCAAAAACTTGAACAACCGAGAAAAAACGTTCTAAAACTTAAAAAACCTACAAAACTTTATACGAGAAAAAATGAAAAACCTACATATCCAACAACAGAACCGGCATCAGCAGCACCAGCAATTTCCGGCAACACAGGCGGTGGAAACACTTTTTTTCGGCGACATCTATAGTGGCGGCTGTAACAAAAGTACCAAAAATGTTATAAAAAGTCGGATCTACAAATAAAATCAACAGATCTGTAGAAAAGGTCTTCAATAATGATAAATAGTCATAGATTTATTAAAAACTGAAAAAAAATACCTCAAAACTTGTGGCACCGTGGTTCATCTAGTGTTCTGTGTTGGTCCCGTTCTACGGCGGCGACAAGCAATGGGATGAGATTGAGTGGTCATGAGATCCGGTGGTGGGAGCTTTGGTGGTGTTTGTATGCTGGTGGGAGAGATGAAAGTGTTTGTGTGTGTGTTTTGTTAGTTGTGAATGTGTTATTTGTGTTGCACACGCTTAATAGTTTCACTTGAATGTGAGTTGTGTTGCCATAATTAGTTTCAGCCGTGTATGTAAAGATTTGCAAAATACTTTCCTCCAAAAATAATAAATATATTAATTAGGTCTTCTAATGTGTTGCGATATGAAAGGAAAGTATATACAGGTCTTCTAATGTGTGCTGCAATTTGAAATTTTGTCCAGCAATGTCCAACTTTGTATTTGAAGGTATTTTTTTAAGTTTGACCAAGAATTAAGTTTTTACTTTCAAGGTTGACCATACACCCATTATATGTAGTTAAAGATTAAAGATATGTATACATTACCCGTCACCCACTCACCACTCGTTGATGCGTTTCTTATACAAGTATGCAACATCCAACACATACAACTATCAACCTACTTGAAGACAAACTTTCGAATATACGAGATCGAGAATGAAATTTTTTTTGAAACTTCTATTAGTTGGCGGTTTTGTTACTCAGAATACTATTTTTTTTCCTACAACATTTTGAGTTACAACACCAGCAACATAACATAAATCTCAATTTACCTAAGGCATATGCACCACAATATATTAGAAAGCAAACTTTCTTCTCCATGATCGATGTGGGACTGAAAAACAAAAAAACTTCCAGTAATACTTTCTTCTCCATGTTCCAGTTGGCAAGATAATAAACAAGTCATATGCGTCATAGCCGATTCACTCATAAAGTGGAAATTCCGAAAATCTGAAATATAACACACCATCTACATTCGATCCTAATATGGTTTGCATATTGGGTCTAAAATGGATGTGAGTTAGTTATGTTACGCTAAAAAAATATACAAATTCTTCTAATGTAACTCGTTAAGCCAGTTTATAGCCGGTATAAAAGATGACTTCTAATAAATTGAATAACCAAACATATCCACTAAATAAAAGGCGTAAATAACAAATTAGCATGCTCATGAAATGTATAATTACCAAGATAGGAAATTGTTGTTGAACATAATTATCAAGGTTAACAGAAAAAAAACTTGTACACAAAGAAAATTAAATCTTACGTTTTAAATTTACTTACACAAAGAAAATCAAATCTTACGTTTTCAAAATGATAAAAAGTTAAGATATTGTATGAGTTAATGGGTATTACAATGATAAGTAGATTCTTTGCATGAACATGAACCTAATATCAACAGAATACTAATCCACACATGCATCAATAGAACACAATGTAATATATAAAGAAGCAATATATCTTCTTTTTGGTCATATGGGATTCAAAAGCTTAAAACAAGTTTTGATGAAAGTAACAACACATAAACATATAACTTCTTTTTACACATTGTTTTATTCTTTTTAAATTATGATAAAATTAAGGAATTTGTTATTTGTAGCATTAAGGGCTACATATAATATTTAAAAAAATGCAATGAGAGACATTACATTTAGTTAGTTGAGATAAGTTAAATTTAAAGGTGAGAGATTATTCTAAAAGCACAAACAATTTATATATGTCAAATTTTATGAAACATAGCCTTAAATGTTACGGTTAGCATTTTCTATTAATACTAAACTCAAAATTGGTCATTTAGTTGCAATGCAAATTAGAGCTGATAATCGTGAATGAGGTGCTCCACATGCGCATCAATTTCACGTAATCAAGATTCATGAATTACACCAATCAGGAAGTGACATATCACTTTGTACAAAAGAAGAAACAAAAGAGACTTCTTTCTATTGTTCAATGTCTTTTCTTTGAACATAAATGTAAACAAGTCATGTACACGCCCTAACGCTTTTGATACCTTAAGTTTGAAGCTAGCTACTAGCTAGGTCGAAAGTCTTGTCTATTTAAATTGTCATCCTATCTAGTAATATTTTTGATTGGGAAAATTATCATATCTTACATTATCTTACTTATATATGCAAACATATATAACTCAAGGTGCACAATAACTAAGACACGGATCCGAGCTCACTAAGTTTCGAAGTAATCGATTTAACGTAAACTTGGCAATCTAGACCCAAACGTATTTGGAAGGGTTTATAAGAAAAAGAGATAACTTGTACAAGTATTACGTTTTCTTATAAACCAAACTAGACCCGTGTGGGCCTAGATTGCCACGTCTAGATTTAAGTGATGCGTATACATAGAATGTCCGAGCAAATTTGTCAAAGACAAGCCTAAAAGACATAGACATGAATATAGAAAGTCTGAACAAATTTGTCATAGATAGGCCTAAAAGACATATAAATGAATATGCTTCGAATAACCCTTTACACTCATTTTTAGGACCAATTGGTAGGTTATGAATCATTTCCAATTTTAAAATATCCCTCATTGCGCGCATGAATTGTATAAATTTAGTACAAGTAAACATAAAAAGCAAAAAAAGGTACCGTCACTTGTTGTCTTAAAAGGTTAACTGGTTTTTATAAGGTGATGTGGGATAAGACTTACTTCTGGCTTTGTTTATCTTGTTAACTATTGTTCCGAACAAAAGCAAATTTGGTAGGTTTGAGTCAGGGTGACTTGTTAACTATTTTTCCAAACAAAAGCAAAGTTTATAGATTAAAATTAGTTAAGACCCTTTTCTCGTACCACACAACTAAACCAAAAATAAAAAATAAACATACGTTTTACATACATCACAATTAGAAATGGCAATGTGATGGGTTTGGGGCTGAGCGACCAGCACCAATAACACGATAAGCATGCACCGCCCTACACTAAGCATTTCAATTTTCGCTAATAAGTTTGGTTGTAGTGTTTTCATGTCATCAAAAACTTAGTTTATCGAACTGAAACATGTGAACCGAAACTACTTAGGAGGCATCTTTATCTTCTCTAATTATATGCTTTTCGCATACTCAATAATCCCATAATCTACTACAAAACTCAAATCCCAAACACCCTCTAACTTTCTTATAAATGTACTTAGGGACGAACGACAGATTACGTTTCGCACTTAGGGACTAACAGCGTATTTTTTTCGGTTAAAGAACGAATGGATGCGGTCAACTCATATCACAAGGACGAACGGTGTAATTTACTCTATTAATGTACAAGTGATTGGGTCCGCCACGAATTGGTTACGAAATCCACTTTGTTTGATTTTTATAATGGATACTTGTAAACGATAGCAATGATGATAAATATTGATCCACCTCAATCTGGTTTGCTTCCTATGAACTAATAAAAGTAATGGGTCCAAAAAAAATGTGAGTTGGTTATGTTATGCTAAGAAAATATACAAATTCTTCTAATGTAACTCGTTAAGCCAACTCATAACCGGTATAAAAGATGACTTCTAATAATGCGAATAACCAAACACGTCCACTAAAAAAGGGTATAAATTACAAATTAACATACTTACGAAATTTACAATTAGCAAGATATAACATTGTAGTTGAACATAATTACCAAGGTTAGCAATAAACTTACTTACATTAAAAACTCCAAATCGAAATCTTACGTTTTCAAAATGATAAAAAGGTGAGATAATGTATAAGTTGATGGCTGCTACAGTTACACTAGATTTTTGGCATTAACCTAATGCCACCATAGCATTCCAATCTACTGACGTATTTATGGTACACGTTGTAGTATATAAAGAAGCAATATGTTTTCTTTTTGGTCGATGTGGGATTGAAAAGCTTAAAACACGGTTTCAAAAAAGTAACCAACCGTTGGGACTTGGGAAGGTCTACTACGATTTCTCTATAACGACGACTAAACAACAATGTAATTTACTCATTGTAGAAATTCAGCTAAGCATCACGAAAACTGTTACTATTAGTGATGGAGAAAAGGTGACAAACAATGATAATATCCCAAGTTTGTCTACCCTTGCTCCTTCTTGTGTTTCGAACAACATTCCTAATGCTTATGTGGGTCACGTGCCTAGTATTGATAACAACGGGAAAAAGGTTGATACTTCGTTTCTTGCGGATAGTGATGAGATGAAGTTCTCGAAGACTACAATGAAACTGCTAGTTACATGGGTTATGTCTGTTTTAAAAGTGGTAGTGTAGTGGGCATCAATAGCTTATATGAACAGCGGAAGGAGAATACTTATGACTAAAAATCTTATGATGATGATGGTGAGTTTGATTATTGTGGTCTGATTAATGCACAATTAAGTTTGCTAATGTATATGACATTAATCTTTGTGGTCCGCTTAGATAAGTTGTCCTCTTTATTTTTCATAAGTATGACATATCATTTCTTATGTTAGTATAGGTTTTAAGCACTGTATACGTCTTTTTTTTTTTTCTTTTTTTTTTTTTTTTTTTTGAGATATGGGATTCATCCTCATACGTAGTACTTAATCGTTTTTTGACATAACAAACCCACAAATGTTCTTTTGTGATAGACATACATTGAGTTACGTTGGTTATGAACATTTTTATACATACATCATAATACGTTTGTAAAACATTTACAATAGTTCTAATGTATACGATCAATCAAACAAGTTACTCTCGCAACTCAACTGTTTCACTGAATAATTAGATTGATTAAACAAATAATAATTATAAACTCATCATTAACAAACAGATAATTAAAGTCAGATATCTCTTTGTTATATTGAAGCTTATACTCAAAACTTTGTTTAATAATTAAGATAAAAGTTGCTATTAATATTTTAATGGCCCAAACTATTAGGACAAAATGGGTAAGTACAAAATAGATGGGTCATACCTATTACATGTTCAATGTTTTAAGATACCTTGCCAGTTGCCACCTTAATTTATAAGAAGTCTCCTATGTAAACGTTGATGGATTGGGCGATGTGGGACAAGCATACCATACTCTTATGTTTGTTCTGTTTGTCATACAAAAACAATATTCTGTACGTTAGCTTTCGATTTTTGTATAATCCTTGCTTTTTAACATGGAAAAATTGCATAAAAATGTATCATACTTGCCACTTTTTGTCATTGTATGTAGCGAACTATTTTTTTTTTATCATTGTGACACCAACCTTTTGAATTCGTGCTATTGTGTGTACTGGTGACCTGCTTAACTTGTTGGAGCCGGTCAAGTTAACGACCGTTAATTTTATTATTGCACTGTTAGTCCTTTTCGTCTGTTTTTAACGACCGTTATTATATTATTGCACCGTTAGTCTTTTTGCCCGATTTTTACACGTTTTCTTCCGTTTTTACACGTTTTTGCACGGTTTTGTCCGTTTTACATGTTTTCGTCCGTTTTTGCACGTTTTCGCCCGGTTTTACATGTTTTTGTCCGTTTTTACACGTTTTTGTTCATTTTGCACATTTTACACGTTTGCACCGTTGGTCCCATTCGCCCTATATTACATGTTTTTGTCCATTTTAACACGCAGTCATCCTTTTTGCACGTTTTCGTCTGTTTCTACACGTTTTTGTTCGTTTTAGCACGTTTTCGTCTGTTTTCACACGTTTTCATTCATTTTTGCACGCTTCCGTTCATTTTTACACGTTTTCGTTTGTTTTACACGTTTTCGTTCGTTGCATGTTTTCGTCCGTCTTTACACGTTTTCGTTCATTTTTGCACGTTTTTGTTCGTGTTTGCACACTTTCATCAGTTTTTACACGTTTTTGTTCATTTTTGCACGTTTTCATTTGTTTTTACAGGTTTTCATTCGCTTTTGCACGAATTTCGTTCGTTTTACACGTTTTCGTTCGTTTTTACACGTTAAATGTGCAAAAACGTGTAAAAACGAACGAACGAACGAAAACGTGAAAAAATGAACGAAAACGTGCAAAACAAACGAAAACGTATTAAAACGTGAAAAAACGTGCAAAAATGAATGAAAACGTGTAAAAACGAATGAAAACGTGTAAAAACGTGCAAAAATGAACGAAAATGTGTAAAATCGAATGAAAGCGTGCGAAAACGTTGAAAAAGGAACGAAAACGTGTAAAAATGGACAAAATCGTTCAAAAATGAATGAAAACGTGTTAAAACAAACGAAAGCGTGCAAAAACGAACAAAAACGTGTAAAAACGAAAAAATGATGAAGATACACAAATTCGCACTATCAAATGTTATTCTTATTCATTAGGGAAATCGCATATCTAAGATCAAGATTAGCAGCCAGTTTGCCTGCAAGCATAAAACCCTTGTACACAACACGCCTAACCAACTTCGACCCGCCCTACACACTCTCGAGTTCTTGAACCACATTTTTAGATAGCAAATAACACCTTGTTCTTTAGCAGTCACAACAACATACCAATACCTCAGCATACCCAAAACGCCTACGAACGCAAGTTCCTTAGGTATATCAAGTTTCACCCTTCATAACCAAACTCCACACTTTCAAATAAAAATGGCAATGTTTGGTAACCATCAAATAGATACTTTATATCCTTATTCCAATAAGGAAGCATAATGTCATGAAACCTCTTAAGTGCCGCATCAATTTCAAGTGTTATGTCAAAGTCATTGTGTTGTTAAACGGAAAAAAACATTGCTTGGTTGTAAAACACGGTTGATCACTGAGTAGAAACATGGTAAATTAAACTAATATACGGCTTCGGTAATAGTCACAAGATCTACACTACTTTCACCACCGATCAAGTCAATAAGGTCATTGTCTGATAGAGACAGTTGTGTATAAAGGTACTCAACACGCATATGAGGCTTAGCAAGTTCTAGTTGAGGTTCGCTTATGTTTGTCCCTATAACTGATGCTCTGCTATTTGGATCACAATCATTCAAAGAATCAAAACTTAATAGACTATCAATTCGCATAAACTATATATATGTTACCAAAACTTTGATAACCGACAACGTTGACCTCTCATGCCCCGCTCTACAGACAATATGTGGTATCCCGATAAACTATATAATTATGATTGCTAGACCTGTGTGTGAGTGTTTTCTTGATTTATGAAAAAATGGGTCCAACAAGAAGTTGTAACGCAAGTATAGGCATGAAAATAAGCAAATATGTTAACCTGCCAGTCATTTCTCTTATAAATGAATGAAAACATAAAACCGTAAAAGATACATATAACTTAAGGTGCACATCAACTAAGACACGGATTCGAGTTCGCTAAGTTTTGAAGCAGTCGATTTAACGTAAACTTGGCAATCTAGACCCAAACGAATTTGGAAGGGTTTGTATGAAAGAGAGATAACTTGTACAACTAATACGTTTTCATATAAACCAATCTAGACCCGTGGTCTGGATTTAAGTAATGCATATACAGAGTGTCTGAACAAATTTGTCATAGACAGACCTAAAAGACATAGACATGAATATGCTTCGAATAACCCTTTCTCATACACTCATCTTTAAGACCAGTTGGTAGGTTATGAATCATTTTCCTTAAACTTATCCTTCATTGTGCACATCGATCATTTGTATAAATTATATATATATATATATATATATATATATATATATATATATATATATACTAAAGATTAGGGAGGTTGCTACACTAACATGCCTAGCATTAATTGCTATCTATATCAAATTGGCAAAAATAGTCCCTAATGTTTAGTTATCCTTGCAAACTAAGTCCTTTGTAGCATTAATTGCTATCTATATCAAATTGGCAAAAATAGTCACTAAGGTTTAGTTATCCTTGCAAACTAAGTCCTTTGTAGCATTAATTATTATATTATTATCTATAGCAATTTGACAAAAACAGTCCCCAAGGTTTAGTTGTCCTTGCAAACTAAGTCCTTTGTAGCATTAATTAGTATGTATAGCCATTTAACAAAAATAGTCCCTAAGGTTTAATTGCCTTTGCAAACTAGGTCCTTCGAGGACTAACGAGTAACATAACAAGACCACAACACTTCCGCAGCAACGCGCGGGATCACCCACTCGTTAGTACTAAAATCAAACGCCAATTTCTTTAATACTTGAATGAGTTATATTACTAACGATTACCTGTAATCAAGTTGTTATTCAAATTACTTTGTCTTTGAGTTTCTCTTTCTCTCATGCTTACAACACTTTAAGGGGGGGGTGGCAACCATGCCTAACAAGAATTTTCATACCTAATCCACCACCAATAATATCCTTTCATCTCATCTCATACCTATCTCATACCTAACAATAGATTTTTAGTGGCAACCATGCCTAATCCATACCTAACCCATACCTCATAATAAAAGTTAGAATAAAACGAAAAAGGTTTGTTGATTTTGGCTCATGTAGAATCGGTGATGTATACCGATTTAGCACCATTTGATGTCACACCGAATCATGCCTAAATGTTGGCAATGATCATGCCGATCGGCATGATGGATACGGAAGACATGCCGAGAACGGTTGCCACCCCCTTAACTTCGTTAAAAATTCCTAAGTCAACCTTTCTAAGTCCTAAAAGCCAAATTCAAGCTACAATGAAACACGTTAATATATGTATTATTTACTTATTTATTGAAGAGACAAGTGTGTAAGACTTTTATGTTATCATAAAATTCTTTATTTGTTACATTATCTCTCCACCTAAAGATCATGTTATGTGTGAAGATGACATACGGTACAAGCATTTCTTGTTTTTCACTAAAAATAAGCTTAAAAAGCAAAAAGGTGGTCGTCACTTCTTGGCTTAAAAGTGAACTGGTTTTTATAAATTGTTCTTCATCAGATAATGTGGGATAAGACTTATTTTTGGCTTTGTTTTTCTTGTCAACTATTGTTCCAAACAAAAGCAAATTTTCTAAAGTACAATTAGTTGAGACCCTTTTCTCATACCACACAACAAAACCACAAATAGACATTCGTTGAGTTACATGAACATTTTTATACATATATACATCACAATACATTTGTATAGCATATACAATAGTTCTGATGTATATGATCAATCAAATTAAATACTCATCCTACTCAATTTTCTAACTGTAATTAGATTAGTTGAACAAAAAATAATTATAAACTCATCATTCCTAAACTGATAATTATATTTACAAGATAATCAATTATCAGTTATAACAATAATTGATTTATAGTCAAAATTTTGTTTAACGAGGCTTCATTCAACCCGTGCGATGCCCGGTCTAGTGGTTGAGGGGTCATGTTTTTACCAATAATGTTGTATATGATGGTATTTACCTCAACCCGTGCGATGCACGGTCTAGTGGTTGAGGGGGTGATGTTTTTATCCGTAATGTTGTATATGATGGTATTTAGATACCTATTAGAGAAGTTGCATTGTATTTATTATTTAGATGACTAATAATGTTATTATTACTTTAGTTTATATTATTTTAGTGGAATCTATATTTAGATGCCTAATAATGTTATAATTACTTTTGTATTTATATTATTTTTTTTCATTAAAAGTTTTTATTAACATAGTCTTTTCATATGTAGTATTTTAATTTGAGCAAGTTACATAAGTGTTTTGTTGCTTATTTATTTGTGACTTTTGTTATTTGGAACTATATAACTATTTGTACCCTTCAATGGCAAAGTTTGAGTTGTTAGAGAAAACACGTACGATCATCTAAAATGAAAGACAAATGTATGATTTGTTGCCATTTAACAAAAACTTAGCTCGAAGACAAATATTATGATTTTTAGTACACATTAATAATGTTTTTTTTGTCATGTACGTGCAATCCAACGTGTTCTCAAAATTGCATAATAGTAAAGAATAATCTTCGAAGCACATTTTATAAGTAATATAAATTTTAGCCGTGTAAAATTTATCAACCCGTGAAAATTTGTAAGTCCAAAATATCACTATTTTTACCAACTAATATGCTAAAGTTAACACCATGTATTAAAATACATTGGATACTAAAATCATTCTTGCCCAACACTTGAGCAACTTAGCAATCTTTATAGTTTATGCTCTCCATTTTAAGTATATTTAAACTCTGAATGTAATTCTTTTCTAAAAAAACCTTAAATCTCACAAAAATCTATTTACTTCCCAACTAAATTCCACAATTACCTTTATTCATGTAGAACTTTTAAGACAATCTCAACAATCATCAGTCAAAATGTTATATATAAATAATTGAAAAGGTTCACAAACATGATGAAACATTGAAAAAAGAAAAAAAAAAGAAAACCAAATAAAACAACCCTAATGTATCTGAAAATGAAGACATATGTTTTACTAAATCAACAACTTTTATAAATACGTTGAAACAACTACTAAGCACGTACAAAATATTATATTCCAATCACAAATTAAGCCGAAACCATTCTATACTTATGTTAATTTTTATTTACTTATGCTATGTCTTTTCAACTCATGGACATGAATATTGTTTTCACTGGCTGCAACCATGTTGTCGTTGTTTTGTGCTTTTGATCTTTTTAACCTTCCAATGCTTTACATTGTACCTCAACGCTTTAATCTCGTCCGCCTCTCTTTGTGATAGGCCATGTGTGCGGCAAGTGAAAGCTAAAATATCCTTTTCAAATCTACATAATGTTGAGAACCAACATTAAACTACATAAAAAATTGTAAAGTATATATGATATAATTTTAGGTACCTCAAATGAAGAGCAAGATAATGTTCGATGTTCTGTTTTAGTCTATCAATTAATTTTCTTGCAAGCTCGTTGATATCTTTTTTGCATTTCAGGGACTCATACATGGTTCGACACATAAGCTTTTGGATGGAATCAGGGATGTCATTGTTAGCAAGCCGCGAATCAGTGTGGAGAAACTTAACCACCTTGTGTTGCTTCAGCAGTGAAAGAATCTCACCTTGGTAATAACTGGGCTGCATGGAGCTCGATCTCCTTGGCTGATGTTGACAATAAAACCCTCTAGTTCGGAGCCCAAGCCAAACCACCTTAAACACTTGCCCAGACAAAGAGCGAGAGAAGGATAAGCTCAAAACGGACATGTGTATAACATTAAAACATATACTCATAAACATATCTAAACTATTGTAATACATGCAAAATAAGAATATAATATGAATTGCTTACCCAACCGTACCAAAGCTAGTATTCACGCCACCACCGGCTTTGGTGTCTTCGTCGTTGTAGGCCAATAACCCCATATTCGTACTTTTGTGTTTGTGCATGTGATTTTGACAGGTTTATATAGGCATGAATTAGGTTAAATCATCAATTATTCTTGCAACCTTTTCAACTTCATCTCAATCCATAACTTGACATTCAATTCTATACTAAATACCATGTGATCAATTCCGGCAACTCTTGCACTTCCATCTTGATGTTCAATTCGAGCCTCTTCATAATCCAAACTGAATATGCATTGAATATGAGGGCCTCCTAAAATGAAATCATTTGTAGTTATTTCGGTATGCATAAACATGTATGTACCGTACTTTTGGTTGTGCACAACCCCCCTTGCACATTAAATTAAGGGGGATAAGCTTTAAGTAGTATAGATAATTAGGATAAAAATAGCTATTAATACTTAAATAGCCCAAACTATTGGGACAAACACGCAAGAACCAAAAAGGCTAGTCATACAAACTAAATGTCCTAGCTCCTTTGGTACATTGCCCACTTAATTTATAAGAAATCTCCTCATGTAAACTTTGATGAAGAAACGTCCTCTTTTGTTATGCAAAAACCAAATAAATAAGATGGTCCTACATTCATATTATGTACATTTGCTTCTTTGCTTTTTAATATCTATAAGATTGATGTTTTTTTTTCTTCTTTCCATATACAGTTCCTCATAATTTACCGCTGAGTTGTAGTGTTTTCATGTCATCTGAAATTTAGTTTATCCAACTCAAACATGTAAACCGAAAACTACTTAGGAAGCATCTTCGACCTTTTCGTTACATAAAGATATAATATGAATAGAGGGGCACACACACGTATCAAATATTCATAGTGGAGCTTATGCTTGTTGCCGCTCGGTCTCTTTTGAAAAACTCATCTAAATAACTTGGGACAACGCATGATCCGACTATACAATTGTAATACAAAGGATGAGAGCACTTAGCCTTATTTGAGAAATGGCGTGTATGTTTCAGAAAACATCCACTTACCTTGTTATAGCGATATTCTTTTACCTCGAGTATTGATAAATGAGTCGTAAACCCATAATTGTGAGGTTGAAAGACTTGGGTAATTGTCATTTTGCTGGTTAATGTTGTAGACTTGTATAGTTCATGTTAAAGTTGACTACTTTATATGCTACAAGAATAAACAAGTATAGTTCTAGTTGTGTACTAGCTGGGCTTCACATGGACTCAATCGCGTATTTGGTTAAACTAACAAAGTATGCATCCTACTCGAGCATGCAGATAATTCACTATAATTCACATTGGTAAAAGAAAGATTGGTGATGTTGTCCCGAAGGTCAAAAGTAGGGGTGGCACCCGTGGCAATGGGCACTTGTACTTCTAACTCATCACCCGCACCCACGATTTTTTACTTGTTCATTACCCACCCACCACCCATCTACGGCTAAAATATTTTTTACATGCCTATGCCCGCGGGTAAACCCATGGGTTTGTGAAACATAACATTTGCACACATTTTTCTTGAAAATCAAACTTGAAGATAGACTTCTAAATATTTGAGTTGAGCAGGAAACTTATGTAAAGTGCAACATCCAACACATAGAAACCAACAACGTACAACTATCAACCTATTTGAAGATAGACTTTCGAATATACTAGATCGAGATTGACAAAAAGTTTAAAACTTATATTAGTTGATGGTCGGAACTTGCAGTCCTGTTGTTTTTTTCTTTCCTTTCCTTGAACAGGATATGAGTTATGTCAAAGTCATTGTATCCTTAAACGGAAAAAAACATTGTTTGGTTGTAAAACACGGTCGATCACTGAGTAGAAACTTGGTAAATCAATCCAAAGTACCGCTTCGGCAACAATCACAAGATCCACACTACTTTCACCACCGATCAAGTCAATGAGGTCATCGTCTGAATAGAGAGAGTGGTGTATGAAGGTACTGAACACGCGGATGAGGCTTAGCAAGTTTTAGTTGAGTTTTGCTTATGTTTGTCCCTACAACTTGCTTCTAATGCTCTGCTACATAGATCACAATCATTAAAAGAATTAAAACTAAATAGACTATCAATTCGCATAAACTATATGTTACCAAACTTTGATAACCCAACAACGTTGACCTCTCAAGCCCCGTTTTATAGACAACATGTGGTATCCTAATAAACTATCTAATTACGATCAACATACATGTGTGTGAGTGTTTTATTGATTTATGAAAAAATGGGTCCAACAAGAAGTTGTAACGCAAGTTTAGGCACGAAATAAGCATGAAAAAAATTCATATTACTACTATAATTTAATCCTCTCTGCCCTCGGCTTTAAAATGTTTGTAAAAACTTTGATGTTCCAAAAATTCATTATGTGAATAACTTTTTACTATTTAAGCATGTTCAGTTTCATGGAGAACTCAGTGATATGAGATGAAAATCAATAAGTTGACTTGAAAGTCAAACAATTTGATGTTTAGTGATATCATCCCAATGTTAGAGATGGCTATGTTATTGAAAGCTTGTTTACGATATTAATGAAGATACTAAACCTTGATTCTTTTAGCTATAGCATGATCACCTCGAATATCCTGCGAAATCCCGCCAATTTCATTAAGAATACAGTTGGACTTTCTACAGAAGTCAACTGTATAATAATTAACTTACTGAACTCCATGAACTAACTTATCTAAAACTGAGAAAGTACCTAGCTTGTAAAGTAGTTCATGTATGAATGGCTACATGAAGCAGATGTTTCATCATTATAGGTAGACCACACGATTCAAGAAGCCATCTAGACCCATTAATACGGAGATGATTTATGCCTATTTCCATTAACTTCTACTCTTTTAAACATTCTAAACATCCAATTTCTTCAGGTGTTTCATCATACAAATACTATCTGAAATTTTTTTAATATTTGTTGACCGCTAACTTAGCTCCTCTAGACATTCTAATTGGTCAAGATCCTTGGGCGCATCTGGAATACCCCCCCCCCCCCCCCCCCCCCCTTCTTCAAGTGTAAGCCTTTAAAAAATTTGTAAACCACAAATGAAATTTGAAAACCATTCGAAGTTTATGTAAGCATCTATTCGGCCTAAAGAAACAAGCCTCTCAATATTTCCAAAATTTGAACCTGAATCTTCTTTATAAAAACAGTAAACAAAAACACTGAACAACATTATCAGACTCACACGTGTCTATGAAATTTCGACTTGTTAATGTATTTAATTTTGGTTGTCGCAACAATTTCAATCATATAATATCTAATGACATTACCTATAGATATGTTGTTCAGCATGATCCATTGAAAAAATTAGTGAAGTTGTTGAAAAAATTACATCCCAATTTAAACTTGTTAATGATAATCAGATCACTTATGGAACACTACTGTATTCATTGTCAACATGATAATGACAAAACTCATGTATAATACCCACCATTTTTATCAAGAACACAAATTGACTTTTCGAAGAAGTCAACTCCGTTAGCTGAACTCAGTGAATTAGCCTTATGAAAAATCAAACACCTTTCAACATTATTGACCAACATTTGAGGTCAATCAATTGGTTACGATGTAATACATAAGAAAAGTCAAACTAGTGAATGCATGCTTTTCTGTTGAAGAGCAAAATAGAGATGATCAACTAGTTATTGAACATTTTGGCTATAACATTTTGTGTTTATTACTGTATTTCTGAAAGTATTACTACTGGTAATTAAACACAATGTTGCGAAAATGAAACTTTATTTGGTATTTTCAGTTTCAGACAAGGCCATTTAAAATCAACATTCAATTTCTTTAAGCAATCCGACAAATAAGTACAATATCAATATTATTTCGCCATTAAAAACATTTAATCTTCATTTAGGTAATGAATCGTTGGTTAGTTTGATGTTAACTTAGCTCCTAATTACAAGTGGTGCTACCTTTATATACCACTCCGTACTATCAGTTAATTAAAAATTTACATCATAGTACCGTATTTCACAGATCACTCTCTGTGAAGTAGCTTCGTATTCCTGAAACATGTTTAGTAGCTTTTTTCAGTACCAGTAAACACTATAATATATAATATATCTGCTTTGAAATCCATTGAAAAGTCAACAGTTGACTCAAAATTCAATCTATCAATAAAGTGAGGAACATCTTTTACATCCGACACGGAAGTAATTGCAATCTTCATCAAACATAAGACAATTTATAGAGAAGGGAGAAAGTACCTGTTAAAAAATTTCTTAATGCAGTGACTTCTTTGGGCCTTTGGAGCTGTTCAAAATCATCACTCGACCGCGGTACATGGGACTTCTGCTTTTGGTGCCTGTGCTATTCAACGATCTATGTAGCAGATTGTTTTATAACCAGAGGTTTTTATCTCGGGTGTAAAACCACATGACTCAAGAAGCTGTCTAGACCCAATAATACGCAGACCTTTCACCCTAAAAATACTCTCTGGAAGATGACTAATGCCTGTTCCAGTGATATCCAATTCTTTTAAACATTCTAACCGTCCAATTTCCTCAGGCAATTCCGCAACTTTAAAACAATTACTGAGGTCGAGATTAACAAGCTTTGGACATTCACCAGGCATGTGTAATTTTTCCAATCGAATACAATCATAGATACGTAACTCCTTCAGATTTGGAGTAACCTGGAAATGAACTTCTACCAAATTATCACAACTTAGAAGAAATAGTGTCTCAAGATTCGGAGCCACACTAAGGTCAAGGGTCCTCAATCTGTGGGACTTACTGAGTTCGAGAGATCTGAGTTTTGGACTTTCAGCAGGCATGTGTAATTTTTGCAATCTTTTACAATTTCTGATACGTAGCTCCTTTAAATTTGGATTAACCTGGAAATGAACTTCTACCAATTCATAACAATGTTCAAGAATTAGTATCTCAAGATTCGGAGCCTGTCATAAGCAACAAAAAATGGAAAGATAAATGTTAATTGCAGCTGTAATGACTAACAAAAGAGGGAAAGATAAAACTACCAATTAATGAATCAACCATTAATTATTCTACCTTTTCTTCTCCATCTTTCCAAAGTTGAACCATATTGCTCTCATCCATTTCAAGTCCAACAAGATTATTTGCTTGAAATGTTTTCGGTAAACTTGAAAAAGGATAATAATCCCAGCTCAGAAATCGTAAGGCATTTGGAAGGTGTAGATTATCTTCATCAAAGTTCCACTTGCTAACTTCCTCTTCACTTACAAATGGGGAATCCACATAAAGAAATCTAAGTTCCTTCATATTTGCGAGACCGTTCAGTAAAATTTCCAAATTCAATCCATATGCACCCAGTCTTATACATTTTGTTGCTTGGGTACCCTGTAATTCAAATAGCAGCGACCATGAGATTAGTATTTTTGGTTAATTTCTCGAATTCAAATGAAATGTTTAAGTTAAGGTTTTTAATTTTAATAAAATTTGGGGATTTTTGGTTAAATTAGATATGTTAGGGTTTTTGTTAAATTTGGGGATTTTTGGGTTTTGTTTAAATTGAAGGTGTTGGTTTGGTGGTGATTTGGAAAAGTGGTGCTGGTTGGGTGATGATTGTTGGTGGATTATCATACTGAGATAAGAATAAAGAAAAAGTGTGTTCGACTCATGGTTTTACATTGCTTCATATCATGGAAACTTATTATAATAAAACAAGATTTTGTTTTTGTACAATGACTAAATTGAACTTTTATAAAAGTATAATGACTTTTTAGTTTACCTTGTTATTAGCCAATATATCTACAATTTCCGCCTTAATCCATAACCGGCTATGCTTTTCAGGTTTATTGGGGTTAACACGACGAACAATATTCTTGCCCATTTCTTCTATATGGTCGTGCATATCCAACTTTCCATCTTTAGAAATAGTTATAAGAGATTTCAGTTCAAGAACCCTTAAACCAATCCGAGCACGAAATCCACAGCTTTCAAGCACTCTGATTGCATAATCTTTCCCCAAACCTTTGAGTAAGCATGCAACATCTAGGAATATTTCCTTGTAATCCTCCTCTAGATCGATATAGCTTAACTCCAAAACTTTCATAGTTTCATTCAATGGAACTGTTTCTAGTCTTTCTAACGCATCTTTCCAGTCAAGATCATCTTTGCCACATAGAAACGAACCTAAAACTTTGATCGTTAGGGGAAGACCAGAAGCGTAACGTACAACTTGTTCCGATAGCTCTTTGTACCCTTCAACTGGAATCTCTCTCCCAAATGCATGCCTACTAAAGAGACACATTGCTTCCTTATCCGTTAACAAATGTACATCACGAACCAGGTTTACTTTGTGTGCTATTAGCACCTGTGAATCCCTAGTTGTTATAATAATTCTACTTCCCGGCTTAAACCAACTATGGTCACCGGCTAACGCCATAAGTTGTTCTATCTTATCAACATCGTCTAGAACAATAAGAACCTTTCTTCCACGCATCTTCTTTTTCAGCATGCTTTTCCCCTCAAGAACACCACTTACATTGATGCCTTGATCCAATAAAACATCTGAAAGTACTTGTTTTTGTAATAAATTCAAACCAGACATAGACGGTGTTGATTTTTCCCTGACATTTTCAACAAAGCTGCAACCTTCAAACTGATAGGATATATGTTCATAAATAGCTCTGGTCAAAGTTGTCTTGCCCGCACCTCCCATCCCCTTGATCCCTATCATGCGAACATCGTCGATACCTAATTTTAAGGATGAAACAACATTGTCTATCCGAGTCTTCATGCCTATTAAGTTTTCATCAATACCCGAATTAATAAACCGTAACTCTAATGATATCTCTTCAACAATCTTTTGAACGAGTTTAGCTTCATGCCTGTATGGTAAAGAACCATATACACAATTAATTTTCAGATCTATAATACATAAAACTGTAAATGAGGTAATGACATACTGATATAATCATAAATCATTTTCCGATCCCTCGAAAAAGAATTAAGTATGAGTCAGAAGTTGACAATACAATAAGAGATGAACGCTTTCAGCATAGATAGTGAAAGAATAGCATATAGACAGGGTAAAGGGTGTTTTTTATAAAAAGTTAGTTAATTAAGATAGTTGATATAACTATGTTACAACAATAAAAATCATTTTCAGCTAAAAATTCACCTTCATGACTTTTCACCCATTTGACTTATTTCATATTGTATGTGCCCATTTGACCCGTTGAGATGTAATGTAAAACAATTCACCAAATAATAGATCAGGAAAATATTACATATGATGGAAGAAATTACCCATCGAAAATGTTCTTCAATTCCCATCCAGCGAGATCAGCAGCGTTTTTCAAAGCTTCTCTCCATTTCCCAGCAGATTTATCATTTACATGTTTAGCAAAGGCAACTTCAACAACCCCATTTTGCTTGCGGACTTCCGAGGGCTCTACATCGAGGAACACGGGATAAGCAGTATGCTCACTCATCTTCTGGCATTCCATAATTTTCACAAGCTCGTCTAAGCACCAAGATGAAGAAGCGTAGTTCTTGGAGAAAACAATAATATAAAATTTTGAGTCTTCAATGGCTTGGATAAGCTCATCACTGATGGTTTTCCCTTTTCTGATTTTCTTATCATCCTTATAAGTTTCAACTCCTTTTTGTTGAAGAGCATGAAATAGATGATCTACGAAATTCTTACGAGTGTCTTCACCTCTAAAGCTTAAAAAGACATCATACTTGAAGCTCTTTTGAATGGATGGAGTTGAAGTAGACGCCATTAATGTAAGGGTTCAAAGCGTCTTCAAGCTGTTGTTTGAAAGAGATAGACAAGTTAACAAGTTTATATGTGAAAAAGACAATGTAAACAAGATGGATGTGTTTGTGTAGAAATTTCGTGCCATCAGGTGCAAAAACAAAAACCACTTAATTGCTCAATGAAAAAGAACGATAAGATTCACAGTTTTATAAAGGTTTCTTGCAAATATTTGGTTCTAGTTGTTTCAAGTTTCAAATTATTTGTTTATTGATATTTTGTTAAGAATAATGTTTTTTTTTTTATCTACAATGAACAGCTAAGTATCAAATAGGATTGTTAAAAAGTCATTACTTGTTTCATTAATGGCTTTTTTTATTATATACCTAGTCAATAACTATTCACAATTACCATATGTTACAAACAATGGTTATAACACTAGTAAGTACCTAACATATGATAAGTGTGGAACAGGGGTATGCAAAAGGCTTATGTTGCATTATGTACATTGACCACTGCTGTAATACTTACTAACATATGTAAATTCTATTTTGATCGGATATTATAAAAGAAGAGAGTTGACATGCACATCACCAAAGCATATATGGTATTGTATTATATGCATTAGTAGTGTAATTTTTTGGTGTGCATATCAACTCCCATAAAATAATTAACAAGGATACTTATGAAAATACGTATAATGGATGATAGTAAGAGGTGTATTATTAAATATTAAACGAAATTTACTAATTTATCTAAGAATATAATAAAACGATAGAATTTATCATAATATTCAGTTCATTTTAGCCGTAATTCAATATCCTTTTTAATGAAGGCTTTGTCTTTAAACAAAGGATAATTTGATATATACTCAGTCTAGATATGAAAATTTGTTATATATATTTAAAATACATGTTTTAAATGCATAATATACAATAGATTTAAAGTGTGTTTTGGATAAATATTTCATTATAATGTTTTAATCGTGTATATATATGAGTGACCCTAATCAAATATTTTATGATTTAAGATAATTTACATACCAAACTTAACTTAGATACCAAGGGCTACCTTTCATCTTTATTTGATTCGATGGATGAGATTAATCTCAACAATTTAAAAAACACACTTTCATCCTTTTTTCAAATATTAATATCTTTCAAAACGTTTATCGTTAAGCGAAAAAAAAATATACCATTACGACGAGCATTTAATTATCTTTCTATAGATAGTCACTTTGATATACTTTCGACATTTTTTTTTTCTTGTTTTTCACATTACTGAAATTTGCATAAAAAATCACATGTCATTAAATACTAATTTGAAAATTTTAATAATATCACATGTGATATTAGTGTTAAATCAGATATGATATGTAATATCGTATGTAATTAAACACTAATATCACATGTGACATTATATATCATATATGCTTTAAGACTAATATCACATGTGATATTATTAGAATATTCAAATTAGTATTTAATCACATGTGATTTGTTCGTGCAAATTCCAGTAACTAAAACAATATGAAAAAACGTGAAAAAGTGAAAAAGTTGCAAAAAATGTTTTTTTTTGTCAAAAGTATATTAAAGTGCCGGTATATAAAAAGATAATTAAATGTTTGTCGCAATGGCATAATTATTTTCGCTTAACGATTAACGGTTTAAAAGATATTTAAATTGTTAAAAGTATGTGAAATATTAAAATGCTTTTAATCTCAACAATTGATTTCTTTTAGATGAAAGGTAGAGATGAGTATTTTTGTATGTGAAAAAAGTTTGTTATGTAAAATAACCGTCCTCTTTTATTATTGTGTTTAAGTATTTGCCGAAGAGAAATGATATATCCAAAAAACAAATTCACAAAAACATCCACAAATGAGGTGTCACTCAATTGATTTATTTTTATGTAATTTCTCACTTTTCTTTGAATAAGCCAATCACGAGATTACATCTTCTTTTGTGGATGATTTTGTGAATGTATCATTCCTTTTTGCCGAATAATGATTACTCATGGAATTATTTTGTTATTTGTTAAATGTTGATAGTTATTTTTAGGTATTCTATTTTTTTTTTATTTGCGAAACGTGTAATGGGACAATATGACATACCATATGTTAATCTACACTGAGAGCCAGGCCTGGATATTGGGTTGTGTAACATGAGCAATGGCACAAGGCCAGTTCCTTGTAGGGGCACCAAAAAATTATTAAGCATATAAAGGATAGGCCTAAGTTTTATTCAAGTCCAAGAGTCCAACTCAAATTTATTTTGGCTTATCTTTTTTTCTCTTGTCCCTATATATTTTAGTTACTCACTGTAACCGTGATAGCCCGATAGTCTCAAACATCTCTATGAGATCTCAAGAAAAATTTTCATGAGGTATCTTTTTTCTATTTTACGTATTGTTTTATGTTTTGTTTTCCTTTATTAGTAATTTCAATATTAAAAACAACTAGTTACTGGAGTGTAAGGATCTTTTAATAATATATATATGCTAGACGGTAGACACAAATATCCTAATCGAAAGCATAAATTAATTAATCAACAAATAAAAATACATATAACTCTAAGTTTAAAGCACTAGTTAGTTACGGAGTACATAGCTATCTTGTGGCTTAATGGGCCAATATTATATAACGGAACATGAAACCCAAAATGACTCCTTAGAGCATCCATAATACAAAAAGTTTTTAATGACTTTTCGCATTTAATCTATTTAATGCATATGATAGTTAATGAATAAGAATTTAAAGATAGATTTGAATTATATTAAACCTTTTTAAAAAGCTTTTCAAAAACTTTCTATGCAATGCAAAAAGACTCTTATAAAAGACTTTTTGAAATAGTAAAAAGCGATTCTCATTTTATGCATTAAAGATTCTTTTAGCAGCTTACTATATGGGAAGTGATTAAATGATTGGGACACTCACATTTTGAGTGTTTGGACATTTATACTCTCACCTTATTTTTAGTTATGTTTATGATATAAATGTCCAAGCATTTAAAATGTGAGTGTACCAATCATTTTTGAGAGTGTGCAAATCACCTCTCTTACTATATATGTATGAGAAATGATACATGGACCTAAACTTAGGCATAAAATTAGACGTAAAACCACTTGACATCATGGGTTATAAACCAAATGGGTCCCTGTCTGTAGTCATCGGGATGTTGACATTTGGTTTTAGGTCTAAGTTTAAGCCTAAAATTAGGTCCATGTATCATTTCTCTATCTGTATTTTCTAATTTTTATTCTTTCCCAAGTTTAAACACCAAACACTAAGAGCACCCGATGTCTCCTCGTTGTCCAAGTTCGCCGTCCACCCTGGCACTCCGCCGTGCCTCGTTTTGACACCGGGGTGCCTCGTCTTTGTTCGCCGTCGTTCACCTCATCGTGGTGACGACTAGAAAATGTGCTGACAAAGGTGGGGCCAAGTGTGAGATTAATCTTTTTTTTCAATTTTTATAAATGGTTGGTGGGTTGTGTGTGTGTGTGCAGCGTGTGTTTGTGTGTGTGAGTTATGGTTTGATATGGTGGGTTTTTTTTTTGGAGAAGAAGATATGTGTGTGAGTTATGGTGGTGGTTTTTTTTTGGAGAAGAAGATAGATGATGGTGGTGGTGGTATTGTATGAGAAGATATGGAGAAGAAGAAGATATGTTTTTTTTTTTTTTTTTTTTTTTTTTTTCGCATGGTATACGGTTTGATATATGTGAAAATGTAAAAAAAAAATTAAATTGTAAAGGGGGGTTTGTTGTGGTTAGATATATAGTTGAAAAATTGAATAAAAAAAATAAAGTGGTAGTGGTGGGCCCCAAATGAAGAGGTTAACATTTGTTATGAGTGAGAAGGGGGTTTGTTATGGTTAGTTGTGGAAAAATGGGATGCTGATGTGGCGCTGAGGTGGCACGACGACGAACCTTAACCTCGTTTTGACACCTAGTGCTCTAAGCAACTCAAGATAAGTAATGATTAGTGACAGAATTAGTGAACCCACACTCTTTTACAACACATCGATGAAATTTAATTTGTGGACACTCTTTTACAACACATCGATGAAATTTTAATTTGTGGTGTTAACTTTTGTTAAAAATCTCAAAAATTTCTTAATTGCATTCAGACAAAAAAAAATGTATTTCTAAAACTTGCGTAGATGATCTCTTAAAAATTAAGTAAAAAATAGACTCAATTTATGTTAAACTCAATATTTTCATTAAATTCGTAGTTTTTGTTTCATTTTTTTCTTCTTATACTAAGTGTATAGTTTTTCTTTTTGCAACCGATCACTTTTAATCCTAATTCCGCTACTAATGATAACTGTTAGTCAAGATTAGCCACTGTGATTTCTTTTCGTATAAACAACCACAACTAAACCGAAACATGACTACTCTCGTTAAGTCAACAACATGCATGTTTAGGTTTACTTAATTCACTCGTGTAATGATGAAGAGACATAGTGTATTTTTATCATTTAAGAATTGCTATAAAAGTATATACATAAAAAAGAAACAGAAAACAATAGATCGTATAGAAGCGAGCATACATAATGTAAATGGTGATCAGTATATCTGTAAAATATAATTTTTAAGAGAATACCTGTAAGATTGCTTTCTTTAGATCCTCTCCTTTGCAAAAACAAGTGTTCAAAGTTTGATTGATATGTATGCAAGTTGTGAAGAAAAATGAGTTTAAGATACAGCCTATTTATATAAATTTGATACTATTATCTTTTATATCCATTCAAATTTGATGGCTGTTCCATAGGACCTACACGTTTTAAATTTATGTTGACGCCAAAAGTCTTTAGTCCTAGCTTTAATTTATGAGAAAATAACCAAAGCAATATTCCAAGCCATGTATATCGACTGCCATTTGAGCTACGTTATCCGATTACATGGCCCAATTCTAGATATTATTATTACCCTTTTTTTCTTTTCTTTTTTTCTTTTATTTTAAATTTTTCTACATTTATTGTTACACTTCTTTATATTATATGAAATAATCAAAACGAGTCGAGCTTTAACAAAAAACGAGTAGAGCTTTTAACAAGCTACTCGAGCTCGTGCTCGTTTAGCTCGAGTCGATCTTGATAATTTCCAAGCTCGAGTGGAGCTCAAACAAATTGTAGAGCTCGATTAATTTAACAAGCCAAGCTTTTAAAACTAGTATTTGGCTCGACTCGTTCGAAAGCTCATTTAATTATTTAAGCCAAAAGACTTACTTGAACTAAACGAGCCGAACGAGCAAATCAAGCTGTTGGAAATGTATATATTTACAAACATGTGATTGTCCGGATTCGAACTCGTGACCACGGGATTGCACACATTAGCGAATGCGAATTAAAGTTAATAATTAATGTTTATGTTTACGATTAATTATTGCACATTAAGTCCGGTTAACGATCGTTAAGTATTTAACGGAAAAATGACTAACGACCGTTAAATGAAAAGAGAAGGACTAGTAATGGAATATCTTGAAAGAAAAGTTATGGGTTTTCTTGTGGGCTTGTCCCATGGCCGGCCACAAGGGGTTATCCCAACCCAATCCTTAACTTGTTCCCAAAGGGATCCATCTACTATATAAAGAGGGTTAGGTTCTAGGGTTTCACACACTTGTGCATTGAATTAACCCTAGATCTCTCCTCTCCTCTCTCTTGTCACATTCTCGGCCGAACACCCCAATTGTAAGGGAGTTTGGTTTCGTTTTTCTTAAAACGAGGACTTGTGTTAGATCTAGCAATCGCTTGATTCGTTGGTTAATTCGTGTGTACAAGAACGTGGTTGTAAGACATTATTCTTACACCAATTAGTACTTCTTTGTTTTGCTCAAGGGGTTTGACATTCGCAAGAGGTACGTTACGCATACTTTCAGTTAATTAATTTATTTGTTATGATCTTTAGTCTTTCGCTGTGTACTCTTGATGTCTTTATGTTTTATTATATTTTATATATCATAAACTCAACAGTGGCATCACGAGCCTTGTATAAGAAGTAATTAATTACTGAAACACATAATTAAAATAAACATGAATGTTTTATTATTTGTATGCTTAGATCTAGGGTTTGCAAAACCTAAACCCTAATTTTGAGGGGGGGGCCTTTTATTTGGTGCCCTTATTAGGGTTTTGTAAACTATTGTTTTAATTGGATTATAAACCCTAAGATGCATGCAACTTTATGTGTATATGCGTAACTCTGTTTAATTGTATTAATTGTTAAGTGTAATTTTATGTCCATGATAATTATCTGCATGTTTTATCATGGATCTGCTTTTATTGTATGTCTTTCATGTTTTAAGTGATATACACTAAATTATGATAGATCTAAAATTGGGGAAGACCTCAATAATTATTATTTAATCAATTATGTGCTATGTGGTATATATTTAGTTTTGACTTACGCAATCGATGAATCGATGCATGTGGTTCACCTTGTACATAGATGAAAACGGGTGGAAGTCTTAATTAAATATATGCATATTGACAGATCTAGAATTGGTTATTAATAGGATTTATCAAAACCGTTTGCATGTGGCTATTTGATATGCATGACTTTTATTTGTTATGCATTCATTGTTTATTTGTTTATTTTTATAAATACTTGCTTGTTTGTGTTTTGTAACAAAGGTATTTTTACAAGAAAAATAAACTGACCTAAACAATGGTGAAACATGTATTTTATAAGCATAGTAATCATAATCGTTTAATTGATTGATGACTTTGGTACAAATGGTCTGAACGGCTCACCCATGAGAATGAACTATAAAGGGGTTAATTAAGAAGTGCGCACAGTCACACTGAAAGGATGTCTAAGGTTGTGCTCTAGCGCGTGCCTGGTCCTCTGCCCTCTGTAAGTTCGAATGGAGCTACTTAGTAAGCCATTAAATGTGCAAGCTCATCTTAAGGGCGAATTAGTTTTAATTCCATGCGCCACTTAGGTGGTAATTATCCGAAACACTAAGTGTTTACACTTATGCAAAAGTACGGTATAATGGATGATAATTAACACTAAATTCCTTGATTGGTGAATCCAATACCTCAATTAAAGTTTGATGATGAAAAGCTTATACATTAAAACAAGATATAAATGTTTTAATAAAAACTATGCTACAAAGATGAATGCATGACATCTTTGTACATATTTGATTTAACATCAAAACTATTACCCTTTTAATTTAAGTTATATGCCATCCAACGAAACGGAAACACCTAAGATTACTTTCTATTTGCGTGAGAACGTGACTTAGATCTTAATCAAAGGGTAAAATGTCCAAGTGTCGTGAGAGCGGGCATGGATGATTTTGCAGTTTCTTAAGTTGGACAACTTAATTGAGTTAGGCGGTGAAAACTGAAAACTCAAGGCATAAGATGGGATAAAACATGTTTACATGGCGATTGATATTGGCTATATGTAAATTCCATAAATCTAAGAATTGCAATTGAAATTGGCAATTGAGCAATAGCTCTACCATCTTGTATAAGGTTTATTACTAGCAGATCAACTGACGTAATGAAATTATGACAATTTGGATCCTAGTTTCAATAATAATTAATTGGTTATATGAATATGAACCTTGGGTATTTAACTGTTTATTGAAAAGAAAAATTATCAAAATACTAATTATGGTTTTTTGAACTTTTTCTGTAGATGGCTCATCCTGAAAACACTATGAGCTTACTGAGTGCCGCTTTCAAAGATATGATTGGAAGGGACAAGCTGACTGGCCCTAATTTCAATGATTGGCATCGTTCACTTAGGATCATCCTTCGTGTTGCCAAAAGGGTTGAAATTTTGACTACACCTCTGCCTGATGCTCCTCCCAACACGGCAACTGCTCTTGAACAAGAGGCATATCGTGTTGAATATGAGAAGCACAATGATGTGGCGTGTCTAATGCTTTCGGGGATGTCTGCTCAATTGCAAAAACAATTTGAGCACTATCCGCCTATGAGCATGCTAGATGAACTCAAACGTATGTTTGAGAAGCCACCAGCAGCTGAACTGTATGAACTAATTGAAAAGGTTCACAACTGCAAGCAGGAGGTTGGCAAATCTGTCTCCGACCACGTCCTCGAGATGAAACATCACTTGGACCAATTGGAGAAGCTCGGCTGTGGTTACTCGAATGATGTATGTGTCGGACTCATCAATCACTCCCTTAATCAGGATCGGTTTGGTGACTTTGTCCGAAATTATAACATGCATTGCACGGGGAAGACAGTGAATGAGTTACATGCAATGCTTGTAGACTACGAGAAGAGATTGCCAAAGAAGGCTCCTACACCTGATGTGCTCGCAATACAGGGTGGTAGGGTGAATAAGCCTAAGCCGCAAGCAGATAAGAAAGGGAAAGGAAAAGGAAAGGGGAAACAAGTTGTCATCCCACCAGCTCCTAAGAAGAACCCTGGAAAGAAAAAGGAGAATCCTAAGAAGGATTTATCTTGCCACCACTGCAACTCACCGGGTCACTGGAAGCGGAACTGTCCAGTTTATCTGAATGAGTGCCTTCAGAATAAAAATAAGATGGTGCCTAGCTCATCAGGTATTTTTATGTTTGAATTATTTTCTTTTCCTCATAAGCAAAATTCCTGGATATATGATACAGGATGTGGTACTCACATCTGTAATACATCGCAGGGACTTAGAGGGGTAAAGAAGCTGACCTGTGGAGAGAGATACTTGTACGTTGGAAATGGAAAGCGTGCAGCTGTCGAAGCCATAGGGACTTTTGATTTAGTGTTGCCTTCGGGCTTAATTTTAGAACTAAATAATTGTCATTATGCACCCTCCATTGTTAGGGGTGTTATTTCAGTTTCTTTGTTAAAAGATATTGGTTTTGTGCACACTTTTACCAGTTATGGAATTTCAGTTTCTTTAACTAATGTTTTTTACTTTAATGCAATTCCTATGCTTGGTGTGTTTGAAATTGATATGGATGGTTGTATATCCAATGAGAATAATTTGTTGTATAGCATTAGCAATAAGAAGAGCAAGTCGAACTGTGACTCTTCTTATCTTTGGCATTGTCGCCTTGCCCATATTGGCAAGAAACGCATGGAAAAGCTGCAACACGATGGGCTTTTACAAACGGTCAATGATGAATCATTTGACAAATGCGAGTCTTGCATAGCTGGGAAGATGACTAGGAAACCTTTTTCACCACAAGTGGAAAGGGCTTCTGATCTACTTGGATTAATACACACTGATGTGTGTGGTCCACTTAGACATGTGTCAAAACGCGGTGCTTCCTACTTCTTAACCTTTACGGATGATTTCAGTCGTTATGGTTATGTTTATTTACTTAAACATAAACATGAAGTCTTTGAAACATTTAAGGTTTTCAAAAGTGAAGTAGAATTACAACTTGGAAAGAAGATTAAAGCTCTTCGATCCGATAGAGGTGGTGAGTATATAAGTCAAGAGTTCAAAGATTACTTAGCTGAGTGTGGAATTATTCAGCAACTCACATCTCCTTATACTCCACAACAAAATGGTGTATCTGAAAGGAGAAATCGTACCTTACTTGACATGGTACGATCAATGTTTGAACTTACGACTCTACCTTTTACTTTTTGGGATTATGCCCTTGAAACTGCTATTCGCATTTTGAATATGGTTCCAACTAAGAAGGTTGTTAAAACTCCATATGAAATATGGACAGGAAAAGCTCCCAACTTTTCTTACTTAAAGGTCTGGGGATGTGAGGCATTTGTTAAACGTGACACACCTGATAAGCTCCAAGCCAGATCTGTTAAGTGTATCTTTATAGGATACCCTAAGGAAACTATGGGTTACTACTTTTACTACCCAGCTGAGAACAAAGTCATCGTGGCTAGGTATGGAGATTTCCTTGAAAGGAATCTCATATCTTAAGAACTCAGTGGGAGAGTATATGATCTGGAATATGATCAAGAAGATACAACACCTTCTGAAACCACTAGCCAACTTCAAGAAGAACCTGAAAGCTTAGGTGCTCCTCCTGAAGTTGTTCCCATTCGTAGGTCTGAAAGGACTATACGTGCACCTGACCGTCTATGTCTTAACATAGAGGTGGAGGAAAATATGGTTGGGGATCTTAATGAACCTGCCAACTATAAGGCTGCCATGGCTGATCCTGAAAAGGATAAATGGCAGATTGCTATGAATGGGGAAATGCAATCCATGAAAGATAATGATGTCTGGATTGAAGTTGACCTTCCTCCCAATGCTAAAGTCGTTGGAAGTAAGTGGATCTTCAAAAAAGAAAACTGACATGGATGGCAATGTACACACCTACAAGGCTCGTCTAGTGGCTAAAGGTTTTAGTCAAACCTATGGCATTGACTACGAGGAGACATTCTCTCCTGTAGCGGACATAAGAGCTATTAGGATTCTCATAGCTATAGCTGCACACTATGACTATGAGATTTGGCAAATGGATGTCAAAACCGCTTTTCTGAATGGCCATCTAGATGAAGACATCTATATGGCACAGCCGGAAGGGTTTTTGAATCCATTATTTCCTAACCGTGTATGCAAGCTTAAGAGGTCCATTTATGGACTGAAGCAAGCATCAAGACAATGGAATAAAAGATTCGATGGGGAAATCAAAAGTTTTGGATTTACTCAGAATCTTGATGAGCCATGTGGATATCACAAAGCTAGTGGGAGTCGTGTTACTTTCCTTGTTCTGTATGTCGATGACATATTAATCATGGGAAATCATATACCAAGTCTGAATGAGGTGAAAGCCTATCTTGGTAAATGTTTTTCGACGAAGGACTTACCGGGATAGATCAAGGCGGCTAATTGGTTTAAGCCAAAGTGCTTACATTGACAAAATATTGAAGAGATTCAATATGCAAAATCCAAGAAGGGATTTTTGCCAATGCAAGTAAATCATGGTTTGAGCAGCCAAGGCTGTGCTTCAACACCTGCAGAGGTGGCGCGTATGAAGAAAGTTCCTTATGCTTCGGCTGTAGGATCTATCATGTACGCGGTGCGATGCACATGGCCTGATGTAGCGTTTGCTCAAAACTTGACCAGTCGGTATCAATAGAATCCGGGTGAAATTCACTGGACTGCTGTTAAGCATATTCTCAACTACCTTAGGGCTACAAGAGATATGTTCATAGTGTATGGAGGAAATCCAGAAGCAGAACTGTCTGTTACAGGTTACTTCGATGCATCCTGGAAGTGTGACAAAGATGATACGAAGTCTCAAACGGGTTACATTTTTGTCATCAATGGAGGTGATGTGGATTGGAAGAGTAAGAAACAGACAACACTTGCGATGTCTGCTACAGAAAGTGAGTACATAGCGGCGTCAGAGGCTGCCATGGAAGCTGTTTGGATAAGGAAGTTTGTTTCGAGGCTTGGTGTTATGCCGTCGATTGAAAATCCTATTAAAGTATATTGTGACAATTCAGCTGCAATTACTTTTGCCCATGAACCTGGAGTCATGAAGGGCACCAGACACTATCCTAGACAATATCACTATGTTCGAGAGCAAGTCGAGATAGGTGAAATTGAGTTGCTCAACTTAAGTTATTCTAAATAGTCCGTTGTCAATCAATAACATGGGAATGATATTGAATTAAGACAAATCTGAGTATTAGTTAGAATATACTTGAAAGTATATTGATGCGTAGCATGACTAATTTCAGATGATATTAATGAATTGAATATAGGACTTATCCCACCCACATGATGATACTTTATGGATCTTTGTCATTAAGTATATCATGGATATTTATCCTCTGACTTGAGATACAAGAGATATGTCATGGATGTAGTGCATTTTTGTGAAGCAATCTAACGCTACACGTAACTGGTAGTTATAAGGGTTGTTTTCAGAAGTGTTGCGAAATTTATGGATCCTGCTTGTAGTCAAAATGGGATTTGTTTCCTTCAAATTTATTTTGAAGTATAATACTACTGGGCCCCTTGTAGGATTGTTAAGATGTTTGTATGGCCATACCCAAGGTCTTCTGTTCAGAAGAATGGTAATCTTAATAAATCATATAAAGCGAGAAACATAATAGTTAATTAAGAAATGAGTAAGATCCATATTCTTATTAACATGGTATTAGAAATAAAAGGATGAATATGATGATGAATCATCAAACTTGGTTTTTCTCCAGAAAACCATACACGAGTTGTACCGGGGGCATTGGCGTGTTGCTAGACGCTAACCAATGTCATTTCACGTTTTGTAAACATATCCAAGTGGGAGCTGTTGGAAATGTATATATTTACAAACATGTGAATGTACGGATTCGAACTCGTGACCACGGGATTGCACACATTAGCGAATGAGAATTAAAGTTAATAATTAATGTTTATGTTTACGATTAATTATTACACATTAAGTCCGGTTAACGATCGTTAAGTATTTAACGGAAAAATGACTAACGACCGTTAAATGGAAAAGAGAAGGACTAGAAATGGAAAACTTGGAAAAGTTATGGGTTGGTC